>JAJPUD010000082.1:506548-590343 GCA_023553655.1 Myrmecobius fasciatus | reverse complement strand
TTCTTCCCTCCCTTTTCTTTCTTTCCATCCTTTCCTTTTTCTTCCTGTTTCCCTTTTTCTCCTCTTCTTCTTTCCTTCCTTCCTTCCTTTCCATCTTTCTTTCTCATATTCCTAGCACTTAGTACAATGTCTGGCATGGAACAATATTTGTCAAAGGAATGGATGCATGAACACAGACTGTCAGAAGGAATACCAGAAGTTTCCACATCTCCTTTTTTTTTTTTTTTTTTTAAAGATGTATGAGTTTGGGGACATTTCCCCCCTTTGCAATTTGATGACATTGTGGAATTGCCCAAATCTGAAAATCCACTTGGTCCTCAAAGAATTAGCGGCTTGGAGTCTCCAGGAAAAGAAGCAGCTGGTTTTGTGAAGGGGCTGAGTGATGGCACCCACTGAGTGAGTCTGTACTGGCCTATTAATTAAGGCGAAGTTCAGGGATTCGGCAGTCAGGCAAATTCAATTAGGGGTTCCCTAATGAACCTGGCTGTGCCAAGCCCAGTGGATATTTACTGACAGAAAGACTGACCTACGGATTGCTCATTCTGGGTTTTTCATCCATAAGAGACAGAAGCAGCGGAGGGAGAAAGTGCCGCAGTTGGTGTTAGGGGACCTGAGTTCTAGTCCTGCTCAGGTGTATGACTCTCCAGGTGACAGGGGATAGATGGCTGGGTTCAGCATCCAGGAGACCTGGGTTCAGCTCCTCCTTTACATACTCACTAGCTATGTGATCCTGGGCAAATCTCTCTGCCTCAGTTTCCTCATCTATAAAATAAGGGGGTTAGAGTAGATGGCTTAACCATATACACCCAGAGAGAGGGATGCGAAATGTGGACCACAACATAACATTCTCATACTCCTTGATTGATGTTTGCTTACATTGTGTTTCCTTTATCTGATATATCGTTTGTGTAGATAAGATTTTTCTTGCACACCAATGATAAGTTTGGAAATATGTATACATATATTCGATTTGCCAATATTTTAACATAATTAACATGTAGTGGATATCCTGCCATCTAGGGGAGGGGTAGGGAGTTGGGGGAAAAATTTGTAACGGAAAGCTATGTAAGGGTTATTGTTGAAGAATTACCCACACATATGTTATGCAAATAAAATAAAAATTAAAAAAAAATAAAAATAAAAATAAAAATTAAAAAAAAAGAGTAGATGGCTTAATATCCCTTCCAGCTCTAGATGCATAAGAACATTTTATTTCCTTCATCCTTCATTTCTCTCTCATCAAGTGGAGGAGACAGTAGTAAAGGATAAAAAGATGCACCTTTAGATAATGTCTACTATATGCTTGAGTACTGAATTAAGGACTTTCTGAATATTATTACATTTGATCCTCACATCAACTCTGGGAATTGTTGTTATTATTTGTTTTTATATATATATTATATATATATCTGTTATTATTTCTCCCCTTTTTACAGTTAGGGAAACTGAGGAAAACAGAGATTAAGTGACTTGCCTAAGTCACACGTCCACAAAGTGTCCATCTGATGCTCTATTTGAACTTGCATCTTCCTGATTTCTTACCAGAGGCTCAGCCCTCTGGACCATCTAACTGCCTCAGTTCTGCATTTTGCACTGCTTCCTAGGGGTGTGGGAAAGCAATAAATGCCCATCATCACTAGGTTTATTACTGAACATATGGAAGATGCTGGTTTTGTCTGCGAAGCTTTCCCCTGTCTGCTGAGCAGTTTTTGTTAGGTCTACTTGTGGTCAGGACCCGTGATTTCATTGGTTTAAGGAACTACCTCAATGATTCAGATCAGCAACTATTCTTCAACGGATCAATTATTAATCAACTTAGGATCTCAGGGAATTGTCTGGGACACAAACTTAACCCGGGTCTTTGAACTTCAATGCTTCTTTTCTATTTAGATCACTGTAGTCACTTATTGATCATCAAATGAATAACTAGACAATTTTTTTTCTTGGAGGCGGAGGAGGAGGATTGGATCACTGAATTCATTAGGAGAGGATTTCTGTTGAAGATCTACCTCCTATCTGTTTACATCATCATTTGTGGTGTTAGAAAGGTAATTGGAGATTCTGAGAAGTTAAGTTAGTTCTATGATCCTAGGTCATAAAGCCAATATATGTCTGAGTTGGGATTTGAATCCCAGGCTTTCAACTTGAAAGTCAGCTTGCCATCCACTGAACCCACGGGACTATTGTAAAATGGAAATATTTTGGACATGAGGCTCGTAGACTTAATCTGAGCCTTCACGCTACTAGTAACTGCAGAGAGGTATGTTGAATATACACGAATCTCCAAAACATCTGAGGGTTTGAGGAAAGATAAAGAAATCTTAGGGCTAAAACCTTTAGGTCTGCAAGATTATGTCGTGGGAACAATTCATTAATGGTGCTGACTGGTAAAAGCCACTGAATGGGAGTTTCAGAGAAAGCAGCATGGGGAAGAGAAGGGGAAGTTGGTTTACTAAAGAAAATTTTACCAGATACCCCAAATATTAAGGCTCAGTGGATCGAGGGCTGGATGTGGAGTCAGGAAAACCTGAGTTCATATCCGGCCTCAGATACTAGCTGTGTGACCCTGGACAAATCATTTAACCCAATTTGCTTCAGCTTACTTATCTGTGGAATGAAATGGGGAATCATGATAGCACCTAGCTCCCAAGGTTATCATGAAGATCAAATGAGATAATAATTATAGAGCACAATGCCTGGCATATAGTAGGTGCTATACAAATGATATCCTACTACTTTTAGCTATTATTGTGATCGAGTGGGCAGGAGATAGTTTCAGAAAGTTACAGAAACTGAGTAATAATTTACAGCTATTTTGAAATTGCTTCAGTTTTGTTTTTTGTTTGACTACAATCCCCCTCCCCTAGAAGTTATTTTTTCCTATCCAATTGTTGTCAGAGTTATATTTCTATTTAATTATTCTCTTCCACTTTCTCTTTCCTAAAACAAAATTCAAAAATCACCTACTGAATTTCCATTACAGATCTCTCTCTCTCTCTCTCTCTCTCTCTCTCTCTCTCTCTCTCTCTCTTTCTCTCTCTCTCTCTCTCTGTCTCTCTCTCTCTCTCTCTTTTGGAGATGCCGATCTATTGTTGTCACTTTGAAATCTGTAAATAGCATGAAAGATGATATTTAATTTTAAGTCTATGGCAATGTTTCAGTGGGAATGTCTTGGTTTTTGAAATCATCAGATGCTCAAATCCCATCTGGTGCATTTTCATTTTATAATCTTTCCTCAATGAATTTTAAAAGTCAACTATGGTACTGCATCTTTGCCATTCTGCTAATGCAAGCTCCACGTGGAAATCAAAGAGAAAGATACTGCCCCCCCCTCCAGTAAAAGCTCTTTCTGGGGTGAATTACTTTAAATGGGCTAAAAACAGGATAACTAGTTGTGTTGTTGTGTGGTAAGAAATCCAAGAAGGACTGAATGAAGAACATCATACATTGATGAGGATGACACTAAGAGCTCAACCATAGCCATAGGGATTTGTAATGAGGTACCTTGGAAGGGAGTGATTCGCCCTGTCTCCCCCTTCCTAAGTCTTTAAGCAAAAACTTGAAGAGTGAATTCTTGTTTGGAATAGATAATAAATATTTAACAAAATTCACAGATCCTAAGTAGAGAAGCCCTGATCTCACCAGTCAACAACCATCAAATGTCCTTTCTTCAGGTATATCTCCTCCATCCTGTATTAATGCAAATGCAATCCGGAACAAATATAGGGCTTTATATTTATCCATATTGAATTTCATATTGTTATTGTCAACCTACTGTTCCAGCCTATTAAATACTTTTTTTTGGGGGGGGGAGAAGGGAAGATGGGAAGAATGGGATGGTGAGGTCCAGATTTTTTTTTATCTAATCCAATATCTGATTTCATGTCACCTTCCAAATCCAACTATACCTTCATTGAAGTAAAAGAAAAAAAGAAACTTAACTTGAAGAGTACAAGGCCCAGAGACATTTTACTAAAGTTTTCCTTAATACTGACCCATTAATGAGCCCTTTAGATTTAGTCGAAGTGTTCTTAACCTCTTTGGAGGTCATGGACACAGGTGTATGCTGAAACCAGTTTGAAGGGAATTGTTACAGGTAAATGCTAAGTTTTCACTGTGAGCTTTTACACATGAGCAATCAGGAAGAGTTACAAATCAAGGCTTGATTTATTGTTTTATTGATTGTCTAGACTTAAGAAAGTGGTGGAGAAACGTTAATAATAAAGATTAAATTAAGAAGTATGTTGTGTCTTTTTTTCTCCCCCCCCAGAGAACCAGCTGTTCAATATTTACCGACATACTGCTGTGGGAGACCCATTTGGCAATCATATGAAGCTGGTGGATCCTTGCTCTGAATAAGATTTTTAAATGGGGAAAAACAGCCAAACCCAATTATAATGAAATACAAATAATTTTTAAAATAGTTTTTAAAATAGTTAACAATTTCTTTTAATTTTGTATGTTTTTATTTTTAAATAGTTGATAAATTTTAAGTAGTTAACAAAATTCATATATCCTATGTTAGGAACTTCTGATCTCACCAGTCAAACATCAAATACTTTCACCCACTTCCCATTTTTCCAACTTGTCCATAAGAATATATTTTTTAATCATCAAATGCCTTGCTCAAATTTTGATATATATTGTCCACTATGTCTGCTAGAATATCCTGGCAGGATGCAATTTGGTGCCACAGTGGACAGAACACTGAGTCTGGAATCAGAAAGATCAAAATTCAAGTTCAAACTTAGACACTTATTGTGTGTGACCCTGGACATATCACTTCACTCTGCTTCCTCATCTGTAAAATAGCTGAAGGAAGAATTCACCAACCACTCCAGCATTTTTGCCAAGAAAACTCCAAATAGGATTTTGAAGACTCAAATACAACTGAATAACAGCTAATAGAACGATATTCAAAATTGAATGCAAGACCAAGAAACTTTCAGTAAGAAAAAGCATCTGTAAAGTACCTACTATGTGCTACCCACTGGACTAAGTGCTTGTGAATAAAAAAGAAAAGCAAAAGACAGTTTCTGTTCTTAAGCAGTCCACAAATTGATGAGGAAGATAACAAGTAAACGCCTTTATATAAATAAGATATATACAAGAAAAATAGTAAATAATCAATGGAAGGAAGGCACTACTAAGAAAAGCTTCCTGGAAAAGGTGGGATTTCAGCTGGGACTGGAAAAGAATTGCCACAAATCCATGCAAAAAAGGAAGCAAGCAACATGCCTAATACATCAGGATCCAAACATTTTCTTTCATTGACAATCAAGCATCTCAGTAATGGGAAATGACTAGGGAATTGCCATACTTTAGGTGTCCAGATGATCCTGGCAGACCTGATTTAGGACCATAGATTTGGAACCAGCAGGGACCCCCTAATTTATAGATGAGGAAACCAAAGTTTGGTAAAATGAAATGACTTGTCAAAGATTTCATTGGTAGTAAGGCCAGACTCCCAGTCCAACACTCCTGCCACTTTACCAAGCAGACAGGATGGTAGGAAAGAGAATGACAACGTGTGAATTGCCTATTGGACTTTATTGCATGCACAAATGCTAGGGTCAAAGAGAATACATTTTTATACATGCTCTCCTCTGTTCCTTGAAGTGGGATCTCACAGAGAAGACTAGTTCTGGTTCAATAAATGAACAGTTAATCAACTCTAAATATCAGTTTTATCCTAATGAGACTGAATTTAGAAATCCCAAGAGGCAAACTTTCCTATGTGTCTAGTGACAGAGGCAGCCAATATGCATGGAATTCTCATGGGATCTTCCCCAAAAAGGAGAGGCAATTACATTCACTATATTAATCAAATCATCAGTAATGACTTCTGATCCCCCCAGTGAGTGAGTTCTATGTTCTCAATAGAGCCCTTGAGCACTTTTTATATCAATGTGGCTAAAAATCATTGAGTGAGGGAATTTGAAAACTCAGGTCTAGTTATCAGAAAATCCCTGTGCCCAGAAGAGCATAAAACAGAAATCTCCACCACTGACTTGGGTGAAGTTTTTCACCTATTCTTGGTATAGGGTTCATTACCACTTGGTCACTGGCTATAGCATGTGGGGAAGTGGAGTAAGTCAGGTCATGGAACATTCAAGGGTCTGGATAGGAGCCCTTGGGTCCATATTCCAAAAGTGTTTAAACGCAGGAAATCTGAAAAATGGAAGCAATTTAGGGATGTCTATGTTTGGGTGAATGTCACGTTTCCAAAGCGGTAGGATTCCTTGTTTCTGGGAAAACCCTTCTGTCTTCTCCAAACTGTGTCTTCTGGGTTAGAGGGTCATAATTTCTGTTTGTTCATTCATTATACCACACCCTAATCTATTCTAATTCTAATCTATTGTGTTTTGAGACAAGGTCTCCCTATCTCACCTAGATTGGAAGGAGAGCACCCATTCCTTGTCCCAAACCCACTGATGATCCCTGCAGAAGTTCTGCTCTGACCCAAGCCAGCTGATCCCTTTTTAGGCAGCCGGTAGTATGGAACTCAGAGGGGTTTGCCATAATAACGCCAAACTTAATGCATCTTCCCAAGTGTAAAGAATTAAAAATGATAATTGAAAAATCACAAATGGCAGAAACATTTACAAATACTGTAGGGCTGTGCAAATGGATTTCTTTGTCTTTCCCCACTTTCCTGGAGGCTCAGAATTTATTTAGGGGGAGAGGCATCTCAAGCATGTTTTTAGAGGTGTCAATCAGCATTTTCAACTTTCCTTTCAGCTTCTGTCATCTATTTTGACAGTAAATCCTGTTTTAAATCCCATTCCCTTCTTAGAGACTTTACAAGACTTTCCTAAGTTACTGGTTGAGTTGCAAATCCCCCTTCCTCCTTCTCAAATGCTCCAGGTAGCACATGTTTAGAAAGTACAGACCTACAAGGAATCCATCTGGGATCCCAGGCTAGGAACTTGAATCCTGATGTTTTATTTTAAAAGTGAATGAATAAAACATATTTTGAGTGTTTACTATGTACAAAGCACTGAGACTTAGCAATCCTCTCAAAGGCCATGTACAGTGTGGAGGCTACACTGTCACCTGTGCAAGAAATCTCTTCTCTTGTCAGACCACAAAGGGAATGCTGGGTTTCAATTTGACATCATAGTTTAAATAGTGATAAACTAAAAAACAATAGAGGAGAGAGGGAAGATGGGAATGAGGAAGGGGTAAGACCTAGTACCCTTATATCTAGGGATCCTTTGAAAGAACTAGAAATATGTACAGTGGCTAGTGTAGCTGCCTGAGATCTTTGAAGTTCTCAAATATTGTATCTATATCTATCTATCTAGGTAGATAGAGATAGAGATAGAGACGGATAGATACAGATAGATAGATAGATATGGTCAGATATGGATAGATATGGATAAATAGATATCCCATATCTATCTATCTATATATCTACCTATCTATCTATCTATCTGTATCTGAGTAGATACAGATATACATATATATATATATATCAAAAGAGATAGAAATAGATAGAAAAATAGATATGGGTAGATAAATAGATATAGATAGATAGATAGATAGATAGATAGATAGATAGATAGATAGATAGATAGAATCTACCATTGTCTCTGACCCATCCTGAAAAGTCCCTTCAATTCTAAGCATTTTCTGCAACTCCCTAAGACAATCAATCACAAAGCCCAAGTGATTGGTCTTGGCAGAGAGCATCTCCACCCTGGAAATTAAAGTAAATAAAAGACCTTACATCAATATAAGTATATTGTGTGTGCAAAGCACATCTTCTTACATTATATCATGAGACCCTCACAAAAACCTCGGCAAGTGTTATAATACAAGTATTATTTTCTACTTTAAAAAATAGAAACATAAAATGAGTTTATGACATACAGCAAAGTAAATGGTAGCCCCAGGGGTCCATGATGCCCCAACTCCAAAATCACTGCTCTCTCTCAACCGCCTTTCTAACACTGACAACAATCAGAAATGACAAGAAATGCAAGTCAAAAATAAAGCAGCTATTGAGTTCCTTTGGCTTTGTGCATTTAGCTCAATATTTCTTGAATTAGGCAGATGCTACTTGGAAGAAGCGATTCATAGAACAGGGACTGAGCAGGAAGGGGTCTCTAGGGTCATCTAGTTTTATAAATCAGGAAACTGAGCTTCAGAGAGGTCACATGATTTTCTAGAGGTCATTCAGCTATTCTCTTAGAGAAGTAAGATTTAAAACCATGTCCTCTGACTGCACTTAGGTGGGCACACATAGGGAAAATTCTCACGTGGGGCAACTTTACCTTCAGTAGACACACTGTCACCCCCAGACCCAAATTGACACTTCTTGCTCTGCTTTTAAATGCCTTCCCATTCCCTCTTGGCAGCCTAATATCCCTCCTTCCACCTCAATGGCCCATTCTCTTAACCTCCCCCTCCTTCTCTCTTTTCCCTATAAAAACATAGCAATTCTCTCTGGATAAGCTCTGCTAGGTGAGCATGGAGGGTAATGAGTTTTAAATCAGATAAATGAATCTGTGTTCAGAAGACAGTTAATTTAATGTTACAAACCAAACAACATTTCTTCTTGTTGTTCAGTCGTTTTTCAGCCATGTTTGACTGTTCATGACCCGATTTGAGGTTTTCTTGGCAAAGATACTGGAGCGGTTTGCCATTTCCTTCTCCAAATAATATTACAGATGGGCAAACAGGGGAAAGTGACTTGCTCAGGGTCACACATCTAGAAAATGTCTGAGGCTGGTTTTGAACTCAGGAAATGTTCCAGACACCAGATCTCACACTCTACCAGCCCTTACCAACATATGTTAAACAAATAATGCATGTAAGGCCTGGTTCCATGAGCTAGGGATCCAAAGGAAAAAGCACTCAATAACTTGTATACAATTGGATTTGGGATGGGGATATAACATACACATAGATAAGTAAAAATTTAAAAAATTAAAAAATTGGTGCAGAATGTTACAGGTCAATGTATTGTCTTGGATGGTTTTGCTTTGATTTTTTCCCTTCTTTTTGGGAGGATAGTTGAATGGGAAGGATGATTGGGTGAATGCCAATAAATCGAGAAATGACAGATGTTCAGACATCAATAGCATTTAAAAATAAAATGCTTTCCCCTCGAATCCCTTATTTTAATTCTAGCCTGGTACATCACAAAGGCAGAAAGTCACACATCCTCAAGAGGGTCTCCTCACAAACAAGATAGTGGGGGAAGCATTCTGGAGGGTCTGGAGAATAGCATCAAGAACTCCCCACCTAACAGAGAATATGCTGGAGTGTGGCCGTTGGGTACATGAGAATTGGCAAGCTAATCTCTCCAGGTGGATCAAGTCAGAGTGTCCCAGAGTGTTCATGAGTCACTGCCTAATGCCAATAAAGGGGTCATCTGCTTGCCCAGTTCTTGGAGCTCTTGCTGACCCTTACTTCCTTGTGTCCTTAAACAAGTCACTCCATCTCCTCCCTCTGTGATTCTCCCCCTTCTCATCTCTGCCTCTTGATTAAGCTGACTTCTTTTAAGACTCAGCTAAAATCCTTTCTACAAGAAGCCTTTCCCATTCTCCTTAATTCCAGCGCCTTACCTCCAAGACCACCTCCAATTTACCCCCTTCACAAGACATTAAGGAAGAGGCATTCAGCTAGGATTGCCCCTTTGCTGTAACAATCATGGGTTTTTCCATCTTCCCATCTGATGGGCAACTTTCCTCATGTGTTGCCTCCCTGACTAAAATATGAGAGACTCGAGAACAGGGACTGCCTTACCTTTTAATTTTTATTTCCACTGCTTTGTACTTAATAAGTGCTTTATACATCCATACATTAGCATTGTTTAACACACTACTGCCCTCAGTAGAATGTGAGCTTGAAAACAGAAGCTACTTTTGCCTTTCTATTCTCAACATTTAGTATAATGCCCCATATATAATAAGCACTCAATAAATGCTTGTCAACAAATAATTCAGAATTAGAAAAGGCCAATGGAGTTTTGGCTTTTTCTGGATAACATGCATTAAGTTCCTGATAACAAAATATCAAAAACAACAAAAAACTCATTTCTCATGTGTAGACATCAATTGGCCAGCGGGTATTAACTAATTAATATGTTGTACTGAAACACCCACTGCTTTCAGAAAAGTCAACTGCAGACCCATCTATGTGGCTGTTCTCAAATAGTGTGGGAGAACAAATGTCATGGGTGATGAGAATCTCCACAGTTCTTTAAGACTGAGTGACTTGTGTTTTAGCAAACTTGTGTTTTGTTCATGGATGGTGTTAAATCAATTCTCATGGAGCAGATAGAAGGCAAGATGTGGTCATTATCAGGAGAAAGAAAAATAATCTGAAGACTTGGATGAAAATCCTAAATCTGTTCTGGTTGGGAGATGGCTTTTTGCCATTCTAATTGACCCTCTCTAGACAATCTTTAGCTTATCAATGACTGTCCCAATGAATGCAGCCCAAGGCTGACCACTCTGGTTAGTCTCTTCTGGAAAATCTTTAACTTAACCTTTGATTTATTATAACAATGATTGTCCCAATAAATGGAATAGACATTCCGATTGGCTTTCTCTGGCTTATCAATGTCTGTCCTAATTGATGGAACTCAGTGCTGAACACAAGGGTGATACAGTGAGCTATAATGAGCTGGGATGAACAGGTGTGATCTTACAAAGAAAGAGGTAAGTAGAATCATCCTAAAAACTGATGTTTTAAGAGAAGCAGCATGATGCAGAGTGTTGGGTTTAGAGTCAAAGAACACCTTAACTCTGCTTCTTATCACTGATGTGATCTTAGACAAGCCACTGGTTTGCTCCATTTCTCAATTTCTCATCAATCAAATGAGGAGGTTAAAATATACAATTTTTAAGACCCTTTTCAGCCCCCAATCTGTGATCCCATAACCTGATTCTCCCCTCTGGGTAGATTGTTCTAAGGGATCAAAAATACTAGATATAATCAAGAGGAGCTTCAAGCATTTATATACTTTGAGATTTGCAAAATACTTTATATATGTCATCTCATTTGCTCCTGACAACCCTATGAAGCAGATGCTATGATTATCTCTATTTTTATAGATAAGGAAACTGAGTCACATGGCTCTTAATTGTCTGAGGCAGGACCTGCCTCTAGGTCTCTATTTACTGTCATAGGATCTGTGGTTCAAAGGAAAGTGAGAGCATGGACCAGCAGGGCTGTAGAAGGATCCTGGGCAATCAGCTGCAAGGAGGAGGGGGGGAAGTCTGAGCTGGTTCTCAGCATGTTTGGGATTTTGGTGGGTAAAACTTCAAGAAGGAATTTCAAGCCGAGGGAATGGAAACTCAGCAAGTTTACATTAAGCACTTACTGTGTGATGGAGTAAAATAGGATTGGTTCTGAACTCAGAGACCCTGGATTTGAATCCCAGATCTGCATCCTGAGTGACATTAGGCCGGTCATGTTAACTCTCCAAATGGGGCCTTCCTCATCTGTGACATGAAGGGGGGCAGCCCAGATGACTTCTAAGGTGATTTCCAGCTCAAAATCTGCCATCCTACAATCTGGGGCTAAAAGTCTGATCTCATTGGATGTCTCAATCTCATTGGAGTCTCATGTCAATCATGAGACTCATGGGATTTTACATAAGTTTACATGCAAACTCATGTAAAAAGGTAGAAACTATGGTACAAACATGCTCATTTTTTTCTGTTGAGAAAATGGGGTCACAGGTATTAAAACCAGTCACGCAGTTAACAAGTGCCAGAGAGTGGGATTGAAAGCTGGTCATGGGGGTCCTAAGAAACAAAGGACTCTTTTGTTCCTCTAGGAGCATCTCTCTTCTCTGAGGACCACACTCCCTCCGTACCTAGTATCGCTGGTATCTGGACCTTAGGGGCCATCAGACTTCTCACTTTCATCAAACTGAGTGTTAAAACAGGAGCTGATTTCTTCATCACCAGAAGTCTGCCTGGTGGGGCACAGCAGACAGAGCTGCAAGGCAATTGGGTTCTGCCTTCATCGGCCAACCAAGTTAGGAAAGCCCATGGCCAGAGCAGATCTCATTCTCTCTGAGCTTAGGTGTGTGTTTGCTGATAATGCAGAGATGGAGAACTTTCTTCTCAGGGCTTCCCTTAATGCTATATCCTCATACTGTTCTCTATGAATAGAACCATTTCCCAGGGGTCATGCCAGATGAGAGGCTCCTCAGAACCGAGTTCCCATCCCTGCATGTTTACAAAGTAACGATGGTTTTTCTGCATGCTGTTTCCCTATTTTAATCTGAATTTTCTGGTGCAAAGAGGACTTGTCTCAGAATCAGAAGACCTGGGTTACAGGCTTGGCTCCGAAGCTTAAAAGTTGTATGTTCTCCAGTTAAATCCATAGAGTAGAAAAGCAAGAGAAAATTTAGCAACTGATGCTCCGACTGAGCCTTCTAGGAAGGGAAATTGTCCTAGCTCTTTGCCATGTCAATAGAACAAGAGGTGGAAAAGGATGACAGAAGACTGAGAGTTTTGCTTCTAGCAAGGATGGTGGGCAAAAAGAATTAGCAAAGGCCTGTATGGTATAACCAAGGAAGCGAGATCCATGTTCCTTTGTGAATTCCAGCTAGAAAGAGGGTAAAAGGGGGCTCAATAAATGCCTCAAAGCCCTCCAGATTATCATGGAGAAGGAAGCATTCTTTAGAAACAAGAAAAGTCTAAAAGGTTATCCTCTATGGAATATTGCCCCAGAGGGCAGTTACTTCCTCAGATTCTAAAGAATATTCTATGTTTGCCCTCATCTAACACTGGAGGTCTCAAGCCCCAACCAGTTCACTCCCCATTCAGTTAATTAGTTAGAAATCAATCAATTAATTATGAGTTAATTCGAAAATAGAATTAGGTCTTAGAAAAAGTATTTGCTAAAATTCTATAATAAGACTAGTAGCCACAAAACATCACCATTCCCATCAGCTCTCTCTCATATAAATGCAGTATTTGTAAGCATAATTGGAACAAATTTTGAGTACATTGTAGTGAGACCTGTATGTAGGGAAAACATGAGATAAAAACAACTCACAACTCTGATTCTGCAATCCTTCTATGTCCTTTCTCTCCTTTTGGAGTCCTCAAATAGATCAACTATTGCCTAAATGAATTCTCTGTTGAGTCAACAAAAGACTCTTTTAATAGATGTCCAAGGTCATGCTTCTTGAAGCTGTTTGCAGACTGTTTCAGTATCTCTCTACTATATGTAATGTTGCTCCTTGTTGAATTAAGTATCTCTTATGAAGTCAAACAGATCTCCTTTAAAATTGGCTACAGGGGGAAGAGGAAAGAAGTCCCAGAATTTTTCCCACCTCCCCACAAGAGATTCCCTTTCAGGAGAAGATCCATCCTTTATCTCTATCTGGGGTTGTGAGCATCTTCCATTAGCCCATAGGGTAATTGAACTCTGAGGAGGTATTTATCCTTCATAAAGGAGTCATTTGGTGTTCAAACTTTATTAATATATTAAAACCTCATCATCTCTGTTCATAAAAAGAGAGTAGGCAGACAGGAAACAAATCCACTCTCCCTTACACAAAATATGATGTAACAGTAGGGAATCCTCATCCATGGTTGTAGATGAGAGGGTGAAAGAATATGGCAGAGAAAACAAAGAAAAAGAAAGAATTCTAAGTCTTTGAAGCTAATTACTAGATGTAAACCTATTCCTATGGAAAGGGAGACTAGAACCTCCAAGGAAAAAGTCATAGTTTTCTCTTTAAATAATAATAATTATGAAGATCCACAGGAAACAGCTCATAAAGGACCAAAGACCTGAAATGTTGTAAGTCATGTATCCAATCAATATTCCTAATTGTTCAAGATCACACTGGTCCAAGTCATTCAAAATCATAAAATTTCAGGGTGGGGAAGAAATTCAGCTAACATCCAACTCAAAAAGAGTTTAATTAGAACATAAAACTGACAAATGGTCCTCTACCCTTTGTTTAAAGACCTCAAGGAAGGACAATTCACTGTCTCTTGAAGCAGCCAATAATAGGAGGAATGGTGAATAGAGTATTGGGTCTGGAGATGAATCTTCCTGGATTCAAATCTGACATCAGACACTTATTGGGCAAGTCACTTCACTCTGTCTGCCTCAGCTTCCTCATCTTCAAGATGATCTAGAGAAAGAAATGGCAAACCACTCTAGTATCTTGGCCAAGAAAACCCCAAATAGGTTATAGATAGTTGGAGATGACTGAAAAGAAAGGGCTGAACAATGACAAAATTGTATTATCACATGATAGCTCTCATTGTTGAGAAGTTGTCATTTTCTCTTTCATTTTCCTGACCATGATGTTTAAATGTACCTATTTGCAACTTTTTCCCATTCCTTTTAGTTCTGCCCTTAGGGCACAAAATAAACAAATTTTATCCATCATTTATGCCATGATATTTACACTATGAGGAAGAAATACAGTAAAGTAGAGATACTCTTAGCAGGGGACAAACTTTTCTAAGTATTACTGAAACTTTATAGGGTAGGATGCAGAGTTGGAATAAAAGCTCTGGAATATACTTTACTCAAAATGAGTAGGGATGGAATAGCAAAAAGTGTGTGTGTGTGTGTGTGTGTGTTGGGGAGTGGGGTAGAAGAGGGAAGTTTGCACTGAAGGAGTATTACTTGAATTGAACATTAAAGAAAGAGAGATTCTGGGAGTTATGGAACTGCTTGTTCTGATCAATGCAAAGAAGTGGGAAATGTAATTTTCAATTTGGGAAATGTCTAATAGTCTGTTTTAATCTGAATGTAGTCATATGAAATAATACTGGAATAGTAATTAAGGGCCAGCTTATGAAGGGCCTGAAGTGTCAGGGTATAGTTTGTATTTTATCCTAGTGAGGGTTTTTGAACAGAGAGGGGAATAAGTACTTACTAAGTACCTACTAGCATGTGCCAGGCCCTGTGCTAAGTGTTTTACAAATATCATCTTTGATCCAGGGGAATGACATAATTAGATCTGTTCCTCAGGAAGGTTGTTTTGGTGTGAGAGGTTCCAGGTTGGAACCTGGAAACAGGAAGATGCATTACAAAAATATGAAGAAAAGGGAAGGATGTTGCATACAGACTCACTTAAGCTTCATATAGGGGGGAAATGTTCCAATAATAAAAGCTGTTCTAAGATGGCAGGGAATCAATTGCTGGATATATTCAATCAGAAGCTGGAATGATGACTTGTGAGGGATTACTGCAGAGGGAATTTTGAGTCAGATATGGGTTAAGGTTTTAATGTGAGATTCTGAATTTGGAAATCATAAATATACAGCATGTGGCTTTAGAAAGCATTTAGCTTAACTTCACTTTGCCTAAGATGAAATTCAAGTCTGTGAGGATAAAGGCTGCTTGCTGTTGTGGATTAGTCATTTTCAGTCCTTTCCCACTCATTTTGATTCTAATTTGGAGTTTTCTTGACAAAGACACTAGAGTGACTTTGCATTTCCTTCCCCAGATCATTTTACAGATGAGGAAACTGAGGCAAACAGGCTTAAATAACTTACCCACGGTCACACAGCTAGTAAGTGTCTGAGGCCAGATTTGAATTCAGGAAGACCAATTTTCCTGACTTCAGGCCCAGTTTCTATGCACTCAAACCACCAAAGTTGCCTTATCCAAGGAAATAAAGAACCAGGTCCAGAAACTCCCTCTATCCCACATTCTTTCCTCTAGGACATATTTCCACTTAGCAAGGGAAAATAAAAATGCCTTCAAATTTAAAAGTTCTAACTCTTGTTGATAAAACTTAGTTAATAAATAAAAGACTTGGGAAAGGTAGGTAGTATAGTGACTAGAACACCAGCCCTGGAGTCAGGAGGTTCAAATCTAAACTCAGACACTTCTTAGCTCTCTGAGCCTGGGCAAGTCATCTTGGAATTATTGCAGACCATCACAAACATTGTGCAAAATCAAATCATATGTTGCCACTCACTGAAATGTTAAAATTGTTTTCCAAATTAATACATCTTCTGTCTCATTACTATTCTTCTCTCTGGTGGATTTTCAAATGAACTTCTTTAGCAACACTGGTCAAATGTGAATGAAGTTTCTGTGAAAATGTAACTAGTTATGTGAGCTGCTGAAAAGAAAATTATGTCATACAATTGAAATTCTAGCATGGTTATCATTTAATATAGACTTATCATTAGCTAGTATTTTATATCATCACTACGTACTCATTTGGATCAACTAGTTAAGTGTCTAATTATTTTAAATCTCTCAGCAAAAGAAAAGAACTTCATGTGAAAGGGCATTTAAACTTTATTCTTCTTTTCAGTTGAAACAGAGAAATAAATAATAAATGCAATGAAATATAAGATTACGTTTGGTATGAGCCAAATAGTTCAAATCTGTGGTCAGATCATAAAGTACAACATCAAAATTAATATTATGTTACATATCATCCAAGTTATAATATGTTTCATTAAAAATTTTATTTATGTTCAACAAAATTTATAAAGTAAAATTTAATAGGAAAACTTTCAGAAAATAGTAAGCAAAGTAAGAGGTTTAGATGGATAAATTCTTTTACTTCTTATAAAATGCTCCACAAAAATATCATAATCATTTTATAATTGGAATGTTATAATGTTGCATTTATAATTTCCATAATTATGGGTAGAAATAAAAATTTATATTTTATCATCACAAATTACATAATATAAATTTGGAATTTGTAGGCAAATAATCATTGTGGGTACTGTAATCACTTAATAAATAACTCTAAAAGAATATTAAGAGTAGTATAATAAATTGCCCTGGGAGTTTACAAGAAAAATTTTTCCCTGATGTTATTGCTATTCAAAGGAATTCATAGAACCAAAAATGCAGATAATTAAGGATTCCCCCCAAACACACACATTATTTGAACTATTGTGGTTTTCTTATATTATAGTTTAAATTTAATAAGTGTTATCAAATCATAAATCACATCAGCCTGTATCACATCTCATCACTGAATTATAGTATTTATTCTATAATTCTGCATTATATTTGCCATGGTATACTATATTAAATTAATTATATCATATCATAATGTACCACATCACAATACATTATAGTCTATTACATTTTTCTGTTTTCAGGAAACAACTCCTAACAGATAATTATCTGTCTTGAAGACAAACAGAAGCATGAAAAAATATATGTAGGGCATGAATTAAAGTTTCCAATTTAGGGACCATTGGCAGCAACAGGGAACTGTCAAGAACACAAGGTAGAGGGAGGTTGGATTAACTCCCAGTGCTAGCAGTAATACAATTATTGCCGTAAGTATAACTTAAAAAAATCTTCCTTAAAAAATTAACATTTTTATTTAAAGTATTGAGTTCCAAATTCTATCCTTCCCTCTCTTCCCTCCACCCTCCCTGAGATGGTAAGCAATTAGATATAGGTTATACATGTGCAATTAGATAAAACATTTTCACATTAGTCATTTTTATAAGAAGACTCAAATAAAAGAGAAAAAAAAGAAAGTAAAAAAATACTATGCTTTAGTCTATATTCAAACAATATCAATTCTTTCTCTGGAAACAGATATTATGAGCCATTATTAGTCCTTTGGGATTGTCTTGGGTCACTGTATTGCTGAGAATAGGAAAGTCATTCATAATTTTTCATCAATTTTGTTTTATTATGTACAATGTTCTCCTGGTTCTGTTCACTTCACTATGTATCATATATAAGTCTTTCCAGATTTTTCTGAAATCCTCCTGTTTTGTCATTTCTTATAGCACAATAATATTTTAGTACAATCATATAACACAGTTTTTTTGTTTTTGTTTTTGTTTTTTTTTACTTTTTTGCCATTCTCCAATTGATGGACATATCTTTGCTTTTCAATTCTTAGCCAACACAAGAACTACAATACAATGTGGTGATCCCGGACAATTCCAATAAAATTTCTGCTTTTTCAGAAAAAGGTTTTCATCTCTTTTCATTTTTTTGTTTGCTTCTCCTTTCTCATTATTTTTTTCCCTTTTGGTCTGATTTTTCTTGCACAACATGACAAATATAGAAATATGTTTAGAAGAATTGTACATGTTTAATCCATAGTGGATTGCTTTCTGTCTTGGTTAGAGGGGAGGTAGGGGAGGGAGGGAGAATCTTACAGAAATGAATGTTGAAAACTATCTTTATATGTATTTGGAAAAATACATGCAAAATACTAGGAAGGTATTTTCCCTGAGGGGAAAAAAAGAGCTGCTATAAATATTTTTGTACAAATTGGTCCTTTTCTAATTTTTTTGGCTATCTTTGGGATAGAGACCTAAGAATAGCAAAAGTATGCATAGTTTTATAGCCCTTTGAACATAGTTCCAAATTGCTCTCTAGAATGGTTGAATCAGTCTACAACTGCGCCAACAATGTATTGATGTGTCCCGGTGTTACATCTCCTCCAACATCCAATATTTTCCTTTTCTTGTCATATTAGACACTCTGAAAAAGGTGAAGAGGTACCTCAGAATTGTTTTAACTTGCATTTCTCTGATCAAGACTTATACTTTTGTAAAGTTAACTCTGTTCTCTATATATTTGAAAAATGAAGCCTTTATCAGAGATATTTGTTGGGAAAAAAATTCAGTTTTCTGCTTTCCTTATAATTTTGTTTGCATTGATTTTGTTTGTATAAAAACTTTTGAAACTATTTCACATTTTTAATGTTCTTGTTTGGTCCTAAATTCTTCTCATATCTATTAATCTATTAATTAATATAACTGATAACTGTCTATAGTTAATATAAACACATATAGTTTATATACAAATAAACTATTTCCCATATGTAATATATAATTCCAATATAATATATATAAACTATTTACAATATAAACTATTTTTACGTTGCTTATGGTTACATTCTTTAGGTATAAATCATGTACCTATTTTGAACTTATTTTGGCATTCAGTGTGAGATGACCAAGTTTCTGCCACACTATTTTCTAGTTTTCATAGCATTTTTTTTGTCAAATAATGAGTTTTTGCTCCAAAAGTTTGGGTCTTTGTGTGTATCATATACTAGATTATTATGGTCATTTACTGATATGTAATACATCCTTAATCTATTCTAGTGATCTACTACTCTATTTCTTAGGCAGTACCAGATTATTTTAATAAATACTGCTTATAATACAGTTTGAGATCTGATATGATTAGATAACTTTCTTTCACATTTTTCTTTCATTCCCTTGATATCTTTGAGCTTTTGTTCTTCCTGATGAATCCTGTTATTATTTTTTTCTAGCTGTATAAATAATTACTGGTAGTTTGATTAGTATGGCACTAAATAAATAGATTAATTTTGATAGAATTCTTATTTTTATTATATTGGCTCAGCCTACCCGTGAACAGTTGATATTTTTCCAATTGTTTAGACCTGATTTTATTTGTGTGAAAAGTATTTTATAATTGTATTTTATAATTATGTATAGTTTTCAAATTTGTCTTGACAGGTAGACTTCCAAGTGTTTTATATTGTTTATAGTTATTTTAACTGGAATTTATCTTTCTGTCTCTTGCTGCTGGATTTTGTTGATAATGTAGAGAAATTCTAATTATATATATGTATATATATATTCATTTTCTATCTTATAACTGAAAAAGTTGTTAATAATTTCAGGTAATTTTAATTCAGGTTCTCTAGAATTTTCTAGATTATATCATCTCTAAGTGGTAATTTTATTTCCTCATTGCCTCTTCTAATCCCTTTAATTTCTTTTTCTTCTCTTATTACTATAGCTAACATTTTTAGTATAATATTAAACAATAGAGCTGATCATGAACATTCTTGCTTCACCCATGATTGCATTGGGAAGATACCTAGCTCATCCCCATTACAGATAATGATTGTTGATGTGTTTTGTTTTTTTTTTTTTTTTTGGATAAAACGTATTAGTTGTTTTAAAGTAAGCTCCATTTATTCCTATACTCTCTAGTGTTTTTAATAGGAATAAGTACTGTATTTTGTCAAAGGTTTTTTTCTGCTCCTATTGAACTAATTATATGATTCCTGTTGATTTTGTTATTAATATGGTCAATTATGCTAATAGTTTTTCTAATATTAAACCAGGCTTGCATTCCTGATTTCAATCCCATCTGGTCATAGTGTATGATCCTTGTGATATATCACTATAATCACTTTGCTAGCATTTTATTTAATTTTTTCCATCAATATTCATCAAAGAAATTAGTATATAATTTTCTTTATGTTTTGGTCCTTCCTGGTATAGGTATCACTATTATATTTGTGTTATAAAAGGAATTGGGTAGGTCACCTTCTTTGCTTATTTTTCCAAATAGTTTATATAATTGGGAATAATTGTCTTTTTAAATGTTTGGTAGAATTTGCTTGTGAATCTCTCTGGTTCTGGGGATTTTTTTAGGATGCTTTTTTTCAATTTCCTTTTCTAAGATTGAGTTATTTAAGTATTTTATTTCATCTTCTGTTGATATGGGTAGTTTATATTTTTGTAGAAATTCTTCCATTTCATTTAGATTGCCAAATGTAACACAATTGGCATATAATTGGGCAAAATTGCTTTTAACAATTGTCTTGTTTTCTTCTTCATTGGTGGTGAGTTCACCCCTTTCATTTTTGATACTAGCACTTTGGTTTTCTTCTTTGCCTTTTTAATCAAATTAATCAATGATGTATCAATTTTATTGTTTTTTTCCCCATAGAATCAGCTTCTAGTTTTACTTAAAATTTCAATGTTTCTTAAGTTCTCCTTTAATTTTCAGGATTCCTAATTTTGGTGTTTACTGGATGTTTTGAATTTGTTCTCTTTCTTACGTTCTTTGCACCCAAACACATCACCATTGCTTCCTTCCCATCTCAATCTAGGGAGGGATAACAATATCCTAGTTTATTTGGATTCCATCCATAAGTAAGTTTGCAAGAGAAATAATCCATCCTTAATAATGACTTATCATTCCAAACAATCAAGAGTCACAATATAAATAATTATGTCTCATAACTATATGGTAAATAATTTATAGTAACTTGTATAGTAATCAATAGACATTTCCTTTTTTCTGGGCTCAAGTGTTTGGAGTATTGATTGCCATATAGAATAAATTAAAAATGCAAAAAAACATAGGTAGGGTCCACATCACTAATGAAAAATAGATTTTGATTTTAAAATAAGTATCATTGACAGCTAGGTGGCACAGTGAATAAGGTGCTGAGACTGGAGTCAGAAAGACTCATCTCCCTGAATTTGAATCTCACCACAGACACTTTCCATCTCTGTGATCCTGGATAAGTCACTGAACCCTGTTTGCCTCAGTTCCCTCATTTGTAAAAAGAGAGCTGGAAAGGAAATGGAAAACCATGCTAGTCTCTCCGCCAAAAAATAAAAACAAAACCCCAAATAGGATCACAGAGACTTGGACATGACTGAAACAACTGAACAACAAATATAATCAATAGCTAATAGTAGCTAGCATCTATCCACATCTATCTATCTATACATATATATGAGATATATGAGATATATATATATATATATATACACACATATATATAAATGCTTTACAGAGTAATTTATATACTCCTCACAACAACCCTGGGAAGTAGTCATTATTTTCATTTTACAGATAAGGGAACTGAGACAGAGAGGTTAAGTGACTTGCCCAGTGTCACACACCTAGGAAATATTTGAAGTTGGATTTAATCTCTGAATCCAGGCTCTGCCATTCTGTTCCATGACAGGAAACTTCTATTACCTTTGAAATGTTAAGGCAAAATATAATGACCGACATAACTATAATTTGTTTTTCCACCTCTGGTTCATAATCAAGTATTTGATAGAATCTATGTCACACAGATACTACACTGTGTATAAATAAGCCTTTTTTGATACATGAAAGCAAGGTTCCATTGTTATCATTAGATTCATTAAAAAGTCATATGTTTAAAAGTTCACCACCCATCAGCATCCCTTTCACTGGTCAAACAGATTTTGTTTCCATTTTAGAATATCTACCTTGTAATCTGAACCCATCCAAGCCAGGAACACCACTTTTATATCCCTCATACCCAAGCACAGCAGGTGACGCAAAGAAAGTCCTGAATAAAGACTTCTTGAAGGATTATAACACATACGACTGAATTCCAAAGAAAAATTTTTAAAAAGTAATATTTGACTAAAATAATTTTGCAATGAACTACCTGTTTCAGTTCTTTTATCCAACTACTTTAAAATTCTCCTAATTGGAATATTATAGTATTTTACTACTTTTGATCTTTTCCCTTTGCAATTCATCCATCACAAAGATGCCAAAATAATCTTCCTAAAACAGATCTGATCATTTCACTCAAGAAACATCATTGGCTCCCCATTACCTCAGGACAAAAAACAAATGCTACAGATCAAATCCTTGCACAGTTTAGTTCCAGGCTTTATTTTCAGACTTAATTCACACCATTCCCTATTAACAGTGGGAATCTTGACTAAGTTACCATTCAAGTCGTACTAACATGATATATTTTGCATAATAGTAGGGCAGAATTTTCCTTGATTTGCATTGTCTTCTGTATCTGCCAACACATTCCCTAAAGAAGGCTACTGACATAAATATTTTCCTTCCTTCCTCCCTCCCTCCCTTCCTTCCTTTCTTCTTTCTTTCCTTCCCTCCCATCTTCCCTCATACTTCCCTTCTTCCTCCCTTCTTTCCTGCTTTCCTTTATTTCTTTCTTCCTTCCTTCCTCCCTCCCAATCTCTCTTCATCCCTTCCTTCCTTTCTTCTTTTTCCTCCTTCCTTTCTTCTTTCTTTCCCTCCCACCTTCCATTCTTCCTTCCTTCTTTCCTTCTTTTCTTTCTTCCTTCCTTCCTCCCTTCCTTCCTCTCTCCCTCTCTCTCTTCCTCCTTTCCTTTCTTCTTTTTCCTCCTTCCTTCCTTTGTTCCTCCCTTTCTTCCTCCTTTCCTCCTTCTCTCTCTTCCTCCCTCCCTTCCTTCCTTCTTTTTTCACCTTCCTTCTTTCCTTCCTCCCTCCCTCCCTTCCTTCTTTGTTTCCTTCCTTCCTTCTTCCCTCCCTCTTTCCTTTCTTTCTATCTTTTCAAATGACCTTATAATCACTAGATTCTTGACTTCAACTTTCCCCTTTTTACTGGGTAGAATACTCTTCTAGGCATCCTGCCTAGATCTCACTGAATTGATTTCTAGTACTGACCACCCCTGGGATCGAACAAAATGAACACAAGCACAGACCTACCTCATCATAGATGCTGTCATTTCTGCTAAAGTCTCCAGTCTTCCTGGGAAGTATATGAACATGAACATGCTGAAAATATAAAACGAAAAAAAGACATGATTATCTCTTCTTATATTTTTAAACTTGACAGTGATGGTTTCATCAAGTCCAATTACTCCATATTGGTTCCCACTGTATTATTTTTCAGGGAAAGAAAACATTCACCTGCTCTAAGCGGATCTGAAATCTGCTGAGAGGAGAGAACAAAAATAAGCAAGAACAAGCTGGTGTGGTGCAAGGGAGATTTGGAGTGGAACGCCAGGGAGTTGAGGTGGGCTCGATGGAATTATTACCAGTTGTCATTCAGAGTAATACTTGGGCAGAGCTTGGAGATGACAGCACATCTTTTTAAAAAAAAGGGGGGGAATGAGATCTGTGAGTCTTAAACCGGCAGGAAATGAAAACTGGTGACCCTCAGATTGCAGAAGAAGGGAATTCTAGGAGCTAGAAATGTGGACGTGGTACAATAAGGGAAACCAGGAGGATCCCTGAACTCGACCTCTTTTGTTCCATCTGCCAAGGGGTACTCAGGTCACAGGTGTAGTAATGCTATTGTGCCGAGAACATGAATCAAGTCAGCCAGCTTAGCCAATTGAATATATATATATATATATATAGTTATAAATATACATAAATACATATTATATATATAATATAAAATAAATAAATATAAATATATATATTTTTTCCCCAAGTCTAAAATGCCATTTGAAGTTTTACTTCCAGCCCATACTCCATGGTATCTAGGTGGAAGTTAAACCTTATTCCTGCCCTTGAGCCATATTCTAGCATGTATTATGCATCCTGAGGAAAAATGTAGTAATGAAAGGGCTGAATTTGGAGTTGGGGACAAAGGCTTAAAGGACCCTTCTCCATCTCTCCAGCCTCCCCTTTCTGATTACTCTCCTAGGCTCAATATCCTCACTAAAGCAGCTCACAGAATTCAAGATTAAATTTCTACTGACCAACAAGGAAAAATTGATATGCTATTTAAACTGGAATCATGAGATAAACAGTGCCAAGATGAGCAGAGCAGATAATGGTTCCATTTGAGGAGATTCCCTAAAAGGGACTTCTTTTTTGTTCTTTTTTTTTGGCCAGCAAATCCAGATTCCATGGTAGAGCTAAGTTATAAAGTTCATGGGAATTTGGGGAAGAAATCTAGTGAAGGAAACAAAGTCAACACATAGTGCTCAAATGCACCAAAGAAAATAGAAGCACAATGGCTCAAGAGAAAGATGAGCTGAACAAATTTAGAACCATCTCTCCTCTAAATGTTTATTTGATCTCTTTGTGCCCCATCTGTAGTAGCCTTAAGAACTCATATTGGTCTGATCAGTCACAGTTGAACACAGTGATGTCATTTCAGTCTTTTTCCAAGTATAAAGAATAACCAACCAACCCAATGCTGTTTCTCCACTACACCACATCCAGATCAACCCAATTCAGAGCTTGGCAGACATAATTAGAATGATAAGTAATTTTAAAAAATAAAATTAGCTAATTTTTAAAAAGTGTTCAGTACATTGTTGGTGGAGTTATGAACTGATCCAACCATTCTGGAGAGCAAATTGGAACTATGACCAAAGGGCTTTCAAACTGTGCAGTGTCTCTACTGGGCCTATATCCCAAAGAGATCATAAAGAAAGGAAAGGGCCCCACATGTGCAAGAATGTTTGTGGCAGCCCTTTTTGTAGTGGCTAGAAACTGGAAACTGAATGGATGCCCATCAATTAGAGAATGGCTGAATAAATTATGGTATATGAATGTTATGGAATATTATTGTTCTGTAAGAAACGACCAGCAGGACGATTTCAGAGAGGCCTGGAGAGACTTGCATGAACTGATGCTGAGTGAAATCAGCAGAACCAGGAGATCATTCTACACAACAAGATTATACAATGATCAGTTCTGATGGATATGACTATCTTCAACAATGATATAATTCAGTCCAGTTCCAATAGACTTGTGATGGAGAGAGCCATCTACACCCAGAGAGAGACTGTGGGGTCTGAATGAAGATCACAACATAACATTTTCACCTCTTTTGTTTTTGCTTGCTTCCTTTTGGTTTACTTTATCATTTTTTTATCTGATTGTTCTTGTACAGTATGACAGATATGGAAATAAGTTTATAAGGATGGCATATGTTTGGCCTATATTGGATTGCTGCCTGTCCAGGGGAAGGAGAGGTAGGGAGACAGAAAAATATGAACAGAAGGTTCTGTAAGAATGAATATTGTAAACTATCTTTGCATATATTTTGAAAAATATAAAGCTATTCTTTAAAATAAATAAATAAATAAGTGTTCCCATTAGTCCTCCTCAATATAAGGCATATATCCAAGGCTTAAAGCAAATGATGTTAAGTACAAACTATTTTGCAGTATCCCAAATCCCTAATCTTGTACTTTCTGGTCCACTGGAATTCTCTTGCTCATTGTGGAATAACTAATCATTCTGAAGTCAGTATGAAATCCCTACCAGCTGCTTTGTTCCCACATAAAAGCAATTGGAAGCATTGCTGTTCTTGGAAAATTGTATATAGTTAACGCAGGAATAAAATTAGTATTCTGTCAAAAGGTACAGATGTATTGTGTTCTGACCCTGTTTATCATTGATTTCTGCTGCT
Source organism: Myrmecobius fasciatus (assembly GCA_023553655.1). Classification (NCBI taxonomy): domain Eukaryota; kingdom Metazoa; phylum Chordata; class Mammalia; order Dasyuromorphia; family Myrmecobiidae; genus Myrmecobius; species Myrmecobius fasciatus. The sequence goes on along the minus strand of JAJPUD010000082.1, from coordinate 564,464 downwards.
CAAAGTATCAGCAATGTAGAGATGGATTACATGAGGCTACCTTTAATATAAAAATATTTATTCCCCTCCCCTTTCTCCTTCTCAATTCAATAGAAAAGTAAGACACACACTTCTATCAAGAAGTACTCATTCTAATAAGGGAGACAAGATGTATGGAAGGTTTCAGCTGTAGTCAGATGCAGAAAAAAGCAAGCCAACAGAAAAGTTGTGACTTGTGCAGAGTCACACTAATATTGGTCCAAGGTAGGCTTTTAACTGAAATCTTCCAAAGCTAATACTATTGTCTGCCATCTAGTATCCCTGTTATAGAATGCAAGCTCCCTAAAGGTGGACACCATTTTATGTCTGTTTCTGTATCCCCAAGGCCAAAGACAAAGCCTTACACTGTTTCTGGAACGATACAAAAATGAAGGACTTAAAAAACTGGGGAAAACCTGAACAGATACCCAGCCAGGGATTAACAATTGTGTTTTCAAGTAATATATCAAGACCAAGGCTCTGGTCCTGGGTTACACTGATGGATCATGAATGTCATTGAGCTTCCATGATGTATTAGCTCAGTACAACATTTGGGCATCATGCTTCTGAAGACAGATGGATGAGTCTGAACTCTACTGAGAGTAGAAAGAAGCTTCCAGCCACTGGACACATTTACATTTCAAATTGTGAAAATTAAGGCCTTTTCAAGTCAGAGAAAAGAGGGAAGATTAAAGCTAGCACCTCTAAAAATGTTCTACTGGACTCTGAGAGCCTGAGAATTTGCCCATTTTCTTTTGTCTTTCTTGTGCAGTGGAAAAAGCCTTTGTTCCCTCTCCTGTAATATCCTCTTGAGAGGGATAAAAGTTAAAAGGAGTAGATAGCTCTATGAGTCCTTTCCCTTACTTTCTGAATGGTTAGCAGCAACGGTTAATAATAATAACAATAATTTTGTATAGTGGTTTAAAGTTTGTAAAGTGCTTCATACATATTATCTCATTTGATCTTCATGACAGCCTTGGAGGTAGATTCTCCAAAGTGCCTGTGAAATATTTGAATGTTCAGGGCCTTGATTGAACAAACACAGTGAGACTTTTTTTCCTTAAAAAAAAAGACAAAACTTTGCAGTCACTTCTATAGCAGATTAATCAAACTAGAGAAGATCTGAGAGAAAAGACAACAGATCAGATGATTGGAGGATCCCAGATTTAGCATCTGAAGGGACCTTAAAGGAATAGTTTTCCAACCCACTGACTTTATTTATAGATGAGGAAACTGAGGGGTAGTTCAGGGTTCCACAGCAGATAGGTGTCTGAGCAAGATTTGAACCCTGGTCATCCTAACTCTATATCTCTAGCCACTAATTCAGACATCCTGAGAAAAGAAACAGCTGTAGATTTATGTCAGCCTGAATAATAACATCTAGAGCTAACCTAGTCTTTATATCTATATCTATCTATATCTATGTCTATAGATATAGATATGTATCTATATATAGATCTATATCTATATCTAGAAATACATATATAGATATATAACAAATGATGTATTCATTGTACAAGAAAACTGTAGAGTTGAACAAATCGTTTTTTTTTAAAACAAATAAGAATTGATGGGCATATGGACCACTTATTACATCGAGCAGGGAATAAGGACATTTTCATGGTTTGTTCACCTTTACTATACCAATGATGTTTTTTATAATACCGTAATGTAGCATAACAAAATGTATCCACTTGGTTTAAAAACAAATCATTTTGGGGAAGTCAGGGGGATGAAGTAATCATGATCAATTAAGAAGGCAGGTGTTTGATTGGAGAACTTGACTTTATATAAATATTATATATACATATATAAATAAACAAATATATATATATATTCCATTGCAATGACTAGAACCAATATGAGAAATTTCCCTACTGTTTGTGTAATAGACCTAAGCAGGAACAGTGAGAGTCAATTACATCTCAAGTGGCTCTTTCGTTTTTTTCTTTGCTAAATGAGTTAAAGGGAAATAGAGCAGGAGAACAACTGTCATGTGGAGATAAACATCTGGGCTTGGGGAACACATCCCCTGTTCTTCTGCCGCTCAAGTGTCTCCACTTTTTTTTTTAACTTCTTGGGTTTTTTCCCTGTGGTAGCTTCTAATTCTGAAATTACAAAAGGGCTTCCATGTTGTGTAAACACAAAAGCGACTTTAATTTCCAAGCAGAGCAACTGACAGAATCATTTATGGGATCCAGGAGATTATATCCAGTTGCAAAAGGTATTTATTTGCCTTTTATAGGGGCAGCTTATTGTGTTGTGTGGTTATTTGCCTTATAGAAACCAATAGATAACTTCCTAGTACAAAGACTCAGCTGAATAATTTCATCTAAAAAATAATGATATCTTTTGTTTATAGATCATCTTTATTCCCCAACCCATCCTTCCTTTCCCTTGCCCAGAGAGCCATCTCTTAAAACAAAAGAAAACTAAAATGGGATGGGAAAGGGGAGAATCAGTGCAGTAAAATTAACAAGTACTTAGGATAGATTTGATTCTTTTTTTCCTCCCTTTCATCCTTTCATCAATCTTTCCTCCCTTCCTCCCTCACTTTCTCCCTTCCTCTTTTTCTTCTTTTTTTCCCTCCTTACTTTCATTTTTCTTTACTTCTCTCCTTACCTCCCTCCCTTCCTTTTTTCTTTCCTTTCTAAAATACAGAACTCTGAACAAAAACACAAAAGAATTGGCCAAACAACTCCTATGGAGAAAAGCAAATCTTTGTGGTTCAGACTATTATATACAGCTGGATGATTAGGTCATTGTGTTTTACCAATCAGCATATATGTCGGGCAGGTACTGAAAAGAGACAAAGAGTTGGTTCCAGGATTGACTAGGAGGAAGGCAGTATGGGGGAAATCTTGCAATGTTTTTAATGATCCTAAGCCACTCTCTGACATAAAAACCCATCTCTTAAAAATCACAGGCATGTAGAGCAGAGCTTTGGAACTCTGAGGGATCTTTTAGGCCAACTAGTAAGCCCTTCCTTCTTTCCTTATATATGTGGTCCCTGAGACCCAAAGTGGTTAAATGGTTTGTCCAATATCACAGATAGAACCAGAATCTGAAGTCAGGTCTTGGGACTCCAAGGTCAATGTTTTTCCTGATGCACCCACCCACTATAAAACAAATATAGGAAGACCCCTTGCATGTTGGGAAGATCTGTTGCCCAGGAAAAATAAGGATAAGAATAACACAGAAGAAGGCTTAGCAATGTTGTGATTTACATTACAAATACAGAAATATGTTTTACATGATTGCACATAGATAGCCTATAACAAATCACATAACATCCTAAGGATGGGGAAGTAAAGAAAGGAGAGAGAAAATTTTGAATTCTCTTTTTTAAATGAATGCTAAAAATTGTTTTTACATATGATTAGGAAAAATAAGATATTATTAAAACACTCAGCAATAAAGACATTTAGAAGAGTTTTTAAAAGAAATGTGAAAAATCCTAGAGTTGGACCTAGTTGGCTAAAAGGGACCTCAGAGATCTAATCAAAACTCTTTATTTTTAAAATGGGTAGACACAGAGATATCAAGTGAGTTATGTCACTTGTGTAGGATCATAAAGCCCTAGGCTTAAAGCTAGATGGTCCATATTCCTCACTTTATAAACAGGAAAACTAAGACTTAGGGAGGTTATGTGGCTTGTCAAAGATTAAACAAGTAGTAAATAGAAAAGCCAGGTTTCAAACACAGGTGCTCAGAATTCAAATCCAACACTCTTACTCTGTAAGTGTTCATACCAATGAGGACATGACTCCATGGAAGTAATAACAGAAGATTGTTGCCACGGATTATGGTCTTAGAATGTGGATAGATACCAAAGTTCTCATAATATATCTACCTCTTTCTCCTTGAAGGATGTGCTTAATTATTCCAAAAAGCACAATCGAGAAATCTAATTTACTCAGATTCAAATAAGCTCCATTGATTATTTTCAATTCGCCCTCACACACATTCTATGGTATCTAGTGCCAGGATCATTAACATTATCCTATAAACCAAAAGAGATGGAAAAAGTACTGAAAATTGTGCATCTACATAGCAAGAACATGAATGCTTGTTGGTTCAAACATTAGCCATTATAACTATCTCTCCAGAAAAGAGCAAGTGTACCATCCTTTGTGTAGTTCCTGACCCAGACAAATATTTATTCTAGGGAAGTCTTCCATTGATGGAGCATTTTTCTCCATGATGTACCAATGTATTAATCCAGAGAGATGCTTCTTGCCCAAGTCCTTCTGCTCGGAGCAGGATTACGTATTGCAATGCAAATGAAACAGAGGTGGCATTTTTCCTTGTCTTACTTATTTCTTGATAAATGCACATTGCTTTAGTGTTTGCCATAGCCATAATTACAGTTCTTTAATTTATGTTTCAATAAAATGTATAATAATAAACATTTACTACTCTATGAATAAACATTTGAATGAAGCGTCTAATGGGGGTTACATATTTCGAAGCAGTGCTGTGGCTTTCTGGAAGTCTCTCCTCCTGCTTAATGAGCATCATTTCCATAATCTGTGCATTATTGATTAAGCCTCCCTTTAGGAATATTTTACAAAGGGAAAAAATGGAAATATGATAAGCCTAAAGAAGAGATGTTAACGGGATTACCAATTGGTCGAGTTAAAGGGACAGCTGAAACTTTCATATTCCTTCAGAGACAAAGGCAGAGTTAAGAGAAAGACTGTGTCCACTAATTAGCTTATGTGCCTGGTGCATTCCTAAGGTATTTTTTTTTCACTTCTAAGATGTAGTTTAAATAGCAGAAATAGGGAAACTTGGAAAGGTCAGCTACAAAGGGCATGTTGACATTCATTTATGTTTTAGCTCTTTTTAAGAATATCTCCTAAAATTAGATGTGCTACTTTTAGGAAATCAGGTGGACTTCTATGGGATATAGTACAGGTGCGGGGAAAAAAGCCAATTCTTTTGGCTTTAATGCTTTGGGATTCAATAAACAATCACCAAATTTTAGGGATCTCAATGGTCAAGCAACCCAATTCATATCACCTAAAGAATTTCCTCTACACTACAGCTGATGAGACGTGGGAGACACTAGCATAAGACTGTCCCAATACAAGGTACCCACATCAAAGTAGTCATCATGTTCTATAAGCAAAACAGCATTGCACAAGCTCAAAAGAAACACAAAATGTGCACATTTTGGGACATCTTCTTCCCAAATGTTCATATGCACTATATTTGTCTGATATGTGGTAATGCCTTCTGAGTTTATATTAATTTGATCAACCACACTGGGATAGCTCTAATTCTTGTGGGGGTTTTGTTGATATCAAACCTAAATTAGCACTTTCATTGTTCCTAAAAGTTCAATCTTGATGCAAGTAAAATTAGCCAGGATCCCTAAATGGAACATCCCACATTTGGTTTCATGCATTGTTCTCCTGTACAGTTATTCTGGAGAAATATTGCAACAATCAATCACCTTAATCAACAATCAATAAGTATTTGCTAATTATTATTAGCATTGGGCTAAGTGTGGAGGACTGGAGGGATTAAAGAAGGGATACAAAAAATACAAAAATGCACATTATATATATATATATATAGCTCACTAAGGAACATACATATTGATGAGAGAGATGACATGTAAATAAATGGGTAGATAAGTAATCTTAAAGGGAGAAATCTCAAAGAGATTAGGAAGATATAGTATAGAAGGTAACTCTTAAATTGTCTTGAAAAAAAGCCAAGAGTAAGAGGTGGAGGTGAAGCAGAAGGAGCTCCCAAGCATGAGGGGTAGTCAGTGCTAATACTAACAGAATTCCAAATCATTTTTTGAAGGTGAATATTGTTGATTTTGTGTTTTTGAGTCATTTCAGTAATGTCTGATTTTTTGTAAACTAATTTGGGATTTTCTTGGAAAAGATTTCTTCTTGTCATTCAGTTGTGTCCAATACTTCATGACCCCCTTTGGAGTTTTCTTGGCAAAAATACTGGAGTGGTATGCCATTTTCTTCTCCAGCTCATTTTATGAATGAGGAAACTGAGGCAAACAGCATTAAGTGACTTGCCCAGGATCACACAGCTAGTAAATATCAGAGATTTTCACTCAAGAAGTTATCTTTGTGACTCCAGGACTGACAGTCTATCCACTGTGCCATCAAATTGTCCAAATAACTGTTGAACAGTGTGATTTAATAGAGAGAGGGTCAAATGTGGAGTAAAGAAGACCCATCAGGATTCAAGTCATGATTCCTGTGATCACAGACAAGTGACTTAACATCCTAGTATCTGTCCCAGACAGACCAGTTGATCAATTTGCTGCTGCTCTGCATAAGTGGAATGCAATTTCCACACTAGAAGCTCCAGATACTAAATCACAGGTCTGCCTAAATTTATCAACTGTTCTATTCCCTTTGCTTGCTACTTCCTTTACCATTTAGATTATATAACTAAAACAAAAGAAACATCCAAAATCAAAGATTCTGAATGAGAGTAACTGATCAACCCTCTTCTAACTGGGTCAGTCATCAAGGAGACAATTGTTGACACTCCAGAGCTCTGGTTTCAGGCTAAATCAGCTTCCTTTATCAAGTCTGTTAAATTCATATAATCCTGGGGCTTTGACTAAGAATAGAGTCAGTTGTTTTATAGAGTTGGAAACTCTCTTTAATTTTGGTCAATACTTTCACACTCATTTGTACCACTTAGAAGATATCATTGTTAAATAAATGAGTGAATGAACAAATAAATAAATGGAAATATACATATATATGTATATACATAATATATATATATGAAACAAATACCAACTTCTATAAGAAGCCTTTCCAAATCCTTCTAATTCTAATGCCTTCTTTCTGTTAATTATTTCCAACTTATCCTTTAAATAGATTGTATATATTTGCATGTTATCTCACAATTAGACAGAGAAGCTCCTTGAGGGTAGACACTACCTTTTGCCTCTTTTTTATATAACCACTGCTTAGCACAGGGCATGGTACATAGTAGGTGTTTAGTAAATGTTTACTGATTGATTTATTGATGATATATAAAAACATAATTACATAAAACATATAAATATAAGTATGCTTTAGATAGAAATAATATATAAAACATAGCTTACATAAATATAAACATATTTATATAAAATATAATCTGTATAAACAGAAATACATTTATAGAAAATTTGTCCTTAAATATATATAGTATGAAATATATAAAATAAAATTATATATACACACATACAGAAACTTTATAGAGTGGCAAAAAGTCCCTGAATATGAGTGGGGTTTTGCCTGTTTTATAGCTTGGTTTGTATCACTAGCTTCATGCTTTGGCTGTTACTATAAAAACCTTTCAAATGTAAATGATGGTTTCAGCTGGATGAGCTGAATATAGGATTTTCACCGTTTCAAATATGGCTATTTTCATATATGACTTCCACAAAATAAAACATTCAACATAAATAGAATTTTGCTTGATCCAATTTTTATCATGTTTCCCTGTCAAGTTTCTTTGCACATCCTACTTTCCCCTTGGTGCATATGTTTCCTTGTTTTCCCGACTTGTTCGAAATTAGCAAAATTTAGAGGGAGCCATATTTTTCTGTGGCTTACATTTCCATCTTCTGCCTAACTCAAGTGAGCAGATATTTATGTTGTTGCCAGATTTTTTCCCCCCAGAAACTATTTCTTTGTTTGTGATGGGAGATGCTCACCACATGGCAAGGCTACGTATATGAACAAAGAGTTTTTCATTTTCTTCAAATGAAGCAAAGGTATCTAGGGACATCTAGCTCCACAGATCCTTCCACATGGAATGCTAACACTTGAAATGAACTCTTCCCAATAATCAGTCTGGAAATACGAATTAGTCCCAGGGGAGATACTGATTTGATAAGTCATGACAAGACAAAAGACTTCAATTAGACCAATGATCCTCAATGTTACAGGTGACTCATAAATTACATTTTAGTGCCATTTCAGAACAATAACATGATCTGAGAAGTATGTAGATAGCATAGTCATTATTATTTGTTCTGTTCCCAAACCGACTATCTGAGAGCTTTGTGGGATTCTGTCTGGTGTTGCTGAAAATCAGCAGTTGAGCATTCCTATGGCAATGATGATGATGATGATGATGATGATGATAATGATGAACAAGTAGGCAGAATGCCCTTGAATCATCTCTCAAAACTACAATGAAAATTCACATCCTAGTGCTTTGCAGCTGTTTTTTTCCTAATGCACTTTGTTCTCTTAATGAGACAAAGTGATTCAATTTACCATACCCAGAAATTAGGTGATATGAGAAACTAACAGTGTTCTCTTTTCTGTGTCAATTTGGTGATCAGGGGGTTGGAATCTCAATCGACTAAACTTCCCCAGTCCAAATAGACCTTTTCCAAGGTCTGCTAACCTTCCATTTCTTGGATCAACATGAATTGGCCCCTAATTCAGAGAGGCATTACTTCACAATTGGTTAGCCAGGGCCATTCTTTAAGACAGGGAACTGCAGTGGAGTCCAGCTGCAGACTACAATTTGCTGGGGATCCAGCTGAGTGCAGGAGATTTACAGCAGTGGGGACCTTTCCCGGGAACGGTTAGCACAAATGCTCTCTGTTTGGGTGAGAATTTGCTGACCTGGGAGGTGAGGGAGAGGAGACAGAGGTGAATGGTTTATGATGATGGCCCCAAGAAGGTCAACCTTTAGAATTAACATTTGCTCCAGGGGAGCCACCCCAAACTGGCTTTGTGCAATGGCTGGTAAAAAGATGGACATTTCTCCTTAATGAGGGTTTGGGACCTGCTGGGCCTTGGTCAGGAGTCAGGTTGAGTTAATTCATTAAGGCAATTAACCCCACAATCCATCTTTTAAAATTAAACAAAAATATGCAATGAGCACAGATACTGAATTTCTTTTAGCTTCGAGAGAATTTAATATCCACTCGGGAAGAAGAGCACCTGAGTGGTAGGAGAGTGTGACTCAAGTTGAATGTGCTTTCTCCATAAAATGGGAGTTCAAGTGCTCTAGGTTAGCTAGCTCCGGGGTCACCATATTGCCAAACCTAGATTTTGCAGCAGCATCTTGGCAATAGAAAGCATTGTAGAACCCCGAATCAGGGCTAGGAGAATCTCTAGGGGCCATGCAATATCTGAGGAAACAGGTACAGCAAGACTATATATCTTACCTAAAATTACAGGTAAGGGCGTGTCTCAAGACAATATGAACCCAGGTCTTCTTCCTAATTCTGAGTGCTAATTACTACATAATTTCTGGCCTAGAAAACAACATTTTATTTCTAATACCAGTTTTTGCTCTTCATCATTGCTAGATCGATCAAGTTACTTAACTTCTTGAGCCTCAGTCATCTCATCAATAAAATGGGGATGATGATGACAGGTTTGAGTCAGACCTCTTCTTTCTAACTAAATAGCATCAGGCTTTGAGACAGGAAGACCTGACTTCAAATCCTGCTTCAGACCCTCATTAGCTGCATTTAGCTTAGACAATCATTTAACTTATGTATACCACAGTTTCTAGAACTGTAAAATAGGGATTATAATAGTATTTTCATTTAAGGATTATTGTGAAGATCAAATGAGATAATATTTATAGAGCACATGGCACACAACAGGAGCTTAAAAATGCTTTCTTTTTTCCTCCCTTTCTCCCTCCCTCCCTTGCTTCCTTCTTTCTTTCTTTCCTTCCTTCCTTTTCATCCTTCTTGCCTTCCTTCCTTCCTTTTTATCCTTCTTTCCTTCTTTCCTTTTCGTCCTTCCTTCCATCCTTCTTTCCATCCCTCTTTCCTTCCTTCCCTTTCATCCTTCCTTCCTTCCTTCTCTTTCATTCTTTCTTTCTTCCTTCCTCTCTCCTTCTTTCCTTTCTTTCTTTTCTCTCTTTCTTTCTTTTTCTTCTTTCCTTCCTTCTTTCCTTCCCTCCTTCTTTCCCTTACTTCTACCAATTCTAACCCCAAACTAGGCAATATCTCAAAAGTAAATTTAAAGGGATAATTTTTTTGTTGTTCTGAAAGAATATAATCTTGCTCCTTTTCCTGCTAAGTATACCCATTTCAACTCTGAATAAAGTTGCTGTTCTTTGAGAATCATTTGTTAAGAATACAACTTTCCCTGAATTATATAAATAAGGAATAATCAGCCAGACTCTCTGCTTTTCAATTATTGTTCTTCTTTTATTCCACTCCCCATTCCTACCCTGCTTCTTATTAAACTTGTGCTTTAATTGGCATAGGGATTTCCTGTTGAAGAAACTTCCTCTAGCAAGATAGACTAACACCTGTTTATAATCTTTGAGAGTTCCCTGGGGCACTGAGAAGTAAAGTCACATGCACAGAGTTACACAGTCAAGCAGAGGTGGAAAACTGAAGCCAGGTCTACCTGGTTCTGAGCTCAGAAGTCTACCCATTAATTCCACTTTGTTGTCTGTTGTCTGGTTAGTTTAAAACTTGAAAATGTGTTCTTTTATAAAAAGAAGAATCAGGATTGTTAATAATAACTGGAAGATGAAGATAAAGAAGATGATAAAGAGGGGAAAGAAAGAACAGGAGTAAGAGAAGGAGAAGGAAGAAGAGGAAGAAAAAAAAGGAGGAAGAAGAAAAAAGAGAGGAAGAGGAGGAGATAGAAGAGAAGAAATAAAAGGAGGAGGAAGAGGAAAAATAAAAAGAGGTGGAGAAGGAAGAGAGGGACATAGCATTTAAGAAATTTCAAAATACTTTCCTCTGTCCTTGTGCTCATACCACTCATCTGATAGAAAGTGTATTGTACTTGAATTCAGAGGTCAAAAGTCTGAGTTCAAGATTGGTCATAAATTTGCTGCCTGCTTTTGGATAAGTCTCTTAATTTTGCTAAAAGTTTGCTTCCTCACTGTTAGGTGAGGGCCAGGGGAACAGAGCCCAGGTGTTCCTGGAGATGGGAAAGCCTTCTTGCCTTTGCTCTGGGCACATACACTCCCCCTTCCTTCTGGAACAATTTCTATCTTCCCTTAGAATCTTCAAAGTTTCTGTCACAACAAAGCATTTCTTCAGAGAGAAAGAGACATCTCTACATTTCCACACTAGCTTGGATCTGTTCTATATTTCTTAGCTCTTACAGGGACTGAAGGAGTGAGGTGGCCATGCAGAACTAGAAGCATTTTGCACTATGATTTAGGCTTCTTGAGATCTGTGGATAGATTTCAGGAAGTCAATGAATTAAGATGGGAAAACATACAAATCTCTTATTGACATTTAGCATTTCTTTCAATCATAAACATTGAAAAAAATAATCTGGGAAGAACACAAGCTTTTCCAGACTGCTAAAGAGATCCAGAACAAAAAGTGGGGTAAGAACCCCTTCTGGCAAAGATTTTGCTATCACCCCCTCCCATCAATGTGCAACATCCCTTTTCAAGAATTAGAGGAAAAAAACAAACCAGTGAAGTAGCTGCTCAAGCCACATTCTGCCAAGGATCAATGACCTCCTTCTGCCAACATTCCTTCCCCTCAATAACACTGCTCTTCAACTTTCTCTGAACCACCTCTGTCCCCTGACCAACTGGTGCTTCTTGGTCCCATGGCTAGCAAAGTTCTATCTCCTACTCTGCTAACGCCTATGATTCAGAGTGGCTCTATGTCTAGAGGTAGCTTCTTTTTTTAGCTCCTTTCCTCAAAACACCACACCATCCTGGTTTATCTCTAATTCCACATCTTCTCTCTTCTGCTCTCTCTACTTTGTACTCATGGAAACCTGTTTTTATTTTTCTGGCTGATGTCTCATTCCTGGTCACCATTCTTTCTAGCACAGTGCCCTGGAATAAAGCAAGTATTTAATAAATCCCTCAATCATTCATTCCTACATGCAGCCTTTAGGATTTCTATTTTCTCTCTTAAGTTGCCATCTCTTAGACCATTTCAGGCTTACTTCATCTAGATTGTTCTGTCAAGATAACCATTGTTCCCATTTACCAGCCCCACTACCCTAACCTTCTTCTTCATCATCATTATGACTTATAGATGTTCCATTCCTCCATATTTTCCCAACCCATTCATCCCTCTCTGATTTCATTTTCCTTTTTTAGGAACCTTTGCCCTATAGTTAGGCAGTTCAAGTATATAATATGCTTTCCTCTGAATTCCTTGTTCTTTTTCCTCCTGTCATTCATTCTCTGACAGACTTCAACCTTGAGTCACTCATCCCTCATGCCTTTCCCTTTTCCCCCTCCTGAGCGGATACAAGCATCAAAAAGTCATCCAATGGTGTTCACTTGGGGCACTTTGTATTTCAAAATCATGAAACCATAACATTTTTGGAATTGAGAGGGAACTCAGGGGCTGTCTAGTGCAATTCATACTTCGGAACAATTCCTAGTACAAAAACTAATCCAGGGTCATTCATCCTTTGCCCAGAACACTAGAGAATGAAACACAGCTTGTAATTATTTGATATAGTCCTAGAATCCAGGTCCTCTCTTCTGATAGTCTCTGTTATTTCCATTATGCTACTCAAGCAATAGAAACATGGTTCCTCCAAATTCACTTTTAAACAGTTGTTTCATTTGGAGATGAATTATAATTGGATAAGAATTATGGCTGGGGGCAAGGACAAAAAAGAAACAGATTTGAGATTTCAAATTACAAAATTAAGATTCTCCTTCTGACAGCTAAGACATCAAATAGAAATCCGACGCATAAATGTCTCCCAAATATACTACAGAATTCTGCTACTAAAGCACCTATTTCATTCACTCACTTGAGGATGGTAGCTTATTCCTGGGCCAGCCCATTAATGGCTGGTATCCAATTTTTTTTTGCCTGAGAGATTCTGATTAGTTTGGCGAGGTACAATAAGGACAATATTGCTGACAACATTGTCAGAAGCATTGGTCCAATCTCTCATTAAACGCATCTAAGAAAATAAGGCAGTGAAGTAAATCTGCCAGAGGATCCTAGAGAGCCCTTGACTGGGCTGAGCTTTTAATGCTTTACATAGGAAATACTTGTATGAGCCAAGCAATCAAGCAGAAAATGGGGATTGGGTCTAGACTCTTATTTTGTGGGTTTGGGGAAAGGGACAAAGCACACACCAATTGGAGGCATTCACCTTGGAAGCCAAGGGATTTTCTAAGCCAATAATCAATCAGGGGGAGATGAGGAAGCTGGAAGGGGAATGAGCAGACAAAGAAACATTTCCAAATTCACATAAACTACCATGAAATTCAAGGTGAAATCCTATTGTTGGAAAGGGCAATTCTAATACCTACTTACTTCAAAAGCTTCCATTCTCTTGGCAGTACTGCCTAATACTAAGAGCCCTTGGGATTTCAAGCTCCAATTAGCTGCATTGATTACAAACACAAATTAACATTAAACTCAGTTTTTCTGGATGAGTTAGAGAGAGGACTATTTATTTGGTCATTATCTTGGTCTGGGAAGCAATGGCTTCACTTGCATATCATCTAGAGAAAGGGATAATGTGTTACACTGGAAAGAGAACTAAACCCAGAATAAAACAATCAAAAATACTAATAAGAGAATACAAACAAGAAAAGTTGGTCATTATCAGGTCAAATTCAATCTACATCTTACAAACACCTTACTTTTATGTAGTTCATGATTTCACACAGAATGTTGTTTTTTATATATTGAAATGTTTATGATTGTTGGTAATTCTAAATTCATAAAAATGAAATTGTGTTTCTTGTGTTTGTCTTAAGAAGCAGCCCTTGTTTTGAAGTGAGACACACTGAGTTCATATCCTGGCTCTATTCACAAAGAATCCACTCATTCATTTACTTAATTAATATAAGATATGCCAGGCACTGAGAATACAAAAAAGAAGTATAAACTAAAAAACAAAACAAAATAATTGCTTTTCCTCAAGAAGCTTATATTCCACTGGATAAAATGTATAAGCAGAAAAATCAACAAAAAACATATACCAAGTGTTAAGTACTTTAGTAAGTACTGTGTAATTGTTATCTCATTTGATCCTCACAACCACCCTGGGAAGTGGGTGCTATTAGTATCTCCATCTTAAAGTTGAGGCAACTGAGACAGAGATTAAGTTCACGGTCACATAGCCAGTTGGGATCTGAGGTTACATTTGGACCCAAGAATTGCTGACTCCAGACCCAGTGCACTGAGTAACCTAGCTTCTTATTGTGGGTTTGAGATAGGTTGATTATTTTTCCTCCCCTTCAGCTACATTTCTGACTCCATTCTGGGTGTTGTACAATGTTCTACCGCCATGTACCTTCTTATTGAGGGATAAGAAATCGGTTCTATATGGTTAGCAATGACCAAGTCACATTGTAGACCTGTTTCCTCAACTGTAAAAATGTCAAGAGCTTGGACCAATGTTCTTTTTGGTTTTAAATCTGTGCAATGTTCCAGAGATTTTCTATCTCCTCATGTCATGGCAGATTAAGCTGAGTGCCTTTACTATATTAGAAGGAATTTCCCCTGGGCCATATTCACATACTACCAAACACGACCTCTCCCATCTCAGCATCTCTAACCAAGAAGAATCAGGCTGGAAAATGTACAAAAGCTTCACATCAGCCAAAGCTTTCTGCCAAATGCTTCCAATGTCCCAGCCCTAGAAGTATGTCATGGTTGCTGATCTGCCAAGGACTTGGGTCCAATGCAAAAAAAGCCATATAGAGAAACTTAAGAGGATACAGTTTCAGGAGACAGAGATACTATAGCAATGTGAGTTACTGTGGAAGTATAGAAGGAATACAGGCAAGTGTTAGGATTATTTTTTCTTGCTTCCACAAAGAGCTAACATGGTGGATGACTCAATCTCATTCATCGAGGGCTATCTATTTCTGCAAATCTCCAGCTTTTCACTAAAAAAGCAGATAAAAAAGAAAAGAAAAAACCCCAAACCCTTATAGTATGTGGAGTGTATTTATGTAAGAGAAACAGATTTAATACATGCAGATCTGTTGCCAACGACGACATTTTATTACATAAGTTGCATTTAATTAGTGACAATTACAAAGGAAAAGGCAAGATTTGGCTTTCAGTTAAAAACAACAGCATCATCAAACCGTTTATCTTTGTTATAAGTTTCAAGGAATTATATGGAGAAATGGGAAACACTACTGCTTATATTTATGCTGTCTTTTTCCCCCCTAAGAGCATCAAAATCCAATGTAGGATAATGCAATAAACAATTTACAGTAAGAAAGAGAACATAGTACCACAATTCAGTGAAGCTGGAGAAAAGAAAGAAGGGAGAGCTAGGTAAAATAGGTCTCTGGACTCTGCTCAATCTAAGATTTCTATTTTATTTTCCCCCTTACAATATAACATTGTGAACTTGAATTAGGAAGTCCATTTGAAGAAACCATACGCATTAGGTTTTCTTGTGCGGGAACAAGCCAAGAGAATGAAAAAAAATATCAATATACTTAGGTCCTTTGTATCACAGCGTCGACAGAGTTCATGCAAAGGACTTTATGTATGTTAACTCTTTTGATCCTCCCAACAACTATGTGAGAGAGATGCTATTAGTCCATTTTACAGACAAAGATACTGAGATATAGCAGATAAAGTATGAGCACTGGAGTCAGGAAGATTCATCAAATTTGGGCTCTGGCACCTACTAGCTGTGTGATCCTGGGCAAGTCAAACCTCAGTTTCCTCATCTATAAAATTAACTAGAGAAAGAAATGGATAATCACTACAGCATTTTTGTCAAGAAAACCCCAAACGAAGTCATGACAGTTGGATAAAAATGAAGTGACTGAACAATAATTGAATAATTGAGGCAAATAGAGATTGTTACCCAGGATCACACAACTATTAAGAATAAGGCAAGATTTAAACTCAAGATTTCCTGAAGATTTTTCACTCTTTGCCCTGTTCCACCCAGAGTCTATCATACAAGATTATATATCTTGCAGTTATTTGGAAGAAATGAACTATGGATATGGAATCAGAGGACCTGGTTATTCCACTCACTCTCTGTGTGACTTTGGACAATTTATTTTACTTGTCTGGGCTTCAGTTTGCTCATCTGTAAATGAGCAGACCTCAATCACTAGACAGCCACTCCAGTCTCCTCTAATTCTAAATACACATTTTCCAAAGTTTAAAATGTTGCATGTAGTCTTGTTTATTATTGTCATTAATTATTACTGTCATAATTATTATGATTACTAGTGAGATGCATGAAGCTGGCTTCATTGTGGAGGGGAGTGAATGGTCTCTTTGGCCATTCATTGGAGTTCTTTTTAGTTATCACCACAATGATCAATTGAGTCTGTCAAAAGGGACAAAATACCAACCAGTTAATGATGGGGAAATGTGTGAAATGTCGAGGTGCTTGAATCTTGTTCTGATGCTAAAGAACTATGTGACTTTTATTTCTTTTAGAATTCACTTTCCTTTTTGGTCAAATAGTCTTATAATTCCTTCTCACTTTCAATGTCTGATCCCATGATGCTCCATGCTCACAAAAGTCCTTAACCTGGAGTCCATGAACTATTTAAAAATGTGTTCTAATAATTATTTCAATAAAACTGGTTTCCTCATTAATACCATGTATTTTATGTATTTAATATTCATTCTGAGAAGGGGTTCATAGGTTTCACCAAGTCACCAAGGGCATCTATGATACAATAAAGCTTGAGAATCCTTAATTTGTGGTTATTTGCTGAATTTGCCAAGCAATTTTCCCTATACAAACCATCTCACTATATACTGGCCCAAATGGACCAATATCCTATTTCTTTCCAACACAAGGACTCCCTTCTTTTTTATTTTAACAGAGTCATGTCATACTGTCTGGTACAGGTAAAAAGGGTTTGGGCTCAGTTTACAAGATACCAAGTGTCTGGAGAGAGGGAAACATCTGGATGTTTTGGCAGAGTTCAGCAATGCATAGATCTATCCTTTGAGAAGAATCTAACACTTTCCCTTATAGTTGAAGAAAGGAAACTCCAGGTTCCCTTTGTCCTGGATGCTTTTTCCTGTTGGATATCCTGAGCATTGCCTGGTGTTAATATAGACAAAAGAGCACAGGTGCCCAAGCAGCATAAAAGGGGCATTCTGTCAACCAGTAAAAATACTACAAAATAAAAGAAAAAATAATACCCACCATCCCAAAGAGAGGAGAATCAAAATTGTTGGAGAAAGGTCAGGCTCCTTATTTTCTTTTAAAGACTTAGTGAGGTATCTAGGGGAGAGGGTGGGGGGAAAGAGGGGAAAATTTGGAACAGAAGGTTTTGCAAGAGCCAATGTTGAAAAATTACCATTGCATATATTTTGTGAATAAAAAGCTTTAATAAGTTTTTTTTTTAAAAGAGACTGGCAGCCCCTTGAGGGCAGAGACACTATGTTCTTGCCTCATTGTAGGAGTTAATAAATACTTAAAGTCTGTGGGGGGAAAAAAGACTTGGTGAGGTGAAGGGGAGAGGGAGGGATTGTTTAGGTTTTGGTAAAACATCTGAGCAGGAATAAAAGCCTGAAAAATTTAAGAATGTTGTCACTTCTTTGCCTTCTGCAGACTCACTCTAATTCAATTTCTCCTATTTGTATATGCCTGAGGGGGAGTCAGTAACAAAGCTCATAAGGCAGTTTGGTGAAGTTGGAAACAAAAGAGTCTAGATTTCAATCCCGAACAGTTATTTGCTTTCTCTGATCTGGGGTAATTCATCTCTGTGCTTCCATTTCATCAATAATACAAAGAGACACACTTTCTAGCTGTGTGGTCATGAACAAGTCTGTGCTCCCACTTTCCCCATCTGCATAAGGATAAGTTAGGTTGAATGACACCTAAGGTCATTGATTCCATGGAGGATTCTTTTGGAGGTCTCCTCCAGTTCTGAACCTTATGATCTTATGGTTGGCAAGGATGAATGAATGGAAAGCATTTATTAAGTACTGATTGTATACCAGAATCACACTAAGCCTTGGAGATAATCAGACTGCAAAATCCATAAAAATATAATTCAGGAGGGTTGCTCCTAAATTTTGAGTTATCATCTATCTCTATTCATGTCTGAAGGAAGATGGTTATCAAAGTGGTAGTGATGGGATGACTCATCTTGGTTACCTCTTGCTCTTCCTCAGGTTATCTTATTGCCTTAGACAGGCTTGTCTGCCCAGCTGATGGCAGTTGACTGACAGTTGTAAACATGTGATTAATATAACTAATACATCAAATTAAAATTAGTTAAATGAAATTGGTATGACTTAAAAACTGTGAGCTAGTGAGGATGTCTATCCCAACTCTGGGAAGACTTCCTCATGTGGAATGGTAAATGAAAACAATTTTATCCAGCAGATGTGAAGGTGGCTAAAGCAGAGACTGCAGCTCAGACATTGCACCCACTGCATCCTGAGCCACTGCCAGTCATCCTGACTGCTGCCCTGCCTATAGACTTCAATGATTGTGGAAGATAAAATGAGACCGACACCATTGTACCATTCTGCCTCCCTTGAATCAAATTCATGTGCAAATCAAAACATCATCCCATGATGTCATTGATCCTCTTTGAACTGAAGGATGAAGAACATTATCTCCCTAAATAACTCTCTTCCTTGTCCTTTAAATACTAATGAGCTAGGTGATATCTTCCCAAAATTCATCTCTCAGCCTGCTCTGTTTGCAGTATGTCAAATGAAAAAAAGGCAGAAAAAAGGAGGAATTTGGACAACTAACAATATGAAACTTAGGACAATTGATGGAAAAGCAAACATATACAGCGCTGTGCCCCTGGGAAAAATAGTGTTCTCCTAAGCACAGCCAATCTTGCATGTGAAATAATATGTACTAACTGAGATAGCATGCCCATTTCTGAGAATGTCACTCAGGATTATTAGCTAGAAGGTCTGAGCCCGAGGCATTATTCATTGTTTAAGAGCTGAAATGTCATACTACTTTGAGAGATAATTCTTGCGAATAGAAGGTAAATTCTTCTTTAAAAATAAAGGTTAGAACTTTAAGAGTCCCTTAGAGATTATCTAGTCCAATGTCCTCATTTTATACATGAGGCAACTGCCGCCCAGAGAGATGTCAAGTACCTAGCTCCCATATGAGAAGCATTGAAGTGTCTGAAAAGACCCAGGTTATTTTTTTGGTGGCACCTGTTTGCAATAATCACTTATGCAAATCATGGCCTGAGCCCCCATCCAGGACAATAATTTCTATTACCAGATCATGTAAGATATGCCAATTTCCACAGAAAAGGCATTTAATGAAGATGTAAATATGGTGTCAATAAGAAGTCCACTTACTGTGGATACTTCTGAAAGCAGACCTGGGGAGGGCATAGAATAGATGCTTCCTGGGGAAGGGTGGGGATTCATGAGAATCTGCGGAAACTACATGCTACTGCTCTCCACATCTCCTCTCAGAGAGCTCTCCATGGGGATTGGTTAATCTGACAAAACAGGTTGGAATAAGCTTAAATGTTTTACTTTAACTCTGGAGTTATCAGGATTCTGCTAGGACCTTCTGATTTCTGTTCCTGATGCTTCAGCTAGTGCCCCTAATTTGCTCCCTTGCTTCCTATCTCACTGTTTCCTCTTTATCTCAGGACTATCCATGAATATCTCAAGACCCTCAATCTTATGTTCTTCTCATCTAAACTCTTATGTCTTACCCTGTTGATTTTTTCCTAGTAGATTCCCCTTTCCATAAAATTTTCTCTCTTTCTTATTTTTTCCTTGTTCTCTTCCAAATTTATGTTAGTTGAAACAATCCTTATGACAGGCCTTTCACAAAGTCCTAGACTTTCTCCAGTGATCAGCAGTTGAAGATATACTTTTTATGCAGTCGTGTCTGATTCTTTGTAACTTCATTGTAGGATTTTCTTGGCAAAGATGCTGGAAGGGTTTGTCTTTTCCTTCTCTGCCTCATTTTACACATGAGAAATTGACTCAAACAGGATTAAGTGAGCTGCCCAGGGTCATACGATTAATAAGTCTGAAGTCAGATTTGAATTCATGAAAATGAGATTTCATGATTCCCAGTCCAGTACTCAATCCACTATACCAACCCAGCTATACTACATAACTTTTATTAAAGAATGACTTAATAATTGTTCTAATTATGAACAGTTAATAGCAGATCTGACTTTTAAATAAAAGTCTTGTGATCCCAAATACTATTCTCTCTCCATTGACCCACAGTATCTTCTGCAGATTTTCTTAAAAAATCACGGGGCTAAATTTCATTCAAGCCATTGATTGCTTTTAATTCTATTTTCTGCAAATAAACATCTCTCTCTCTTTCTCTTTCTTTTCCTCCCTCCTGTCTCTCTGTTTCTCCTCTCTTCTCTTCTCTTCCCCCCTCTCTCTTTCCCCTCTCTCTCTTCTTGTCTCTGTCTCTCTCTGTGTCTGTCTGCCTGCCTGCCTGCCTACGTTGGTGTAGGAATGGAACACGTGACCAAACAGCAGATTTTAGACAAAACCCTGGTCTTTTCCTCCTGGGAAATGAAATGTTTTTACATTAAAAAAATAATAATAATGTGAAAATTCCCAAAAGAAAGCCAGTGGTAAGGAGAAAGACTCCTTGGGGAAACATCAGAAATCCATATAGCAAAGGGAAAATAA
This sequence comes from Myrmecobius fasciatus, assembly GCA_023553655.1. NCBI lineage: Eukaryota > Metazoa > Chordata > Mammalia > Dasyuromorphia > Myrmecobiidae > Myrmecobius > Myrmecobius fasciatus. The sequence goes on along the minus strand of JAJPUD010000082.1, from coordinate 543,898 downwards.
TAGAAAAATTCCAACAAGTGATGGGGGAAACCTTTGATGCGATGTCCAGGTATATTGGGGAGAGGGAATAAGTTAATTTCTCCCAGGAGACACTCACAGAATTGGGGAGGAGAAAATAATGGAGAGGTTCCTATAGAGTCCACCCTCCTCTCTCCCCACACACGACCACCACCCTATCTTTGGGTTCTTCTTCTCTCACTTAAGTGCTTGCCTTGCTTCTAATTTAGCCTGCTTTTGAGGCAGCTAGTTAATCCGGTGGATAGAGTGCTAAACCAGGGTCAGAAAGTCCTGAGTTCAAATTCAGCTTTAGACATGTACTAGCTGAGTAGTTTCCTCAAGTGTAAAATGGAGATAATAATAGCATCATCAGCATCACAGAGTTATTGTGAAAAGTGGTTTAATGGTAGATGAATTGGAGTGGGTTATACAATAGTCTAGCCCTCTACTACAACAGGGAAGGTAGGAGGCAGGAGGGCTTAAAGGAAAAGACAATGACTTCCTTTTTGGATATATTGAGCTTGAGATGTCTGAAAGGCAGTTAGAGATGTCAGCAGAAAGGTCAGGGCGAAATGGAGAATTGTCAGCGTAGAGATGGTAATGAAATCCATGGGACCTGTGGAATCACCTAGGAAAGTGCTATAGAGAGAGAAGAGGGCCCCAGATGGAAACTTGCAGGACACCTACAGTCAGACAGCTGGTTCTGGAGGAATATGGAGATTAAGAGAAAAGCAGGAGAGAGAGGTGTTCTGAAAGCCTGAGAGGAGAGCATCAAGGAAGTAACGATGTTAAAAGCTGCAGAGAGGGCAAGGAGAAGGAGGATTGAGAAAGGGTCATTGCATCTGTCAATTCAGAGATTATTGGAAATGCTGAAGACAGGCGGACAATGATGAGGCTGGAAGCTGGATGGTAAAAGACTAAGAAGAGAGTGAGAGGAGATGAAGTAGAAGCACCATTGTAGATGGACTTTTCAAGCAGTTTAATGATGTGACAGAGATAGAGAATAATATTTGGAGGGGATGGAAGGATTGAGGGAGGGAGACTAGGGCTTGCAGGAGAAAGACAGTCGAAATGGAGCATCCCCCAGGGTCAGGACTAGAACCCAGGCATTCTCACTCCCAAGTCAATGCTCATTGAGACAATCCCCATCAGGGGTTGTGAGCAAACCTGTATTGTTCAGGCACAGCTGAACTAGTGAAGACATCCTGGAACACAACTTGGATCTGTCAATTATTGCAATAACTGCTTAGTCTGGACACTAAAGAGAACAGGGAAAAAACACAAACTCATTTGTGCCAAGGTATTTATGGTATTGGGGTGTGCTTGCTAATGGTAGCAAAGAACTAGAAAGTGAGGGGCTGCCCACAAATTGGGAAAGCCTGAACAAACTGTGGTACATGAATCCCCCCGTAATATAAGAATGATGAAGGGGAAGGTTTCAGAGAACCCTAAGAAGAGCTGTCTGAACTGATACAGAATAGAGAGAGCCCACAGAACACATTACATAATGTATGCAATAGCCACAACATTGTAAAGACAAACAACTTTAATAAATGAAAAACTCAAAGCAACACAGTGACCATAAGACTCATGATGAAATGTGCTACCTACCCTCCTCCCGAGAGGTGACGGACCAGAGGGCAAACTGAGATTTTCAAGCTATTCATTTTGCCTGACCACATATATTTGTAATAAAGGTTTTGTCTCTGTGTGTGTCTGTCTGTCTCTGTGTATGTGTTTGTCTCTGTCTCTCTGTCTCTGTGCTTCTCTGTGTCTGTCTCTCTTGTTCCTGTCTCTATGTCTCTGTCTCTCTGTGTGTCTTTGTCTTTGTGTATGTGTTTATCTCTGTCTCTCTGTCTCTATGTCTGTCTCTCTTGTTCCTGTCTCTATGTCTCTGTCTCTTTGTATGTCTCTTTATCTTCCTCTCAGCTCTCTCTCCATCTTTGGGTTTCTGTCTTCATCTCTATCTCTGTCTCTGCTTCTTGCTACCTCTATCTCTCTCTGTGTCTCTTTGTCTCTGTCTCTGTGTATATGTGTCTGCCTCTGTCTCTGTCTGTCTCTTTGCCCATGTCTATTTCCTTATCTCTGTCATTTTGTCTCTTTCTCTGTGTCTCTATATCTTTATCTCTTTCTCTATCTCTCTGTCTCCCTCCCATCTCTGTCTCTGTGCATGTCACTCTCTGTCACTCTGTTTGTCTCTCTCTAATAGAGGAAGAAAAGGAAATAAATTTTGTTAATTGAAAAAAATAAATTAAATTTTTAAAAGAAGCAATTCCATCAATACCTGGTTTCATTTACAATTTTTATTCTTTTTCTATAGAAATATTTGCATTTGTTGGTTTTATAAAGATCAGAGAAGCAAAAACAAAATTAAGTTTAAAAAAACTATTTCATTATGGATTTGTTCACTGAGGCAACTAATTTAGAATTTAAAGACTTATCAACATAAATGACATTAAATGAGAAACTTAAATCTGTTACAGTCATTGCTATTCCCTTCTCTCCCCCATTTTGGCCCTATTACAAAGCTCAGCATCTAAACCTCTCAATAAGACTACCATGAGTGAGCTTAAACAAATTTCTCCCTTTCCATGTCTGCATGTCATTTTCAGGAACCTTTAATTTTTTTGCTGAAGTGGAACATGATTTATTTTTAACATTTGAAAGCTCTAATGAACTACTGAATAATAACATAAAATGCTCCCTTTTAAAAATAATAATGTGTATAGGTACTGACCACAACCATTTCAGAGAAGACCTTTGGACAATGGGACATAGAAGGACTAAAAATTCACACTCATCCAGCAAATATTTCTAAGAAGCAAGGCCAGACTATAACAAATTAACAGAACAAATCCCTCCCAAAGGCCTTGGGCTTCTGTATTTGCATTCTCATTGTGTAGAACTGATTTTCCCCCCATTGACTTCATCCAATAAATCAGTTGTTTTGCATCTTTTAGACATTGCCAGAGTCTGTCATCAGATTCGACATCTGAATGAGTCAGAGGTTTTACCCACAGGCCCTTACATATACCACATTAAAAATAAAATCATTCAGGATCTGTTTCTAAGTTTGTTTGTAGTCTGTTCTGGGAAAGGTTAAAAAACAAAGAAATAAAACAAAATAGATCAGACAGAATGAATCCTGATGTTAAAAATATTGATAGAAGTCCTATAACCAGGTGTAATGGTCTCTGGTCATAAAGATTGTTGATGTGAATAAATCTAATTTAGCAAGCTATTGGATAGTAGTATAGTACAGCAAGAATATCGATTCTTTTAATAGCTCTTGTAATTAAAAAAAACAATCTTTTTTTTTAATAGAACTGCAAAGAATGGGCAAGTTGATCATTCCATAGTTGTGTATTTTATAGACTATATGAATGATAGGAGAAATGATGAATAGTAACTCTTTGGGGAAGGAAGGGAGGAAGGAAAGAAGGAAGGAAGAGAGGGAGGAAGGGAAAAAGGAAAGGAGGGAAGAAGGGAAGAAGGGAGGGAGGAAAGGAAAGAGGAAAGGAGGGAAAAAGGGAGGAAGGAAAAGAGAAAGGGAAGGGAGAGGAGGAAGAGAAGAGAGGGAGGGAGGGAGGGAGAGAAGGAAGGAAAGGAGGGAGGAAAAAAGGAAGGAAGGAAAGAAGGTGGGAGAGAAGATAGAAAGAAAGAGGGATGAGTGGGAATTTTCAATCTCAGAAGAACTATAATAAAATAGACAATGCTATTTTGTGTCACACACACACATAAATATATAACTATCATATAATATAGAATCTTCCTTCCTTTCTTCTTTTTTGTTATAGTCTCACTTCTCTTACTTTTCCTCAGCAAGATTGGAAGTCATTCTGGCTCTCCCAAAGATTTCCAGAAAGTACCCAAAGTCAATTAGTTGATGAATCTCATTATGAAGTTTCAGGAAAACACAGTACAGTTAAAAAGTGTTTAATCTGACTCCTATTCTAAAATTAGAGTTGCCTGGGGGACTAAAATTTTTGGTGATTTGCCCAAAGCAACACAGAGAGAGATCTCCAACCCAGGCTATGCAGATTATGCAGCCAGCTCTCTATCCACTACAACATTCTACTTAAAATGACATCAGAAGGTAGAATACAAAGAAAGTATGGTGCAGAAGGTAACTTAGAAGGCATACAGTCCAACATTTTTCATGTGAGGAAACTTGAGTCCAAAAAGTTAAGCCACTTGCCCAAGGTCACACAGGTCACAAGTGATCATGGAAAGATTTGAATATCAATTTTCCCTGTGATTATTTCTCTAAATCAAGTATGCTGGCCATTGGTTCATAGCTGTCATTTTTCAATCCATAGGGCAGGGCAAATATAAAAATTATATATATAGCTCCCTGTGAAATCTTTCAGTAAAATAGTTTTAAAATATTTATTGTGTTTAATATTAAAATTAATTGTTAAATATTAATTACCTAAGACAACATACAACCAACATCTACAATACTATCAAAGCTCCACAAAGTAGTGCCATCTACTCACTTTTAGGCTCTAATTCAATTCAACACTATAGGTTATAATTCAATTAAATGTTCATCATAAGCTTTATATAAGCACTGGGCCAGGCACAGAAGAAACAAAGATAAAAATGAAATAGCCCCTGCCTTCAAGGAGCAACATCACTTATTTCTCTTTAAAATATTGGTTGTGTCCAGTTCCAATTGTTCATTGAAGAAGACCATATACACCCAGAGAGAGGGATATGAAATATGGACCACAACATAACATTTTCATGCTCTCTATCGATGTTTGCTTGCAGTGTGTTTCCTTTCTCTGATTTTCTTTTTTTTTTTTTCTTGTAGATAGGATTTTTCTTGCACAACTTGTCACGTATTTCAACATTATTAACATGTACTGGACTTCCTGCTGTCTAGGGGAGGGGAGGGGACTGGGGGTAAAATTTGTAATGGAAAGCTTTGTAAAGATCAATGCTGGGGAACTACCCATACATATGTTATACAAATAAAAAGCTTTAATAAAAAAAAAGAAAGAAAATAAAAAATTTAAAAAATTAAAAAAATAAAATATTGGTTGTGATTATTTAGATGATTTTATGTTTTTACTAACATAGATGGATAGATGTATGGAGAGATAGATAGATAGATTGATTGATCCAGCCTTAAAATAAATTCTTGCCCTCACCCCTAATAAAAAAGGGAAGGAGAATGGTGCTGACAATGGTATGATTTTGTATATGTATATAAGCAATAATAAAGTATTTACTTAAAAATAAAGGAAAAAATAAAATTATAACAGTTCACTTTTTTCCATTAAAATTGAATATCTAAAACTTGTTCCTGAGATCATGTCCCAGAGGACATAAATTTATTTTATGTCTCTCAGGTTCATTTCCCCTTCCTAGACAAAAAAAGAATGATATTTACCATAATGACTATAGAAATGCAAATAGTTGTTCTCATTGACTGAAGATTTGGGAGACAACAGAAGGGACACCTCTTTATATAACCCCCAAAACAACTGTCACACAGTTCAGAGTTCTAGTCACAGGAATATAACTTGTACAACAGACCATATAGAATTAATTCTGAACATAAATCTTAATCTCAGAGCACATAAGAAGAAAAAAACCATAGTGTATATATAATTATTCAGTGTTATTATTCAGAAAACACCTATATATCAAAACAAAACCAAATCAATACCATGCCAACCAATGTGATTATTATTAGGCTCAGTCTCTGAAACTCAGCATGAAATCTACCAGACCGTAAATTTGAAAGGAAGGAATTCAACATCAGTATCATAAATCAAATTAACATTAGGATAAAATCTATTATAGCAGAAAGACATATTGAATAAGAATAGTATTTTCAGTTATATCTGCTTGTGGACTCCAATTTGAAAAAGAGACATCACACTGACAAAAATGATATACATACACACACACAACTGTATGTATATGCACATATGCAAACATACATGTATGCATGTGTGTGTATTTATGTATATCTTCTCTTATTTAAAAAGGGAAATATAACAGTTTAAACCATGACATAAAAAAAGAGAAAACACTGTTAAGTATCTTTAAAAAAAGATAAGGAAGATATACCTGAATGGATCTTCAATTTATGTATTTCTAATTATATATTTTAGTCATTTCAATAATAATAGGAGTAACATATTTATCATTATATATGTATATATATATTTGTTATTATTTGCCTACAGTATCTCATTTGATCTTTCTAGCTGCTGTAAGATTCTTAGTACACCCTCATTTGACAGATTGAGACTTGTCCATGATTATCAAGTTGGAATCAAAGAGAAAATATGAACCCAGAATCATCTAACTTCAAATAAATACAACACTCTTGCCTCACTCCATATTTGTTTCTCAGCATAAAGTCCAATATGTGAATGCAGATGTATTTGGAAAATAACCCAGGCAAGCAGCCTATAGTGTGCTAGCAAATTGAAGCATCTGGGTAGTGGAACATAAAAAGTGCTGGACTTAGATCCAGGATGACCAAAATTCAAATCCTGCCTCAGACACTAAGCTATGTGACCTGGGCAAGCCATTTAATCTGCCTGCCTCAGTTTTCTCAGCCACAAGTGTTCTATAGATGCTCATTATTATTATAATATATCAATAATTGTGATATATACTCAAGTTAAAGATGAAACAGAACCATCTACTTTTTAAATTTTATATGCACACAAATATAAATAAAAGCACATTTATGAATTCGGATAATGTTACTGTAAAGTCCATATATCCCAGAGCTTACATGTATCTCTCTCTGTTTGTTTTCCATATTTCTTTCGGGACATCAACTGCATAAAAGATTCCACTTATTAAAAAAATGTCACAGATTCCAATACATAACAGATTTTGCTACTATTTTCTTTTGATTTCATAGGCATTTATTAATGTATGGGCATGTGTGCCTATATGTGTACACATATAGACATATACAATATAAACACACATCTGAAAAGATCTAAGAGTTCATTCGGTCCAATTCCCTCATTTTATAGCAAATCCAGCATCACATAGATATAAATGTCCGAGTTGAGATTTGAATCCAGGTCCTAAGTCCATTTCTCTATCTGTTGAATTATTATTATTTCTTGTTAGATCAGAAGACCTCTAAGGTAATTTTTATCTCTAAATTTATGAGCCATTCATTCTTTCAAATCAGAGTTTGGGGTCACAATAAACAGAAATGTCTTAGATATAGGAAAACATAAGATGTATGTAGAAGACAACAGCTATAGATTGAGTCAAAGAACTGAATAGAAAGACAGATAAACTGATAAATTTTCCAATGATATTCTGAAGAGAAAATATATATATATATATGTGTGTATGAGTAACATGGCTCAGTAATAGCAACTTTTGACTTTGTGAGATACTTCCATGTATCAAATCCATGATGATTTGCCCCATTCAATGAATACTAACTTTGCTGTTCATGAATAAAAGCTTTTAACTAATAATGGTTTTATCTTGCAACCTTCTTTCCATCACTAAAAATAAAAATTAATCACTGTCTTCTTCAATTTCATCCTTTAAAATTTTTTGTAGTAGTAATCACTACTTGACTGAGTTAAAATTTGTTAGTACAGATTCTCCCCAAAAGATTTTCCTGACAAAACTAGAAAAGCACCCCTATGTTTTTGAAGAATATTTACAGCAAGTCACTTAACCTCTGCTTACCTCAACTGCAAAAGGAAGATAATGACAGTATCAACTTCAAAGGATTTTTAAGATCAGATGAGATAGTATCTGTGAAAGCATACAGCAGTCACTATATAAATGCTTATTCCTATGTCTTCCTCCCCTCATGAAACTGGATTTCACCTCAGATGATAGATAAATCTTCCTAATTCCAAAGCCAGCACTCCATTGACTATGGCATCTACCTATTCTTGCTTACATAATACTAAATCAGTGGGAACTTTATTAGTAAATATTTTATTTAAATTAAAATTTTAATTTAAAACTAAATTATATTTTTAATTTAAATCCATTTAAATTATTTAGAATTATGAGTAAATCCATGGTGGATAATCTCAAGCTAATATCAGTTATTCAGCATCTTCCTTCTTGTACTTTGGGGGAGTAAATGTATTGCAGTTGCTTCACTCAAGTTATCCACCCTCTGTAGGAATAAATCCGTGTTTCTTTAAGGTTGCAGGGATTATGATGGCTCCAGATTTCAATTTAATATTTCCAGTTACACCTCAAATGTAAGCTATTTCCTCCTAACATAACCATATGCAACACCTGCCGGGCTAGTAAATATACCCACCAAAGAGGCTGTAATAGACCCAAGTAATAGAACACGAATGTCAGTAGAGCCCAATTATTCTCGAGAAAATTCAAAATTGGCACAGTTCTTTTATGAAAAGGGTGGAAAAGCTTCCCCGGGGCTGTCCCTTCACACATTCACATCTCTTCCCCACACCTTCTGGGTAACTCCTCACCCCTGTCATTTTCCAACCCCCTACACAACTCCCCCAGAAACAGAATGACCAGATCTGACACATGGCAGTGCCCGCTGGGCACTCAACTTTGTCTCCTTTCTCATAGATTTTCATTTAAACATGGTCCTGGTCCTGGGCTAATACCACCATTCTCCCAAGTTTACCTCTGGGACTGTGAACGGGATGGTCTTTATGAACAGATGGTCTTTTCAAGGAAATGTAGCTCCATTTAAATACAGACAAATGTGCTGGTAACTAATGGTCTTGGGGGAGCATGAGCTTTAAAATGGAAAATATGAGTGCACAGGATGCTATCCGTGAATTATGCTGGACTTTTTTCTCCCCTCAAAGACAAACTAATTACTAATGAAGCACAATGAGTAGTAAATAGGTATCCAATGAAAATCCAAACAGATGTTTATTGATGGTTTTTGACTGAACACAAATACATACATACACCAGAAGCCTCCTTCCCCATCCCACCCCACCAGTTGTTGGTGTATTATTAGTAACTGGGGTGAAGCGACATTAGTCACCCCCTGCTTATTTTACTTTCAAAGACAACTTGACAAATGTATTTTGTCGGAAGCAGCTGGGACCTCATTTTTTAAAGAGCTGGATTACCAGGAAGAGAACGATCAGAGGAAAGAGCTTTGGTACCCAATGTGTTATCTGGCAACTCCAGATTTGTTTTAGGGTAAAATTGAAAAGTTTTCTTTTTTAAGGAAACTACAATTCAAATGAGAAGCACATGCTTAATTTTTCCTTCTGCTATTCATTCTTCCAGCCTGTATATGTATATTCCTAAATCTTCTCATAAGCTGAATAATCCCATACCATTGTCCCCCACAATGAATCATCATTTGCGTGATGAACATTTGGTTCTTTTTTCTCTCCCCTCACCATATTCTTTTGCGTTCAACCAGAATTCACTTAGGATATGAGCTTCTGAATTGCAGGGAAAGCAAATAATGTTTCTCTGTATGATATCCCAGAACCCTGGTTACCAAGATGACTTCAGAATATTTGTGGACTTTTAGCTTTTTCAGCTATGTAAGAAAATCAGGTCAGGGTACTGAACACCCGCTTTCAAGAAACTCTGAAATTGGGAATTAGAGAATTTTTTTCTTATAAGTCTGTAATACCATATATTAATTTAAATGATTCCCTGAGAATGATTCTATGGCCCAGTTACATAAAGCTCTAGGAAATGAATTTCAATCCATAGCAATCTGAATCCTATTTGAAAGCAGTCAGCTCTATAAGAAAAAAAAATTAAGGAGAAATGAAGAGACTCTGGTTACCCAAGTCCCCTGATAATCACAAATGAATGTTTTTTTTTTCATCTTCTGAAAATGTTGAGTTTGGTAGAGTAGTGGCAAAGCTATAATAATTCCTAGGAACCTCTAAAGAAAATCACAATGTGTTCAAGAACTTCAGAAAATATAAGGAGTAAAATATAGTGTCCAGAGTGTTCCAAAGGGATAAGAGGGAAGGCTATTGAAACATTTAGAGAGGGTAATCAGAATAGGGACATAGAGTTTGAAAGAAATTCTAATAGCTAGATTGGAGTAGATAAGAATAGAGACTATCTTCAAATCTTGGTAGGTCAATTTTCTTATCTATATGACTGGGCAACTTGAAAGTCCTATAATTCTGGGATCCCATGTTCATCTAACAAAACTGTCTAGACAGAGTGACTTCAATAGCATCTTCACACTCTACTTAGTACTTTAGCTTCGTGATATGTTGACCAGCTCAATTTTAACAAGCTTTGATTAAGTAGATATTCCTAGGACCTGCTTGATGATGAATATTCTGCTCTAAAAAAAATCTCAAATTCTCCTTCTCCTTAGGTTTCTCCTTGGATGTAACTTAGTTCTGACCCTTCCAAAACTCTCTCTTATTGAATTTTTGATTTGTCCTTAACCTGATCTTCATATACAGGTCCTTCTCTCATTTTGTGATCTATCTGACTATACTTAGCCATTTACTTTTCCAATGTGGACTCCATTAATTCAGCTCTCAAGTACCCTAGAATCTCCCAAATCTTTTGGACTTTCTATCATACCTGTTCATCAATCCCCAATCTCTAGTTAGCCCCATCATCTACTTAACTCTGTTCTACAGCAGACAATTGTTAACAAGACTACACTGACTGGGGAAATTCATGCTGTGACCTCAATGGGTGTTTTCTGCTGCTCAGAAATTTTGTTAATCTCACTGATTCTGATCACATTCATCAAAGTGGACATTTCAGATATTTCTTAACTCTGTGATCTATTGCCTTTTCCCCCATTCATTCTCTTCTGACCTCATTTCCTTTTCAGCTATTTTTTTTTTATATTTTGACCCAGTCTCTTTATTCCTTCTATTTTGGAGGTAGCACTACCCCTTTTCTCTCCTATGTATGGTAAAATTTTTACATTTCCTTTTTCAGGAACTTATTGCATTTATTATAACCTCTTTGGCTTGAATTTTCACTTTATATATATATATATGTACATTATTAACATATGTATATTATTAATATAGTTTTTATTTACTTTTCTGAAAGAATCCATGCCTTCTTCCCATTTCCTCAAATTTATGTCTTATAACAACAACCTCCACCAAAAAAATCTTGAAAAGAGGGGAAAAGTCATTTTGGCAAACTAACACAAATAAAAAATTCAGGAATCACAACCCCTTCAATCCTCCATCTCTGATAAGTGGAAAACGTACTTTTTCATATCTTTCTTAAGGACAAATTGAGTCATAAACATTTCACAGAATCCAGTTTCAATTGTCTTGTTACTTTTATTTTCATTTATCTTGTTATAATTATTACAAATATTGTTTTTCTGGTTCTGTTTACTTCCCAATAAATCTTCCAAAGCTTTTCTGAATTCTCCATATCCATTGTTTCTTAGAGTTCGGTTATATCCCACTATATTTATCTAAATCCTATTCAGTCACTTCCCCCCTAATGGGCATAGTGTTTGTTTCTAGTTTCTTGCTCCTGAAAAAAGTGTTACTTAAAATATATCTGTATACATAGGGTCTTTTTTTTTTTTCATTTTCTCTCTTGGGATACATGTGTAACAGTGCAACCTCTTGGCCTTAAGAGTATTTAACAAAGGACAGTTTGGTGTATATTATAATTTTAACTCCTTCCTCTACACTAAATCCTTTCCTGCTGTCTACAAACATGCTTAAATCTTCTCTGTCATAAAATATTTTTCCTTTGATTCTGTCATTACAACAAGCTCTTACCTACATTCTTTCTTCTAGCTCTTCTGACTTTAACCATATTTCTTAAAAATATTCAATATTCCTCATCCCATTTAGATCTGATTCTTTGCAAACTTCTCAGGAAGAGTGGACATCTCTGAACAACTGAACAACAACTCAATGAACTGACTTTGCAAATGACTTTTAATGATCCAGTCACAGAGCCTTTTGTTATTCTCTCTTTGACTCTCCTGGAGCACATAACAGGTTGACCACTCACTTCATTTTTAAGCTCTCTCCACTTTCAGCTTGTTGCTCCAATACCCAAATTCCCCTCCAATATCAAGTCACTCCTCTTCTGGCTCCTTTCCCTTTTTCCACTTAATAAATTTGCCTTAATGACTCACTAAGTCTATAAAGGCCTGAAACCTGGAAGAGCCTTTAGAGACTGGATAGTAGAAAGAAGATTAGATTTGAGTCAGAGGACCTGGAAAAAATCCCAGCTTTTTCCTGACTTCATCTATGACCTCAGACAAGTCGGTTAGTTCACCTGGTCCTCAGTTTCCTTAAAAGTAAAATGAGGGTTTGAACTGGGTAATCTTGAAAGTTCCCTGTAACTTTATATGCTATAAACTTTATGTGTATATATGTAAACACATATATATATTAAGATAATAGTATATAAAGTTATATACTGTATATATGTATGTATATAGCATATATATAATATATAAGATAATAGTATATGAAGTTATATAGTATTATATATGTGTATGTATATGCTATGCATATATACACATATAACTATATATAATGTATATATAGCACACATATATAATAGCATATAACTATATATACATATATATATATATAATAGTATATAACTTTATGTACTATTATCTTAGTGCAAACCTTCACTTTCAGACAAAGAACTGATGCTTATTAAGGTTCCCTCATTTCCTTCTTCGTACTTTCATTTACTTACAGGGTTTCTCAATTCTATGAGATGAGTCCCAAAACCATACCACTAATTTAACCTACGCACTGCTTCTTAATCATATGAAATTGTAGGGATTAGGGAAACAGTTAACAAGCATGTATTAAATAAACATCCAATCAGTGAGAGACACTGTGCTCTGCCAGTCTCTAGGGAGGTCAAGACAAAATAAAGCTGTTTCTAATCTCATGGAGCTTACGTTTTATTGAGAGAAATAAGATACACATTTCTAAGTCTATGCAAAATCCATGCAATGTAATCTGTGAGGGAAAAAGCACTAGGATCTCAGGAGAATAAAGAAGGGAAATGTTTGAGCTAAGGAGACCAGATCCACAGCAGAGACTCCATTTGGCCAAAGGAAGCCCTCGTCTCCTTCATGATGGTAAAAAAAAATTGTAATCTGGCTTTTAAATAAAATGTTTCTACCTCACATTCAGCAGGGTATTTTTTTTCCTTCAAGTAGGAAGAGAATCCATGAAGAGGAGGATTAGTGTAATGACAAGATTTAGAATTCAAAAGACCTAGATTTGAATCCAGTCCCTACCATTTCACAGCTTTGCTGGTCAGAATCTGTCACTCAACTTTGAAAAACTCAGTTGACTCAATTAAAAAATGGGGATACTCATACCTTCTGGGCCTCTTGGGATTTGTTGTACTAATGGAACCAAAGGAAACAGGGGAGCCATTTTGGGAAGCATTAGATGTAAGCTGTTATGTAACCTGTTCTTAGCAGCCTGTCCCCCAGAAGGAAGAGCCGGTCTTTGTTTCTCACCTTTGCTGGTAAATTTGATGAGCAGTAGTTCCAGGTGCAAAATGAGGCTCCTACCTAATTGTCAACATCCGGGAGAGGGAGACTCTGGGTCAGTCTGGCCTGCTCCCGTTGCCTGATCAGCCATACAGGAAAGATCTCCTTTTTCACCAGAAGACACAAAATGGTGCCTATTTTCTGCCTCACCTAGCCTGAGTTTCATTCTTAATACTGTCTTGCATTAAACAGGACCAACGGCCAGACAATCAGCCCACCCAGGATGGAAGGAGTGCACACAAAAACGCTCCAGTCGTGGGCCCATGAGAGTGACTTTCAAGGCTCTGCTTGAACACAATAGCAGTCCTGGGAACCCCCAGAGTAGCTGCTCAGGGCTCTGCTTGACCACCCGTAGTGAGCGCCTGCAGAATACGGCCTGACAGTTAATTATTACGGCCTGGGATGGGCCGTGAAAGCCCAGTCATTGATGATTCTTGGTCTGGCTCACACAGTCATGGATGGAGGGGTGCAAGGGGCCTTCAAAGGGCCAACTTCCATCCTTTACAGGCATGGAAACCAAGCCACAGAGAGGCTTAGTAATCAGCCTAGGGCCACACAGCTAGAAGGGATTTGAACCCTGATTCCAAGGCCAGATCCAACCTTCTAAGACGTCAGTTTAGGTTCTGTCTCTCCAGTATTTTGATTCTGAGAAAATCACTGCTCATTATAGGTGATTCTTTCTGACTAAGTTTCAGAGAATTCTTGACCTGCAATCCAGGTCACCCAAGACTTTCTCACCTAGAAGTTCCTTACACCAATAAAATCACCATTTTAATCTTTAACCATATCTTTGTTTAGTATTTGTAGTAGCTCCATCTCTGCCTAATTCAGACCCCAACCCCATTTTTCCATTTTTTTTTTTTTTTGCTGAGACAATTGGGGTTAATTGCCCCGCTAGAAAGTATTAAGTGTCTGAGGCCAGATTTGAACTCAGGTCCTTCTGACTTCAAGGCTGGTGCTCTATCTACTGCACCACTTAGCTGCCCTCCCTTTTCTAAGTCTAAATTTTCTAGCATGCAGATGTAGTGAAGGATAACCCCTCATTATGACTACTGGACAAAAGAAAATGTTGCAAAAAGCAGCAATCCAAATGGAGAACTACTGAAGGACTAAAAATAAAAAAACACAGACTCTAAGATACAGAGAATTTGCAATTGAATGTTTTAGGTGGGGAGAGATAGAATACTGGACTATGCCCCAAAGTATACTGGAAATTGTTTAAAACTTTAATCTCTGGGGAGGAAATGAATACATGATACATTTAAAAGTTTAATCTGTACCATTAACATTTTCCCCATCACTTTTGTAAGCCTAGGCAATCAACAAAACAATAAATCAAGGACTGATTTATAGCATTTGACAATGTCATAGAGATAAATGCTCACACTGAAAATCTACTCTCCTGAGGCAGTTTGAGCTGGTTAAAGCACATCCCTGTGTCTTGGTCTGAGTTATTAGGCTTTGAATTTCATGTCCTTGGAAAATAGTTTATTTCCTTCTCACAATGGACTATCTCATCACTCGTCTCTCATCTGCAATACAAGGATTTTTGAAGGAAAAATAACATTTTTCTAGAGAAGCATTTTGAACTTTTCTAAATAAATGTTTCCTATAAATCCAAAAGATGACATCTATTTTTCTTTATTTTCTTGTGTAATGAATGCTAACATGTTAGTGGCAACTCCAGGAACAAGGTGATCATGGACTCGTAAAGTGTAGAATCTAAGCAGAGAAGAGCCATAAGGTACCTGAGCATTCTTCTGGGAAAGAAATCAGCTTTTACTTGAGGGCTTCCAGAGATAGAGCAACTGCATCCTGAGGAACCCATTTCACATTTACAATTCTAAGGGGCAAAAAGTCATTTTTTCCATTGAGTGTAATTTTGCCTCTCTTCATCTTCTACTCAGAGCTCCTCCCTCTTTTGTCTAGGAACAAGCAAGAAGTTTACATGACTTCCATATAACAGACTTTCAAATACCTCAAATCAATTATCCCCTCCAGTTTAAATCCTTTATTGTCTAGGTGAAATCTATTGATCTTTCAATGATCCTGGTAGGATATAATCTTAATCTTTGAGCATCTTGACCTCCCCTTCACTAAATATTCTACAATGTATCCATTCTTCCTAATACCTGGTCCTCAGGATAGAACATAAAATAGTCCAGACCTGGTAGGACCAGAGCAGAGCTTAGAAAGACTGTGATAATCTTGATTATTGACTATGCCTTTCTATAAAACTGAAGATTACAATAGGTTTTTACGTTTTTGGTTGGTTTTTTGGCAGTACCTGGTGTTGGATGGCACCATTGATTCATATTAAGATTGTACATTACTAATCCAGCCATATTCCTGACAAATTTTAAATAAATATAGGATCATATTACCCAATAAGGGGAAATAAGATCTTCCAAAGAAAGTTAAATAGATTTTAATGTCAGAAACTCAACTGCAAAGGGGGAGTGGATAGAATAGAGAAAAAAACATTACTAGAATATATGGCTCAGAATCCTGAAAAACAAAGGACTTGCCAATTATGAAAGATCCCATGTGTCTATCACAAAAATATTATTGAAAATAACCATAAAGTAAGCACTTAACATATATTTTTTAAAGTGACTCAACTGCCAGGAGAAGTATTTTAAAAGAAATGGCATAAACCCCGAAATTTTAAAAACTGGTAGGTAAGTTAACTGTCTTATTGCTAAACTCATTTATAATTGGAGGAACTAAGCCTTGTGGGATATAAATGAATTGCCCAAAGTCACACAGGTAGTGATCCAGTGAGGATTTGAACCCAATGCTTTTATTCCAATTCTGACTTGGGATGCTCTTTTGCATCAGCTTTGTGTGCACTTATGTCATTAACCAGGTAAGAATTGGAAAGATCTGAAGAGATGAGATTGTCAAAGCAAAGAGAGAACTGTGAAAAATAGTAATATTTGACTGTTTTAGTTTTCAGTCATATGAATTTCCTCTATGCATTCTACACATCTACCACAACAGACATTTCCCTGATACCAGGAACATTCCCTGTGTTTTAGCCTTGGCTTGCACTGCCTTCAATACATCAGAAATTCAATGCACTCTGATCTCACTGATGTGAAATCTCTATTGATACATCTCAGAACCTATTTAGGGCTTCCACTACTTGGAGACTCTTGCCCATCAATACAAGCATTTCAACCAATATGCTCAGGGCTTTGGATTGTTTAGGTTTTCTGATTTTGGATGGATATCATTTAAGTATGGGGATTTTCCAGAAGTTATCCCTTTTTTTGGGAGCCAGATCAGCCCCTTTTCTTTGTCTATTCAAACTATTTTTCCATTTTTTCAATTTTAATATATTGCAATCTATTCACAAAGACCATATACCATTTCACAGACCTTCAGACAACCCTCAACTTTAGTCTTTCTATCTTTTTGTCTGTTGCACTAATGCATACATTAAAGCCTGAACCAAAACCCATGATTTTCATCATTTACTATAATGTCTGACATATAATAATGATTTAATAAATGCTTGTTGATAGAATGGCTTATGAAAATATCCCCAGTTTCCAGTTGACTAATGACCTGCCCCATCAGGGCTCATGGCAATCCATTGAGCACCTCTATAATACACTTGTCATGTATAATATCATGCTTTTTTAATCAAGCATGTTTGTGCATATGTATCTTTGTGTGTGTTATCCTCTTCTGAGAATATATGCCTTAGAGAAAAGACTATTATATCCAAATTTTGTATATTCCCCAATGACTGAAACATTTATCTATATAAAATAGACATTTTAAGTGAATATTTGCTGAATGAAAGAATGAAGAAGCGAATATCAGGCAATTTAGAAAAGGAAAAGAAATCATCAAAAGATCTAGCAACAAGGAAAGATCACAGAGACAGGGGAAAAAAATTCAGGAGTGTGGGTCGTGAAAACCAAAGGGAGGAAAGAAGAATTATTTTTGGTATCAAATGCTATAGAGAGATCAAGGAGAATACCAAAAAAAAAAATCAAGGAAGACTAAGAAAAAACTATTGGATTTAAATGTCAGAAGGTCATTAGTGCTTTGAAGAAGTATAGCAAATAAAGGTGGTGATAAGAGAGGGCAGACAAACTGTGAAGCATTAACAAGTAATTTTGGGAAATTGCTAGGAAAATTGGAAATTAGTTTGGCAGAAACTAGGCATTGACCCACATCTAACACCTTATACCAAGATAAGGTCAAAAAGGGTTCATGACTTAGACATAAAGAGTGATATTATAAGCAAATTAAAAGATCAAAGGATAGTCTATCTCTCAGATCTGTGGAGAAGGAAGGAATTTGTGGGAAAAGAAGAGAGTATATTATGAAATACAAAACAGATAATTTTGATTATGTTTAGTTAAAAAGGTTTTGTACAAATAAAACCAACGCAGACAAGATTACAAGGGAAGTGATAAACTGGAAGAAAACTTTTGTATCCAAGAATTCTGACAAAGGTCTCACTTTCAAAATAGAGAACTGACACAAATTTATAAGAATTCAAGCCATTCTCCAATTGATAAAGGGTCAAAGGATATGAACAGACAATTTTCAGATGAAGAAATTAAAACCATTTCTAGTCATATGAAAAGGTGCTCTACACCACTATTGATGTATTGATAAGAGAAATACAAATTAAGACAACTCTGATATACCGCTACACACCTCTCAAATTGGCTAAAATGACAGGATGACAGACAGAAGAGCAGAACCAAAAAAAACCAAATTTATAAAATTACAATAATATTGTAAAAAATATTGTAAAAATTCATGAATGGAGGGAAATACAGTTAGTACTCATAACTGTGAGGTGAATGGGATGAACTCACACATAAAATGGAAAGAACTAGCAAAATGAATTAAAAACCAGAATTTTATAAGAAACACATTTGAAGCAGAGAGACATAGACAGAGGTAAGGGGCTAGAGCAGAATTTATTATACTTCAAATGAAGTAAAAGAAAAACAGAGGCAGAAATCATAATTTCAGACAAAACAAAAGCAAAAATAGACCTAATTAAAAGAGACAAGGAAACTATAACTTACTATAAAGTAACAAAGATAATGAATCAAAAATTAAAACTAAACATAAGAACTAAAATGGTATGGCTTTCAAATTTTTTAAGGAGAAATCAAATGAGTTACATAAAGAAGTAGACAATAACATTATACTATTGTAGAACTTCAACTTTTCCCTCTCAGAGCTAATTTTTTTTGTTTTTGGGGTTTTTTTTTGCTGAAGCAATTGAGGTTAAGTGACTTGTCCAGGGTCACACAGCTAGGAAGTGTTAAGTGTCTGAGACCAGATTTGAACGCAGGTCCTCCTGACTTCAGGGCTGGTGCGCCACCTAGCTGCCCCAGAGCTAAATAAATCTAACAAAAAATAAATAAGAAAAAAGTTAAGGAGGTAAACATAATTATAGAAAAGTTAGATATGACAGACCTCTGGAGAAAATTGGGAACAGAAAGGAATATACTATTTTTTTTCCCTCATTGACACATGATATCTACACAAAAACTGATCAAGCATTAAAAACACAAAAATCTCACAAATGTGAAAATACAGAAATATTAAATGCATTTTTTCATACTATATTACAATGAAAATTAAATTCAATAATGGGTCATGAAAAATAGATTTAAAAATAATTAGAAACTAGGGCAGCTAGATGGCCCAACAGATGGAGCAACAGCTCTGAAGTCAGGAGAACCCGAGTTCAAATCTGGTCTCAGATACTTAATAGTTCTTAGCTGTGTGACCTTGGGGCACACAGGACAAACAATTTGAAATTGTTTTCTTAATATAATGAATTTATACATGTGGAATGTGTCTGAGATAATTCAGGCCAATTCCAATAGATTTGTGATGGAGAGAGCTATCTGCATCCAGAAATAGGAATATGGTAACTAAATATGCATCACAGCATAGTATTTTTTACCTTTTTTGTTGTTGTTTGCTTGTTTTTTTCCCTCATTTGTTTCCTTTTTGATATGATTTTTTTCTTGTATAGTATGATAAATGTTGAAATATGCATAGAAGAACTACACATGTTTAACCTATATTGGATTACTTGCTGTGCAGGAGAAGAGGGTAGAGTGGAAAGGAAGCAGAAAAATTTTGAACACAAGGTTTTGTAAGAGTGAATGTTGAAAACTATCTTTGCATGCATTTTAAAAATAAAAAGCTATTATTTTAAAAAGAATATGCATAGCTAGCAAGGAGTTATTGTTTATTCAGTGTAGGTTGGCATAAAAATATAATTTGATCATATATTTTGTAAAAAGTGGAAGCAAAAAAGATAGTCTATATCCTTAAGAAGTTCAATAATGTCCAAGAGGACACAAGTACCTACAAGAGATTTTTGTTTATTCTCTATCATTTTTACAGATTGGAAGTTCTGGCTGTGTTTGGGGCAGATGGAAAGAAGCCAACCATTTTTCTGAAAATATGATTGTTAACACTGCCACTACTCGATTGTGATTCTAGTTTTGCTACTAATTTGCTGGGTGATTAAGAAAAAATCACTTTACTGAATGTCACTTTCCTAATCTATAAAAAGGGTTGGTTGGATTAAATAAGCTCTATGTTCCCTTCCAGGTCTAAATGTGACTCTCTGACATATTCTCCAAACATTTCATTGATTTCTTTTTTTAATGAATAAAGAACAGGCACATTTATTTAGCTATGGAGCATATGTGCCTAGCTCCGTTGAGGGACAAACCAAAAATGACTCAGTGGTATCCACACAACAAAAATTAAGCTTCTGTAAAAAGGAACATACTGAATTTTTCAAGTCACAAAGAGGCTACTACCAACAAATGGAGGGACTCCTTTTCTTTTTTTTCTTTTATAATACAAAGAACCTTGACAGTGCTTTGAAGAGGATTCAACTTTGTGTTAAAGTCTGTGATAAAGTCAGTCTATGGAAAGTAATTGTGTAGTGATTATACCCTGCCCACATCCTAGGCCAACCCGGAACATGAAATCTTCCACTTATGCAGTACCCTTAGTTTCTGTTGGATTTGCAACAGAAATAAAATTTGTACTAACAGATTTTAGTATGCTTTTTTATTTGAAAAAAGTTACAGAGTAAGAAACTTATCAAAGAATTCCAATCAGCTGAAAAAAAAAAAGCTGGGTTTGGATTATTATTATTATTATTGGTTTTGACCACCTGGTTCCTAGAACATCAATAGAATTTGATGAAGATGATATAGCAAAAATAAGATATACTTTTGGAACATTTGAAAATTGTCTTAACATCACTTCTGAAAACCTTCCTTCAAATAGCAATGACTTCCCATTTCAAAATTCCCCATAATGCCTCCATGAATGACTGACCATAAGGATGGACACCTGGACCAAGAACTGAGAAAATATAGCCCCAGCTGTCCAAGAACTTGCCTCCTAACTAAAAACAACCAACAATCTGATTTAATTCAGCAAACATCAGTTAAACGCTTACTCATGCCAGAGATCTAAAGAACACAAAGTACCTCTCTAGCCTTTGTCAAGTTGATCCAGAAGGGAAGCAAAATCAGGAGAAAAGCTTTGGAGAGAAAAAAGAACTCATTCCTTCTTAAGTACCTTTTATTTCTAAAAAGAACAATATAAACAAACAAATGAAAAGATTATGTTTCCTCCAGTAAAGAGAAATAAACCATAAAACTGCTATATAGATACTTTCAGACAGCCTTCTTGTAACCAGTTTAATGAATGCCCTAGGCAATAATTGAATGTATATAATTACCTCTGCACAAAATTTGCATTCTTTAAATGCACAATTTTAAAATCTTTTTTAAAAATGTATTTTAGACAGATGAGTGATTCTAGAAAAAACCTCTATTACAAAGTTCAAGTCATTAGTGGTCAGCTGTTATTTATAAGTTTAATTTTGATTCAAATATCGAACATGTTCCCTCCCTTGATGTTAGCTCTCTAGGGGTATTGACTTGTGTATCTAAACAACTGGGAAAAAAAATACATTTCTCCTGAGCTTCTCTAGGCTGTAACCATGGGAGACAAAATTTAAACTCTCATCTTCCTGACTTCAAATCCACTTCTCGAGCCCCCATGACATTTTTCCTCTCAGGTACTGGCTATAGGAAGATCTAAACAAAATAATACCTGCCCTTAAGGTGCTCTATCAGTTCTTTGCTCTGGCCTGGAGCTGGACACCAAGAACGCTTCCCTCCTGTAAGTGCTCCCAGCCAGCAGCATGCCCTTGCTTCTGCACTCACTGGTACCTACTGTTTCTTTCTGGCCCAGGATGCATCTTGGCTGAGCATCCCTTATCAGCAGAGATCATTTCAATCTTCCTGGACTCCCATGCCTGACTCCCACTCTGTCTGGAAGGTGAAAATCCTGGTGTCTGGGGCGGAGGCTACCTCCAAGAGCCAGCTGCTTGCTGTTTCAACAAAATTAGCTTGGAGGTGTTTCCCCTTCCCAGGGCCAAACCTCATCCTGTTATCTTTCTTGGGATATTCTCTGATTGTCCCCGGAGGACCACTGTTCTGCCCTAATTTTTATTTGTTTTTAGTACTCTATATTCACCCTGAGGCCCAATTTTGTCTTTTCTTTGGGGGAAATCTGGAGAGCTTCTAATTTTTTGACTGACTTTTGCATCTTTCCAAAATTCTGTATGACCCGGAGTTTGGGAGGGATGTTTTGTACCAAGTGGACTTACTATCATATTTTTTTTTTGCTTAAAATATCAATAAAAGTATCAACTGAGATTATCCATGAAAAGTACATTTGTCAGGGATGTTAAGTTCCAGGACAAGAAAGTTAGCTCCTCAGAATTGCTCCTAGTACCTCAAAGCTAATAGTCAGCCAATTTCTGGAGACTTGTTCTGTCATTGCAAGTGGAAACTGGAGGATTATGCTCAGAAGATGTGTTGTGTTTGAATGAGGGATTTATACTAGGCTACATCTGTGTTCCCTTCCAGCTGTAAATGGATGATCTTAATGTAGCAATGGTACCTTTTCTACAGCATTTCACGTGTCATTTAAAGCAATATCTCCATCTTTGTGGAAGATTCAAGTCAAACAAATATTATACCAAGATCAAAGAATAATAGACCAAATCTGAGAGATGAGAGAAATTGCTAGATTTAGATTGGAAATGGATTTTAGAGGTGATTTAGTTTCATTTCCTCATTTTACAGATGAGGAAACCACATCTAGTAAAGAAACTTTTTGATGGAAATCATAAGAACAAGGCTGACATGGGACACTTTGAATGAACTCAGCTCTAAGTCCAGTTCCAAGGAAACAAGTAGATTTTCCCTGGCTGCCTCCAGGGAGGCCCCAGGAGAGGAAGATGATTTTTTTTTTCCAATGAAAAAGAAATCATTAACACATGTCGCCTTCCACCGCACAGAGCTGGAGCAAAAAGGGAGTGAACCACCACCATTCTAATGGAAGGTTTTGCCCTAAGTGATTAACAGCCGCCATTCTTACAAGGCATTCCCAGAGTATTAAGGTCTGCCGACAACATACCTCGACTGGGGAGGCTTAGTTTGCCTGACAGATGGCGAATGCACTGCTTACCCTTACTTCTAATTTAACAAATTTTAATCTTTTGTCAGTTCCCTTTCTCAAGTGAGGAAAAAACCCAAGGTATTTTAAAATCGGCCCTTCCCACTTACATTGCTCTTTTTTGTTCCATTTGTATTTTCCATCATCTAAAAAACTTAGACCTGGAAACATAAATAAACCCAGGATTTTCTATTGCTGACAATTTCTCCAGGCTGTATGAAATGTCCCCGGGCTTGGAATCATCCCTGTCACTTTCCTGGAGAAAGCCATTCTTCTGATAAATGCTTTGGAGCTGCGTTTCAAGCGAACCACTTGGATGACGATGACAACTGTGATGTTTAATTAACCTCAGTTTCCTCATCTGTAAAAAGAGCTGGACAACGAAGTAACAGACCATTCCAGTATCTTTGCCAAGAAAACCCCAAACAGGGTCACAACTGGAATGACTGAATACAAACAACAAAATTTGAGATTGACAATTAAAATTGGAGATTATTATCTACATTTGCCAAGTGAGGAAAATAGCATTTCAAAAATCTTTGATGTGCCCATTGTCAGACAACTGATAAGTGGGAGAGTAAGAAACTGAAGCTAGCTTTTCTCAGCTCAGTGTTCTTCCCATTGTACCATACTGCTTTTAAGTGGGTCACATATCTAATTAATTGCCTGCGCATTAAGGTGGAATGAGGTGCTCTGTAAGTTAGTTGTATTGATGGAGTTGTTAGGACAATAAATAGGCAAAAAGAGAGCTAAACAAACATAGAATATATTATGTAAATTGGCCCAGATATATGAAATTAACCTCCAATGAACTCAATAGATTTTTGGATACGGAATGCATGTGAATTGTTCCTCAGAATTCAAAGGAGACATGTTGTGGTCAATTTTAAATTATCTTTGATCAGGGAACGTGGCAAAATTCCATAGACTTGTAGGTATCTAATTTATAGACTGGTGTTATTTATCAGTGTCAGCAAAATTTCCTGTTATTGATCTAACACCAAAGACAAGTTCACTTCATTTCTTTCCCAGAGTCACTGGGGGCCCCTGGATGTAGTGTTGGTCCCAAAGCCAAGAAGATTTCACTTTACATCCCACCTGGGCACATAATTGATCTTGAGGTTTGAAAAATGTTTCATATCCATCTCACCTCGTAAGTGCTATTATTATCTCCCTTTTGCAGAAGAGGAAACAAACTCATAGCTTAATTAGTATATAATAAATTAATTTTATCCAGCTATTGCGGTAAGATTCAAACAATTCTTCCTAACTTTTTAAGTCCAATTTTCTATTTAGTATGGAGCCTGATTACCTCTATCTTAGTTTCTTGGAGATTGTAAATTGCAGAGAGTGTGCTGGTCTTCCTAGAGAAGGTTTCTTCACCCAGGAATTCTCTATATCAGTGAAATCACAGATCCCTTTCTCTCTCATCTCTAGAAAATGTACTTTCCAATACTACTGATCCTATGAGTTTAAATGTCTTTAATGAAGAGATGTGTAAAAGCTTTCCTCACTTCATTAGCATTTGTTTAAATACTGCCTTTGTTCTTAAAAAACAGAACAGAGGGGGTGGACTTCATTGGTGATTCCATTTTTCTATTTGATAAATAAAAAATAATTTCCCCACAGGTCATTTGAAGAAAAAAAAAAACACAAAAAAATGTTGTCATTTAATTGTAGCTTGTGAAAAACGGGGCACAATACTTGGAGAGATTAAATGGACTCACAGTAGGAAAAAATTAATTTAGTGTTTGATGAGCAATGTCTAGTGGAAATGGTATGAGGGCCTGTAATGCTTTAGTTGGCTATGAAACCAGCAAAAACCAAGCTAGCTATGTGAAGTCTGTTATTAAGGACTAATTTTGTTCTGACTGTATTTTGGAGTGATTGCTGTTCTCTTTAACCCGCCTTTGGCAGACTCTTCTCAATTTTCATTGTGAAGCAGTTCATGCAAAAATAAAATGAATTAAAAAAAATTTTTTTTTAAAAAAAGAAATCCTTTGTACTCCTGAGAATCAGATTCTGACTGCTGGGCACACCTGCCAATCCACCAAAACTACTTATTTAGTGCTTAGAGTCCAATCACACTTATTAAGCTCCCAAATGCCCATGGCAGTAAGCTGGTGTTATGGAGAAAACACCAGCAATTGTAGGTAGGGGCTCAAAATCCCAAAGGGTTCTAAACACTTTATAGAAATGACTGACCAGGTTCAGAGGAGTCTATTTGTCAGCTGGAAAAATATTCAGGCAATAAATATTTATTGAGAGGAAACTATGTACAAGCACTGTGCAAAGTGTTGGGAATAAACACAAGACAAAGAAAGGCAGACCCTGATCTCAGAGAGTTTATGGTATAACAAGGGAAAGCCACACATAAAATCAATCCATCAATAAACACTAATTAAAGGCTTGCTGTATGCTAGACATCTCAGGGGATATCAAATGAGGCAAGGAGTTCACAATCTAGTGTGAACTAAAAGGGATGGATGGAGTGGGAAATATCCCTGGTGCTGAACTGTGAGCTGTTCTGTTCACTGGCATTTCTATTCCTATTAATAATGGAGATGTGATCCATCAATCAGTTCACAAGTATTTAAAGAGCACTTTATGTATCCCAAGAGAACTCAGGGAATTCCCTTCATTGTTCTGGGGAAGGATGTGCTCAGCCAGTTCATACTCTTCCCTTTGGCTTCCCTCACGATCAATGGGATATTTGTGAGGTCATCTAGCTTAATTAACAAGCAATAAGTAAACACCTATTATACACAAAGCAGTGCGTCTGGCTCTGAGGACATAAATATGAAGGAAAATATGATCCTGTTCCTCAGGAACTTTGATGTGATGGGGAAGAGTGGGATTGACAATAGTGAGAAGTTGCAGAATACTTCAAAGATTTGCAGAGTGATTTTCTGGTTACCACATTTGTTCCTCACAATAATTTTAGGAGGTAGGTACTATTATTATCCCCATTTTACATATGAGGAAATTGAGGCAGACAGAGATGAAATAATTTGCTCAGAGTCACACAGATGGTAAGTGTTTAAGTCATCTTTTGACTCCAAGCCTTTGTAAAGGCTGTGCCCCATGACTAGAACCCTACCCTGGAGTTGTTAACTCCCTGCAAGATTCAATTCAGGGACCCTTTTTATGATTCCCACAATTATCAGTGCTCTTCTTGAAATAAATTTTGCCTTTTTTAGTATACCCTTCATATTGCACATATAGTACAGATCAATAGTACAATGCATAGAACATCGACCCAAATCAGGAAGATCTGAATTCAAATCCAGCCTTGGACACTTACTAGCTGTATGACCCTAGGCAAGTCACTTAATTCCTGTTTGCCTCAGTTTTTTCATCTGTAAAATGAAAACAATCATAGCACATGCCTCAGGGAGGGAGCATTGTGAGAATCAAATGAAATCATATTTGTAAAGCGCTTAGGACAGTGTCTGGTGCACAGTAAGTATTGTTGTTGTTATGATTTTGTCTCTCCCCTATCCCAAGTACAATGCAAGCTTTTTGAGGGCATGGACCATTTTTGATTTTTGTCTTTGTATACCCAGAGTCTCGAAAAAAAGCTTGGTACACTGTAGGCAATTAATAAGTGCTTATTCATGAAGTGAGCTTCCAAAACTGGATATTTTGACGTCCATATCTTGAAAGTTCAGTTGCATATTGGATAGAAATCTTTGAATCTTAGGAAATCATTTAGGCAAATCCTTATATTAATAAATAATAACAAGTAAATTGAGGCTCAAATAGATGAAATGATCAAAAAATCACAAAGTAAGGAAGGATACATAAAATATCATAATGGTGGGTCTCCTTCCATGTTGGGCTTTGCCATCTCACACTTTCTCCTTTGTTCTGCCTAGGCATATGATCCAAGGCACTGGAAGAAGGAGGGGAAGGGGAAATGAGGATAAAGAGAGGAAAAAACCCAAACAAAACCTGGGGCTTTTTACTTCTAAAAAACATGAAGATGTTCCCAAGTGTTCTGGCAAAGTATATAAAAAGTAATTCTTTCTGTGGCATTTTTGCAAAATATATACTTCGCTTTTCCTGTGTAGGAAGGAAAAAAAATCTTCAGAGTATTCGACATTGTAGTCTGAATGCCTAAGTGTGTAATTTATAATCTATTCAAAGGCAATCGAGGCTGTTTTGATTACCTTTAATGTTTGACATTTCCCAAGTGGAGGACACAGCATCACAGGGCAATGAGTCAGACTTCCTAAGTGCTGCTCATCCTTAGTCCCTGTGACTAAAGACTTTGAATTCCTTTCCAGAAAGCAACCTACCCATCAGAAGCTGTGGAAAAATTTTAATCCTTCCCCTTCCCTCTAAAAAAATTGAGAAACACTTACCCCTACTATTTGTTAACTGCCAAATTTTAAAAGTGAAATAAGATGGGTATGATGTACTTAAATGGGGATCAACCAACTGAAATTATTATTATGATGATTAATGTCAATAATAGTTTAATAATAATATTTATATATCACTTTAAGTTTTCCACGTTATACATACATATACATGCATGTCTATATATATGTATACAGAAATGTGTGCTATATATATCTATGTGTGTATGTATACATATATATTTGTACGCATATATATCAATTATCCACACATCCATTTATCTATTCATCCATCTATTCTTTATCTATACATACACATATACACCTGTTTCTTTGATAATCATTACAACCTCACCCTGGGAGGCTGATGCTGGGATGACTCTCATTTTGACAGAAGAAGAAACAGAATCAAGGAGATTAAGTGACTCGCCAGTGTCTGAGTTAGAATTTCAACTGACATCTCCCTGATTTCAAGTCTAGTACCCTATTAATGGTGCTCCCTTAGCTGCTTCAACTACCTGAAGGCTGTCTGGAACACACTCAATTCAATTCAGTAAAGATTTATTAAGAGCCTACTATGTGCTGGGCACTGTGCTAAACATTGGGGATAGAAATAAGAAAAAGAAAGACCCTCAAAGAACTTATAATCTAATGGAGGAAAACAGCACATAAGGAGGACGTGGAGGGGAGGAGACCAGCTGGTACCCACCCAAGCTTCCCTGGAGATTAAATCAAGCAGAGGTGCACATGGAGCATCTCTTTTAGAAGGCCATCTTTGGAAAATCAATCGTGAAACATCTGGAATTTGCCAAGAATGAATCCTGATTTTTTTTAAGTAAAACTTTTTATTAAAAAAATAATTTTTCAACATTGACCCTTACATAGCCTTATGTTTCAGATTTTCTCCTCCTTCCCCCACCCTCTCCCCTAGATGGCAAGCAATCCAAAATAAGTTAAACATATTAAAATGTATGTTAAATCCAATATATATATATAAACATATTTCTACAATTCTCTTGCTGCACAAGATCCTGATTAAGAATCCAGATTCTTAAAAAAAGATTGTTTTCATTCCCTGACCCAGCTGAGCCAAATGATTGTGGTTGGATCTGAATCACTCTCCAAAAGCCCCACAGGTCTCATACACATTTTCTGAGACCTTGTACAAGTTGGTATTGTAGAATTTTATTGGTTACCTGTCTGTCTTAGCAGTCACCTGATCCAAATGAGACCAGGTCAGGGATTGCATTTGGAACATTTTGTTTGTGCCATGATCCAACAGCAAGGATTGTCTTTTCAGTAAATTTTCTCCTGGATCTAAAATCCTGCTGTTTTCTTCCCTCTTCCAGCCCACCAGTAATTGGAATTGTTTTAACACTGACAAGAATAATAGCTGGCCTGAATGCTTACTCAGAAAGAATTAGCTCATGGAACCACCCAAGTCCACGTTTCAAGTTAGCTTTCAAAAATTATTTGTTTCCATAAACTTAAGCGAGAACAACTCTATCCTCCCTGCTCTTAATTAATAAAGAAAGCTTAATATGCACTTCTCCCTATCAATCTGGGACCAGAATTGCTGAATTGCCTTTGTAGTAATTTGGAGGAAGAGTTTGGGGGCTATTAGGAGAAAATTGAATCCAGTTTTAGCCTCCGTGGTTTGCTTGTGCATTTGAAAGCAGTAAAATTTTTCAAATAAGATGCAGGATTTTTCAAAAAGAAATGTCTGTGCTCATCTGCAGTCATATATATGTATATATATTGTTGTTTTTACAAAAGGACCCTTATGGTGCATTTTAATAATGGTCCACAGAAATACAGCTTGAAAGGGGAGTAAGTCTGGGTTTGATGCGCTGCAGAAGGAAACTTAATGTGGATTCCTAAACAGAATATTTTTCTGAAGAAGTCCTGCACCTTTGTCTCCTGGGTAATTATTTTATGCTCTTGAGATGTCTACAGGAAGTAGATATGGGCTTTTCAAATGGAAAGAGTTGCGGGTCTGGCTCTTCTTGGAAGCCCAGATGAAAAGGACAATTCCAAATAATGAGGTAGACCAACTCTGAACTAGAGAAACTTCGGGTCATCTTCAAGTATGCACATTCATAAATTATCTTATTTTTAAATGGAAAACAAGACCAGCTCTCCCCTCTTCCCCTTACCCCCTGCCTTATAAACAATCACAAACACATACAGAAAACTTCAAATAGCTGGAAGCTTTGCCTAGGTCTAACTTAATGGTAAGAAGGAGCGAGAAATTACTCTCTTTTTCAACTATTATTCCTCCCACTCCCTAGCTCCAGCTGCTTCTTTTGTAGCACCAGCAGCCAGGTAGATTTCAATGGCTTCATTAGCAGATGACACAAAAATCTGGGAAATTTATTTTTAAAAATAGTTTGGCGCCTAAATCCAATTTCCCAAGCTGGGGAAGCTGCTTCACCCAGCCATAGGGTCTTTCTGGGCCTCGGTTTCCTTGTCTGTTGAGTGAGGGTTTGTACTTGCCAGCCTGTGGGGTTCTTTCCAGCTCTAGGCCCAGGATTCCATTGTACACACATCCAGACACTGAACTTTCAAGCAGTGAGTAAAAAAGGTGTTTTAAGTTAGCCAGGGAGGAAGGGAAAGGCTTACTCCTCAAATCATGGAATTAAAAAGAGGACATGGCCCAGGTGAGGGGGAAGTAAAGTGTTTAAGATATACGTAGGGTGAGCATTTTCTCCCATTACCCACCCCCTACTTTTGGTTTTCCTCCTCTTGAAAATGAGGGAGTTGAACTAAAAGAATTTGGAGGTCTTTTCTCCAGTTACTTTAAAATCTATGATACTTTGAGTTCCACAAACATTTATTCTAATGAGATAATAGATATAAATGCCTTGTCAACCTTAAAATTCTATGTAAATGTGAAGTACCATATTACTAACATTAACAGTACCCCCTATGTGTTACTTATGGGCTAAGAAATTTGATGGGTGCAGAGGTGCAAAGACCAAAGCCCAACAGCCTTTGATTTTAAGGATTTTGCAGTTTCCTAGCTCTTCAGAGCATTTGGGGTGAGGGTGGGGAGAGTCTTAACCTTTTCTCTGTCACAGAATCTGTTTATTGGGTGTAGAAACCTGTGAGTCCTTTATCTGAAGGTTAAGAGCCCCAGTTCTCTTGGCAGGCAGAAGTGTTACCTGCCCCTACTCCAAGCAATAGCTTCCTGTGACTAAAAAGATCCCTGACATAGCTCTGAAAACTGAGCAGAGAGCCCTCTGCCCACCCTGAGGGACCACCCAGAGAGGAAATAAATGGCATTCTTGACTGGGGATTTGGAATCCTTGCCTGCAACAATAGTCAGGAAATAAAGAAATAAAGCTTGGCAATTTGGGTCTTATGAGAAGGAACCCTTTTCCATGAATGTCTAACCCTCTTAGGAAAAGCCTAGACAGACAGACAGATAGATAGATAGATAGATAGATAGATAGATAGATAGATAGATAGATGGATGGATAGATGGATAGATGGATAGATGGACAGGCAGATAGACAGACATATAGATTGATGATAAATAGGTAAGTAGATAGACATGTAGACAGGTAGACAGACAAGTAGGGAGAAAGACAGTCAGACAGATAGATGGCACAGACAGATGGATAGATAAATAGATAGATAGATAGATAGATAGATAGATAGATAGATAGGTAGATAGATAGATAGATAGATAGATAGATAGATAGATAGATAGATAGATAGATAAATGGCATAGACAGACAGAGATAAATAGACAAGTAGGTAGATAGACAGATAGATAGACAGATAGACAAGTAGATAGACATAGATAAGTAGGTAGGTGGGTGGATGGATGGATGTACAGACAGATAGACATATAGGTTGATGATAGATAAGTAGATAGGCTACAGATAGACAAGTCGGTAGAAAGATAAATAGAAAGACACAGAAAAGTAGATGGATGGATAGAAGATACATAGATAGGTAGATAAATAGATGATAGACAAGTAGATATATAAATAGGTAGACAGAAAAATAGATAGATGATAGATGACGGATAGTTAGACAGACATATATGTAAACACACACATATATACCGATATAGGTATGTATGTATATATATACACACATATGCACATGTGCATATATGTACATCTACATACACACATACATACAAATACATTTGCATATAATATCTATACCTATCTATCTTCATAATACATATGTATGTCTGTATGTCTGTATTTCATGTCTTCATCAGACCTACATCCCAAGATCTTTCTTAAGAATTTTACAATCAATTGTATAACATGGGAGATCCTGGCACAGGCCCACCCAGCATGGCGCGCCCTCATTAGAGAAGGTTCTGTGCTCTATGAGCAAAGCAGAATTGAATTAGCCCAAAGGAAATGTGAAATATGCAAAAGTAGAGAATCCACCCCGAATGTTCATCGGGACAGTTTGTGTCCGACCTGTGGCAGAGCGTTCCGAGCCCGTTTCGGTCTGATCAGCCACAGTCGGACACATGGTAACTCGACTCTAACATAGGGATGCCACTTTGGTGCTCTTTGAAAATGAAAGCCAATAACCAAACAACCAATCACAGATGTATGTATGGGTGAAACTAGGCTGATAAGAAAAAGTACCTGAGGCTCTCCATCTCCCTCCTCCCTGGAGACTGACGCTGCTTCAGATTTGGGACATCTGCAATTTTGCAAAAACTTTTCTATTTTGCTTGAGAGCAAGGAGCCATAAATCCATAAACAAATAGAAAAGTACCTCATTCTGCTAAATCAACAAAAAGCAAATTTTTGCTTTTCCATTCATAGGCTTTTTAGTGAAATGCACACAACATGGATTTGTGGCTTTCTTTCCTCCCCTCCTCCCAACCCTCCAGACTTCCCTCCAAGTTTAATTTGCCTTTAACCATTGTTATCCTATGGCTGTAATCCCATGCTAGAAAAATGGAATCTTTCATGGCATCCCTGGCTGAATAGAAATGAAAGAATAAAGTAAAGACAGCATGGGATAGTAGAAATTGGATAGATCTTGATCTTAATCCCACCTCAGATGCTTATTATATGACCCTGAGTTAAGTAGTTTAACACCTCCCAGACTCAGTTTCCTAAGCTATAAAATGAGAAGCCTGGACTCGACATCTAAGGTCTCTTTCAACTATTAATACAATGATTCCAGCAATTTATGACTGGGTCAATGCATATAGGGCAGGAAGTAAAGACATTTAAAAAAACTTTTTTAAATTAATAATAAGTAACATAGGACAAAGCTCATGTTATTTAGAGTTGGGGGGCCATAAGGATCGTCCATTCCATCTTCATCATTTTATGGAAGAGGAAACAAGATCCAGAGAAATGAAGATGGGACTCAAGTCTCCCTGAGACATCCTGGAGTGAGAGAATATAAAAATATCTTATGAAATATATTTAAAAATGCACTTAGGACATAATTTAACAGATTACTATTTAATAAACACAGGAACTAGACCAATGAAAATTTATCAGTACCAAGGCTCAGGTTAGCACTTTCTCTGTTCCTTACAGCCTCAGAGGGATGCCTTAGAGTACTAAGAGATTAGATGGCTTTCCCCAAATCACACAGCCAGGTGAAGTCTGAGGCAGGAATTGAATGCAGGTTTTTCTGGCCCTAACACCAGGAATCCATTCCCTATATCACACTGTATTACTAATACATAATATGTAGATACACTGTCCTCAACTGACTCTAATAACCAAAGTTCCAATATGGCGCTTTCCAGTTTCCAAAGCACATTATATATACTACTCATTGGGTCTTCACAATACTGTAAGGTAGCTGCTATTATTATCTTTACAAAGGAAAAAATTGAGGTAGAGAGAGGTAAAGTGACTTTCTGGAATAATGCAATTAAACTGTTGTTCAAGGTTAGATTTTGATCTATTTTTTTCATGACTACAAATCAATCTCTCCAAAATTTGCTGTTTTTTCATTTGTAAAGAGAATGTTGAGGTACCGTGGGGTACCGGTTATTAAATGGATTTTTTTTTTAAAAATTTGTTACAAATCACTCAAAGAAAAATCTTTGCTTTAAATTAAGCATGTAGCAACATCTTTTCAAATTTTATCTTGTTGAAGCTGATTAAAGAAAGCAGCAAAAATTTGTCAAGTCTCAAGTTATATCTCAAACTGCTTACCACTCACTTTCCTTTCTTATTAAAGCATTTTCTCTTTGTGAACCCCTCCATCACGATAACAGTTGGTTAATACCCTATAAAGAACTAATTAATAATAACTAGGGACACCCATGAGTAGACAGACCAAAGTGAGCAGAGAATTCAATTTACAGTATCTGAAGGTAATGATCACATACTGAAAAGCCATGAGAGGAGTGTTATTGACTAAGCCAGTTAAATAAATGACAGTTAAGTGATCCATTGGCGTGGGAGAACAATAGCAGAATCATAAGCTTATTAAGTCATTTTTAAGGCACAGACATTACTCTGTAGTTTGCAATAAATCAAGGCTAAAGATATTCCAGGAATTTTTTTTAATGAAAAAGTTAAAAATATAATGGTGTTTAGAAAAAGAGTTGTAAGTTGATTGGACTGGCTTGATTGTCTTTCTTAGAAAGAGCTCTTCTAGAAATACAAATGTTGGACATTGACAGGCTCTTCCTTGAATAAAAACTTGGAGATAGACTTTAACAACCACATTTCACAATTTCCCCCTTGTCCCTGCCACAATTTGGCTAACATGAAACCCAGACTTACCTCTGTTATACCACGGGAGAGAGTGGGGCAACAATGGACCACTACATTGGATTTGAATTTGAACCTTGGGCTCCTGAATCCAAATACAGTATTCTTCTCCTCTCATCTTACTATATAACCAAAGTGACTTTTCCTGATAGAATGTTAGCCTTGGAATCAGAAAGAGTTGAGTTTAAACTCATTATTCAATTGTTTTTCAGTCACTTCCCATTCTTTGTGACCCCATTTAGAGTTTTCTTGGCAAAAATACCATTTTCTTCTCCAGCTCATTTTATAGATAAGGAAACTGAGCAAACAGGGGTAAGTGATTTGTCCAAGGGCACACAGTAGTATCAGAATAGATTTGAGCTCAGGAAGATGAGTCTTCAGACCTCCAGACTGGCACTCTATCCACTGTACCACCTAGCTGCCCTAGGTCTTCCTAACTAAAATCTCTCATCCCATTTTATTGTCTCCTCTTTCTGACTCCTGCCCCTCTGAAGTCTTACTTCCTCAAACCTCTGAATTCAGGTCCTTGACACTTATTAGTCATTTGGCTTTTATATTACTCTGCATTGTTGATTATACCCACAAGTCCCAATGCTTATGGATATGTACAAAAATATACACTGTGCATTATGTCATTGTAATGACCAAGTTTAACTTTAAAAAAGAAATGGAAAAAATGCAAGTCCCTCTTTTCTTTACAAAGTATGAGAACATGAGTGTAATTCATTGTATACACTGTCAAATTTTGGTGATACATTGCTTTAGGTTGCTGAATTGTTTTTCCCCATTTCTTCTGTTCATTTTGTTGTTGCTGCTGCAAGGGATGGGTTATTAGAAAGGGGAGGAAAGAGGGATACATTAACAGAAATAAGGGTATATAAAAGCAGAAAATCTCAATAAAAATTTAAAATAAAAACAGATGAGTGGAAAGGGTCATTTGTGTGCATTGGGTAGGCACAGCTGAAAAGTCTGCTAGCCTGATTTCCCTCTCTTTGAAGTCATATAACAATCACAGGAAAAAAAAAATTGACATTTGCACAGCATATTAAGATTTGCAAAGTACTTTGCATATATTACCTCATCTGATCCTTACAACAACGGGAATCAGCATTGCGGTATTATTATCCCCATTTAGCAGATAAAGAACCAACCTTGGAGAAGTTAGCTGTGTTTATTGCCCTTGGGCACACAACTAGCAAGTGTCTGAGATGCTGTGGGATCCTGGCTCCAAGTCTAATATTCTTTCAATTACAAGATACTCCCTCCCTAAGCCCCATAACCCAGACCACACATCTTTACCTTAATCAGAGACTTTCTTGAACTCTTTGATAATAGTTTCCTTTGTAATTTTGCCGGCCCAATCAAACAAGCCACTTAAAATTTCTGAACCAAGTGGGGTTCGGTAAGAATTTCATTGACAGAGAGGCGGGGCCAAGATGGCAGAGTGAAAAGGTGACTCTCTGTGTCCTCCTCCGAACTTCTTTCAAATCAACAATAAAATAAGCCTCTGAACTGATCTTCAAGTCAACGAATCAGGAAATATTTGGATACTGCTTGCAAATATCTCTGAAAAACTTCACATCAGGTTTGTCTAGCTCGGACAGAGGGATAAACAGAGGACTCCGGTATCAGAGAACTCTGGTGGAGGCCGGAAGTGAGGGTGGGACTCAGCTCAGCTCAGCTCAGCTCAGACTGGCAAAAAACTCCAAACTCCAAACTCCAAATTCCAAACACCTGGAGTTTATCTGAGGCACTCGGGACACTCTGCCCTGATTGGGGGCAGGTGTTCTGGCAAACTTACCTTGTTTAAGGAGTAATGCGGACTTAGTCCTAGCCCCCACCGGCCCAGCACCTTAAAGTAATTCGCCGAAGCGCCTCAGGGCAAAATCTTCAGCCCCCCCCCCCCTTTCGGCCCCCGTTTTTTTTTCCCCTACCTTAAAGGGATATTCACGCTGTCTAAAAAAAAAAAAAAAATGAAGAGGCAAAAGAGAGCTCTCACCATAGACAGCTTTTACAAAGAGAAAGAGGAGAAGACCCCAGATCCAGAGGTTTCTTTAGACATAACTCCAGAGGGAATCAGCAAGGACCATCACTGGTCCCCGTTTCAAAAGGCCTTTCTGGAAGATTGCTTAAAGAACCTAATAAAAGAACTGGAGGATAAATGGGAAAATAAATTGAAATTAGTGCAAGAAGGATACAGTATCTTGCAAGAAGGATATGATGCCCTGCAAAAGAGATATGAAAAAGACACCAATCTATTGAAAAATAAAATTAGTGAAGTGGAAAAAGAGTGCAATGAACAAAAAAATTCAATTGGCCAGTTACAAATGGAGCTTAAAAAGGTAACTGAAGAAAACAACACTTTAAAAATAAGAATTGAACAAATGCAAGTGAATGATTCAATAAGACTTCAAGAATCAGTCAAACAAAAACAAAAAAATGAAAAATTAGAAGAAAATATGAAATATCTCCTAGGAAAAACAACTGACTTGGAAAATAGATCTAGGAGAGACAATCTAAGGATTATTGGACTTCCTGAAAGCCATGATGAAAAAAAGAATCTAAACACTATCTTCCAGGAAATCCTGAAAGAAAACTGCCCTGAGATTGTAGAATCAAAGGGCAAAATCACCATTGAAAGAATTCACCCATCACCTCCTGAAAGAGACCCCAAAATTAAAACCCCAAGGAATATCGTGGCTAAATTTCAGGACTATAGCACCAAGGAAAAGATTCTGCTAGCAGCTAGAAAGAAACAATTCAAATACCGAGGATCAATAATTAGAATCACACACGATTTGTCAGCCTCCACATTGAAGGATCGAAGGGCCTGGAACCAGATATTCCGAAGGGCAAAGGAACTTGGATTACAGCCAAGAATATCCTATCCAGCTAGAATGAGCATTATCCTCCAGGGAAGAAGATGGTCATTCAATGATATAAGTGAATTTCACCTATTTCTAATGAAAAGACCAGATCTGAACAAGAAATTCGACATCCAAACACAGAACTCAAGAGATGCATAAAAAGGTAAAAAGGAAAGGACTCTTGAGAACTTTATTTCTACTAGGGGGATGCTTAAAGTTTGGGGGTATAATTAACTAGATATTACTTTGATAATATGAAAAAGAGAACTAGAGGGGGAAAGGTTGTCATACTGGGGAAGGGAGGGGAAAAGTGGTAAAAATAAGATCTAAAAAAAAAAAAAGGAGGT
>JAJPUD010000082.1:487622-506448 GCA_023553655.1 Myrmecobius fasciatus | reverse complement strand
TGAGCATTGTGTAAATCTTACTCTCATCAGGTTGGGCTCTAAAAGTGTATATCAGACACTTGATTTCACATAGAAACTTGTCTGTTGCTAGAGGGAAGGGGGAGGGAAAGGGATAAACTAATAGAAGGGAAAATAGAAGAATCAGGGGAAAGGAGTAAAAACAGGGGGAAGGGAACTAAAGGGTGGAGTATTGTTTGGGGGAGAGGGTCATCAAAAGCAAAGTACTGAGGAGGAGGGAGGGGAGAAAGGGGAAAACATAACTTGGGTAAATAAGATGGCAGGAAAAAAAGAATTAGTTATTCTAACTGTGAATGTGAATGGGATGAACTCTCCCATAAAGCAGAAGTGGATATCAGACTGGATTAAAAACCAGAATCCCACAATATGTTGTCTACAAGAAACACATCTAAAACATAGTGACACATATAGGATGAAGGTAAAAGGCTGGAGCAGGACCTATTATGCTTCAGGTGAACAAAAAAAAGCAGGGGTAGCAATCCTTATCTCAGATCAAGTAAAAGCCAAGATAGATCTAATCCAAAGAGATAAGGAAGGAAACTATATTTTATTAAAGGGTACCATAGATAATGTAGCAATATCTATACTAAATATATATGCACCAAGTGCAATAGCACACAAATTCCTAGGGGAGAAATTAAGAGAGATGCAAGAAGAAATAGACAGCCAAACGATACTAGTGGGGGATCTCAACCTTGCTCTCTCAGAATTAGATAAATCAAACTACAAAATAAACAAGAAAGAAACTAGGGAGATAAACCAATTGTTAGAAAAGTTAGGTATGATAGATCTATGGAGAAAGTGGAATGGAGACAGTAGGGAGTTTACTTTTTTCTCAGCAGTCCATGGAACCTCTACAAAAATTGACCATGTGTTAGGGCATAAAAACCTCAAAATCAAATGCAGAAAGGCAGAAATAGGAAATGCATCCTTTTCAGATCATGATGCAATAAAAATCACATGCAATATAAGGCCAGGAGAAAATAACCCAAAAGTTAATTGGAAATTAAATAATCTAATCCTGAAGAATGAATGGGTGAAAGAGCAAATCATAGACACAATCAATAATTTCATCCAGGAGAATGACAATAAGGAGACAACATACCAAAATTTGTGGGATACGGCTAAAGCGGTTATAAGGGGCAATTTTATATCTCTAGATGCTTACTTGCATCAAAGATCAATGAATTGAGCTTGTTATTTAAAAAACTAGAAAAAGAACAAGTTAAAAACCCTCAATTAAATACCAAATTGGAAATTCTAAAAGTAAAAGGAGAAATTAATAAAATTGAAAATAAGAAAACTATTGAATTAATAAATAAAACTAAGAGTTGGTTCTACAAAAAAACCAACAAAATAGATAAGCCTTTAGTTAATTTGATAAGAAAAAGGAAAGAGGAAAATCAAATTGTTAGTCTCAAGAATGATAAGGGAGAACTTTCCTCCAATGAAGAGGAAATCAGAGCAATAATTAGGAGTTACTTTGCCCAACTTTATGCCAGTAAGTTTGATAATCTAAATGAAA
The DNA here is from genome assembly GCA_023553655.1 of Myrmecobius fasciatus. Lineage (NCBI taxonomy): Eukaryota > Metazoa > Chordata > Mammalia > Dasyuromorphia > Myrmecobiidae > Myrmecobius > Myrmecobius fasciatus. Next base: position 504,905 of record JAJPUD010000082.1, on the reverse strand, counting down.
TGGAGGAATATCTACACAAATATAGATTGCCCAGGTTAACAGAAGAGGATATAAATTATTTAAATAGCCCCATATCAGAAAAAGAAATAGAACAAGCTATTAACCAACTCCCTAAGAAAAAATCTCCAGGGCCAGATGGATTTACATGTGAATTCTACCAAACATTCAAAGAACAATTAATTCCAATACTACGCAAACTATTTGAGAAAATAGGGATAGAAGGTATACTGCCAAATTCCTTCTATGAGACCGATATGGTGCTGATAGCTAAACCAGGTAGGGTGAAAACAGAGAAAGAAAACTATAAACCAATTTCCCTAATGAATATTGATGCAAAAATTTTAAATAAGATATTAGCAATGAGATTACAGAAAGTCATCCCCAGGATAGTACACTATGACCAAGTAGGATTTATACCAGGGATGCAGGGCTGGTTCAATATTAGGAAAACTATCAGCATAATTAATTATATTAATAACCAAACTAACAAAAACCATATGATTATCTCAATAGATGCAGAAAAAGCCTTTGATATAATCCAACACCCTTTCCTATTAAAAAACACTAGAGAGTATAGGAATAAATGGGCTTTTCCTTAAAATGATCAGTAGCATCTATTTAAAACCATCAGCAAGCATCATATGTAATGGAGACAAACTAAAACCATTCCCAATAAGATCAGGAGTGAAACAAGGCTGCCCACTGTCACCATTACTATTCAATATTGTATTAGAAATGTTAGCTTTAGCAATAAGAGAAGAAAAAGAGAGAAAAGGAATCAGAGTAGGTAATGAAGAAACCAAATTATCACTCTTTGCAGATGACATGATGGTATACTTAGAGAACCCTAGAGACTCAACTAAAAAACTACTAGAAACAATTCACAACTTTAGCAAAGTGGCAGGATTCAAAATTAATCCACATAAATCATCAACATTTTTATATATTACCAACAAAGTTCAGCAGCAAGAGATGCAAAAAGAAATTCCATTCCAAATAGCAGATGATAGGATAAAATGTTTGGGAATCTATCTGCCAAGGAAAAGTCAGAAACTATACGAACTAAATTACAAAACACTTTCCACACAAATAAAATCAGACCTAATCAATTGGAAAAATATTAAGTGCTCATGGGTAGGCAGAGCAAACATAATAAAAATGACAATACTACCCAAACTAATCTACTTATTTAGTGCCATACCAATCAAACTCCCAAGAAATTATTTTACAGATCTAGAAAAAATAGTAGCAAAGTTCATTTGGAAGAACAAAAGGTCAAGGATCTCAAGGGGATTCATGAAAAAAAAGGCAGATGAAGGTGGCCTTGCTGTACCAGATCTAAAACTATATTATAAAGCAGCGGTCATCAAAACCATTTGGTACTGGCTAAGAAATAGAGCAGTCGATCAGTGGCACAGGATAGGATATCAGGACAATCTAGGCAATAACCTTAACAACCTAGTATTCGATAAACCCAAAGACCCCAGCTTTTGGGATAAATACTCACTATTCGGCAAAAACTGCTGGGAAAATTGGAAACTGGTGTGGAAGAAATTAGGGCTTGACCCATACCTAACACCACATACCAAGATAAGATCTAAATGGGTTCATGATCTAGATATAAAGAGGGACTTTGTAAGCAAGTTAGAGGAACGTAATATAGTTTATCTCTCAGACCTGTGGAGATGGAATAAATTTATGTCCAAAGAACACCTGGAACTCCTAATTGAACACCAGATGGATAATTTTGATTATATTAAGTTAAAAAGTTTCTGTACAAACAAAACAAATGCAGACAAGATTAGGAGGGAAGCATCAAATTAGGAAATCATCTTTACATTTAATGGTTCTGATAAAGGCCTCATTTCTAAAATATATAGAGAATTCTCTCATATATATAAGAATTCAAGCCACTCTTCAATAGATAAGTGGTCAAGGGATATGAACAGACAATTTTCAGATAATGAAATTAAAACCATCTCTAGTCATATGAAAAGTTGCTCCAAATCACTATTGATCAGAGAAATGCAAATTAAGACAACTCTGAGGTATCACTACACACCTGTCAGATTGGCTAAAATGACAGGTAAAGATAACGATGAATGTTGGAGGGGATGTGGGAAAACTGGGACACTGATACATTGTTGGTGGAACTGTGAACGGATCCAACCATTCTGGAGAGCAATTTGGAGCTATGCTCAAAAAGTTGTCAAAATGTGCATACCCTTTGCCCCAGCAGTGTTTCTACTGGGCCTATATCCCAAAGAGATCTTAGAGGAGGGAAAGGGACCCACCTGTGCAAGAATGTTTGTGGCAGCCCTTTTTGTAGTGGCTAGAAACTGGAAACTGAAGGGATGCCCATCAATTGGAGAGTGGCTGAATAAATTATGGTATATGAATGTTATGGAATATTATTGCTCTGTAAGAAACGACCAGCAGGACGATTTCAGAGAGGCCTGGAGGGACTTGCATGAACTGATGCTGAGTGAAACGAGCAGAACCAGGAGATCATCATACACAGTAACAACAGTATTACATGATGATCAATTCTGATGGACATGGCTCTCTGCAACAAAGAATTGTCTCAAACCAGTTCCAATTGTTCACTGAAGAAAACCATATACACCCAGAGAGAGGGAAATGAAATATGGACCACAACGTAACATTTTCATGATCTCTATTGACATTTGCTTGCATTGTGTTGCCTTTCTCTGATTCTTTTTTGTTCTTGTAGATAGGATTTTTCTTGTATAACTTCTCAAGTATTTCAACATTATTAACATGTAGTGGACTTCCTGCCATCTAGGGGAGGGGAGGGGACTGGGGGTAAAATTTGTAATGGAAAGCTTTGTAAAGATCAATGTTGGGGAACTACCCATATATATGTTATACAAATAAAAAGCTTTAATAAAAAAAAAGGAAAAAAAAAGAATTTCTTTGACAGAGGCTTGATACATATTTGGTATCCATCAGGATTGTCGGTCCCCTATAAGATTCAGAATGATCCTGTGCACAGAGCATCAAGTATTGATTGTGTTTAGAAAAATCCAAGTAAAATAGAATCCCACCAAATCCATTTCTGCCCCTGGAACCTGTTCTTTTCTTGAGGTCAGATGGGCAAAAATTGCATACAAATGGTCTGTTTTAGGAATCAACTTTTCTATTAGCTATACAGTTCCTTCAATATTACTCCTTTAAAAATAAGGTTAAGTCTAGACCTTTCTATTTCTGAGACCAGCACAGTGACCTGCAACATGATAGAAAAGCCTATAAGGCTCCTGCTATGAATTTCACACAAAGACGATGGTCAAAATGTTTGCTGTGTTCTGTGAGCAAAATGGCAATGGCCAAACTCCGTCTTGTAGCTGTACCTACCAGCAAAACCTGTACATGCAAAGAATAAGGAGAGACACTGATGGAGGCTGACATTTTGGTTTCCAGGCTCACAAAAGGCAATGATTAATAAGGCTCATAATAATCCACTATATTTACCAAGTCCTACTTTAAACTTGTCTACTCATTAAATTACTTTGACATATCTCCAGTTTATGTTCTGTCACTGAAGAATTGCAGCACAACAGATGGCTTCATGTTTGCATAACGAATGTTCTCATTGGGTCAGTGTACATAGGGAGCAATCAAGGATGGCTATGGATGGGCAAGGAGGGATTTGTGGAGATTCTTTTTAGAGATGTGAACTCATCAATCAGTTAGCCTTTGGGTTCACAATAATGTTCCCTATCTAGGAAGGTCTTGTAATATCCTAAATACATTGATGAGAGCCGTACCCTACCTCTATTGCTATTTGTGAGATCATGGACAAGTCATTCATTTTCCTCATCTGTAAAATGGGAGTATTAGGGGAAAATGACATAAGTCCCTTCTACCTCAAGATGTATGCTATGGTATTATCTCCAAAGTCATCATCTGTAAAAGACACATCCCAGGGTGAAAAATGACAATATATATAAGGGAAAGATCACTGGGACTAAAATTGGAGGAATTGTGTTTGAATACTGAATCTCACACTCACTCCCCATGGAGACAGTGGGCTCTAATGACAAGAATGGATTGGGAGACAAAGATTGGGTTTCAGCTCTCAGCTCTGCCATTCACTATAGCAACACTTTCTCTGCCTTGGGGACTCACAGCAACTCTGAGCTACATTTCTAAAGCCCTTTCCAATTTAAATCTATGAGCCTAAGACATTGGGCAAGTTAATTAACTTCTCTGTGCCTCAGTTTCCTCAGCTGTAAAATCTGGATCATGAACTGTATGATCTCTGGGGTCCTTTTCAGTTCTAAATCAATGATTTCATGAAAATCAAACACTGTAGATGAAAAATTTTTACTCATCAGCTTATTTAAAAATATATATAGCGCATTAATAAAACTTCCCATTTATATTTACTTGGGGGGCAAGAGAAAGTTGTAAAAATATGCTTCTTAAATGAACCCATGACTATTACTGGATTGTGTTCCAATAAATTAGCAAAGCATTAAAATACTCTCTCACAGGGTTTGGAACAGGATTTGCTTCATGTTGCCATGCTATGAAGTTAAAAATAAAAGCTACTTGCTTTTGTGCTTATCTGGCGGGCCATCACAATTCAGACTTGGTGGAGTTGCAATAGAAACTGTTCTTAACTGTGTTTATATAGATATAGATATAGATTTATATGCACACACATATATGTATATATCTATATCTATATATTTAAAAGAATCCATGATCCATGGAGTGTAACAGAATGTGTCTTAATGGAGCAAACAATTCCCTTCCCCCTTCAGAGCTAGGCTTTGTATAAAAACCTGTGAATCCAAGAACGAGAATGACTCTGGCTGCCCTCGGACCCCTGGTGGACTTCCAGAGTCCACATAAAGAGCCTGGTGCTAATAATTCAGCTCCATTTGACTCAATTGCTGATGCTGCTATGGAAACCAAATTACTTACTATCATAAGAATCCAGGGCCCATTAAAGGGTGAATTGAGGTGATTGAAAAAATTGAAGGCAATTTTATCTCCTCTCCCCAGCACTGATATTCCATTCTCTGACCCTTTACTTTTAGCCTGAGTTCTTCAGGAGTCCAGTTAACCCCACAAGGTCAAGGTTTGACAGTTTACTGCCTGGACATGGGGTTTATACTTATGAAGGAAAAGAAGGCAGAGGCAAAATGGGAACTGTTCATTAGTCAACAGACATTTATTAAGCACTTCCTATGTGCCATTGAACTGGCCTCTGATACCTATTAATTCTGTGACAATGGGTATGTCTCACATATTCCCATTTCCCCAAAATGGGGGTAAAAATACCCATCATACCTTCCTCCCAGGGTTGTTTCAGACTTCAAAAGGAGGAAAAAATTAGTATACAGCCTTAGAGCCTGATGTGGAAGCCCATCATGATCCCCAGGGTGCAGATCTATACCTGTGATTTCACTGGAGGACAAGGGCAGGAGGCAGGAGCTGATTCCTCCTGATTCTTATTGATGAGACATCTATAATTTGGTTCTAGAGAGAGGCCGACTATTAGAAATACCCAGGAGTAGAAGGAATGGAAGGAAGGGCTAAGGGAGGAAGGACTGGACTGGGAATTCAGACTGGCATTTGGGCATTTAAAGGGGGGCCCACCATTTGACTTCTTGGTGGCTCAGTTTTTCATCAATTAAATAGGCATTTCATGAAATTCTTAGGAGGATATAGGAAGATAATGTACGTGAAAGGGCTTTGACAGAAGAAAGTTATTAAAGAATTTTGCCCAACAATGGCTCAGAAAAGTCATACCAGCTTGGCTGTAGAGTCTGCAGCAATGAATGCTTGACAGGAAAGGTTTTCTTTTAACAGACCTCAGGCAAAGTAAAAACCGACAACATTTGGAGTTTCTCTTCTACAATTGAATGTGCTCTAAGTTCACTTAAAAAAAAAAAAAGCAATCTGAGTTATTTTTTTTCCATTCAATTTCACATATAAGGACTGTGACTCTCTATACAAAGACCAAATATTAAGAGAATATCCCTAAAGAAAATGGAGCCTTTCCCCAAGCAACCAAAGGCAACCAAAGGTGCAATATATGCCCAGATATTCAGAGCAATCCCCTTTGTAGGAGCAAAGGAAAAAATGAACATCACTGGGGAAAAACAAGGGCATATAAGGGAAATGCAATATTATGTTTAGTAAGAAATGAAGGGCAGCTAAGAATTACAGTGGATAGAACACTGATTCTGGGATTAAGATTTATTTTCCTGAGTTCAAATCTGGCCTCAGACATTTGTGATCCTGCACAAGTCACTTAACCTGCACAAGATCCCTCCGTTTCGTCATCTGTAAAATGAGCTGGAGAAAAAAAAAATAGCAAACCATTCCATATATCTGCCGAGAAAACCCCAAATAAGGTCACAAAGATTTGGACACAACTGAAAAATAACTGAACAATAAAGAAATGAAGAATAAGAAGAATTTAGAAAAATATGGGGAGAATAATATGTTAGAACTGATACAAAACAATTTTCATTGAAAAGTGAATAAATCAATGGAATTGAAAAGATGACTGAAATGAAGTTGAACTGAATCTCTGAAAAAACAAAACAAAATAGTGATGTTTCTAGAGAATGGATCTTGCAACATCTTTCCTCCCTCCTAGCAAAAGGCAGAACTAGTTCAAAATGACTAATACCTTGTAAGACAGATGCAGTCACTACAGTGGATCCTTTGTTATAAGGGAAGATTTAAGTTCAGATTGGGGAAACAGGAAAGATTTGTTTATTTTTCTCCCAGAAATAACTATAATATAATGACAAACTATATCAATCTAATTTATTCTAAAAATATAAATGAAAAGCTTAAAAATATAAATAATATTGAAAATTAAATATGCACATGCTTTGAAAATAAAAAGCTTTTTTAAAAAAGAAAAATTATATATAAAAAGAGAGGGTTTTCTTTCATCTAACCCTGAATGTATATGACTCTGATTATTCCTTTGGCAAACTAGTCCTTAGGATAGTGTGCATTGTGGAGGGAGTGCTAGATCAGGAGTCAGAAAAACTCATATTCAAATTCTTTTAAACATGGACAATACAAAAAATTGTTTCACTTGATCTGGATATTTATTACAAGTATTTTTTTTCTTTAAATTGGAGGGAGGGAAGGGAGAGAAAATAAAAACTTGTTAAATATAAAGAAAATAGTGTCTTTTAAAAATGTAAAGCAAATGAACAATAACAATAACAAAGAATTCTATCTCTGAATTATTATCTGTATAATTCTGGGCAAGACACTTAAACTTACTGAGCTTCTTCATCTGTAAAATTGGGATAAGACTACCACCTTTGTCCTAGGGTTACTTTAAGGGTCAAAGGAGAATGTTTGTGAACCTTGGAGGTCCCTATAAATGCCAGTTAGGTTAAGGTAAAGGCGCAAGATGTAACATTCCCCACAGCTATTGCAAACTCACATATCTAGAAGAGTGCTCATATTCTTTGCTCCTAAACTCAAGCCTTCTCCTACCCCCTCCCTCTTTCTGTCAAGAACATCATCATTGTTTCAATCACCTATCTTAGCAGTTCTAGGATCATTCTCCAATCTTAACTCTCCTTCAGTCACATCCAATTAGTTGCAAGTCTTATTCATTCACCTTCATAACACCCCCCACATTTTGAGCTCTCTCTTTACTCCCATAACCACCAGTCTAAGCTATTCCTCCATCAGATTTCATCTGGTCAACTGTAATTGCTTCCTTATCAGTGTCTCTGTTTCAAGCTTCTTTCCTCATCAATTCAGTCTCCACAACAGAATCCCAATCTGATAATCTTTTTTCAATTTTTAATTTTTAAAGCTTTTTATTTTCAAAACATACACATAGATAATTTTCAACATTCACCCTTGCAAAGCCTTGTGTTCCAAATTTTTTTCTCCCTCTCTTCCTCTCACTCTTTCCCCTAGATGGCAAATATCCATTATATGTTAAATATGAGCAATTCTTCTTTACATATTTCCACAGTTATCATACTGCATAAGAAAAATCAGATCTAAAAAGGGAAAAATGAGAAAGAAAACAAAATGCAAGCAAACAACAACAAAAAGAGTGAAAATACTATCTTGTGATCCACACTCTGTCCCTATAGCCCTCTCTCTGGGTGCAGATGGCTCTCTTCATCCCAAGACCCTAATCTGATATTCTTTTTTTTTTCCTGATATTCTTAAAACACAAGTCTGTCTATCCCATTCTCCTGCTCAAAATGCATCCATGGTTCTCTATTGTCTCTAGAATATAAACTCTTTGAAGGTAACAATTGCTTCCTTTTGGTCTTTGTCATTGGCTAGAATGGGCCAATCAACCTCCAAACATTTCTTAACAAACAATAAGCACTTAATAAATGCATGATGTTGAAATGGAAGGGGAAGGTGAGACTGACACTTTTTGCAGGTCAGAGTGACTTAGAGATATTGACCCTTTTCCAAAGAATGCCTCCAATCTTTTCAGAGACCTGAGTCCTGCTTGTCAGATGCAAGAATTGAAATTAATGTCTTGGCTCATGGGAACATTCACAAATATGTTTTAATGATGCCTGGAGGCAAATTGCCCCTCCAGTAATTAGCTGCAACTACTTCAAGATTTCACCACCCCTTCTTTGCCTGAGACACCGCAAAATGTGCTTTCATTAATTCATTACAAGAGTTAGTAAGAGATAAGGACCACCTTGGCATTTTAGTCCATGAAATTTTAGGCTACAATAAAGGAAATAAATAATGTCATTGTTTTAATAAATGAAACTTCCCAACAATGGAATGAGCTGACTCCTGAGGCACTGAGGACCCATCCTTAGAAGGATTCTCGGCAAGACCTGTCACGACCTCAGTACAAGAAATTGGGATGAAGTTGCATTATTCCTAAAAGGAAATCTTAAAATATAAAGGAACATTCAGAAAACTGGACAGAAGAGCCTTAGAGCACTGATATGTTAGACCTGCCTATGAATGGTAAAATATTCCCCAACCTGCTTATCACAAATTACATGCTCACAATACCTGTTAACGTAATGACCTTGAAAGTTGACTCATTCTCCCTCAACCTACTGAGCATGCTGAGTATAATCAATTAGGCCTGCAATTAAAATTATAATTTCTCTCCCACACTCTTCCCCAGCTTTCAGGCATTTCTTGATAAAGCTTGGGAGATCACCCTGGATGATAAATATTAGCTTTATGTTCTGGTTTTCTTTTTAGTGTTTCTATCGTGGCTAATTTATTAAACCTCTGATTTATTTTCTATTTGTAAGTTTCAGCAAAATTTAGTCAAGTTTCCACACTGAGTGTCAAGGGATAATTAGGACAGTTAGCAGTAATTTGTCATTTCTCAGTTGGGTTTCCAAGCTTCCAGTGACTGCCCGTAGTAATCTGTTAGGCCGTTCCACTCTGATCAGTATGAAACCTCCTTGTCCATATGTGTGCAAATTGCTTTCTTATTTTATTAAGGTGATTTTAAAGATGATCCAATGGCTCGTCTAATTAAAGCTGCCATTATGTCTGTTGAGATATACTGGTGGCTATATTTAAAGGAACCGATTAAATCATCCTTTTTATCAGTATCACAATCACTGTAGAACCAAACTCACGAGTGATACAAAGGATACAGGGAGAAGCACGGGGAGTGTAAGTAAGTAGGTTGATCCACTTTAAATACAAATTGTGCACCAGAAGTGGAACAAAAATTATAATTCAGGACATTCATATTTGAAAAAGGGAAAGGGAAAGTAGCATAACAAGATGGAGGGTTAACAGATGGAGAGCTACATGACAGCAAAAGACCTAAAAGGAGGCATCCAGCTTGTAGGGACACCATCTTCAGGAAGATTTATACAGCAGAAGAGCATGGCTAAAAGCCATGGAGGAAGATAGCCCCAGAAAAGCCCCATATTTTACCAATGGGAAGGGAGAGTGTTGTTGTGATTGTTTAATCATATTTCAGTCATGTCTGGCTCTTTGAGATGCCATTTGGAGTTTTCTTGGCAAATGATTTACTATTTCCTTTTCCAGTTCATTTAATAGGTGAGGAAACTGAAATAAACAGGATTAAGTGACTGAGGCTAGATCTGAACTCGGGTTTTCCTGACTGGCTGCCCCAACACACAGTAGGTACTTAATAACTATTTGTTGACCAAATTATTAATTCATTATTTCTGAAAGGATTGATGTTTGAGATCTTGCTGAATTATATCAGAATAAGGAACAGAAACAGACCATTGTCCTACTTAAGGAATACTATAATTAACAGATGGCCTGCAAAAAGTTTTAGAAAATGCTTAGAGATTGAGTTATTTTTCAATGCTGTGATCTAGAGAGATAGCTGAACAGACGTACTTTGGGATCAGCCTTTCAGGAAACATACACTGGAAACAATGACCACTGTAGATTTGCAGATTGGAGTGGGAATGGAACCAAGAGCATATTTAGTCTAACCACCTCATCTTACAAATGAGGAAACTGATCCTAGGAGAGATCAAAGGAGCTTATAGAATTATAAGATCATAAATTTAAAGCTGCAAGGTAAGTTTAGGTTCTTCTAGCTTAAGCTCCTCACTTTGTGGTTGAAAATTTAAAAAAAAAAAAAAGATTCAGATTGATTAAGAGACTTTCCTCAGGTTGGGATGGGATTCAAATCTAGGTCTCTGAAATAAGGTCCATAAAAACTTTTCAAGAACAAAGATTTACTTTGTTCCCCATCAAGCATAAGCAAGCCTGAGATGACAGAGGGAGGAGAAGAGGGATGAAGAGGGCATGGTTCTGGTTATTTCAGTGCAAAGAAAGGGTTGTAATAAACCTCAGCTGAAAACAAAAGACCACGTGGCCCTTAGTGAGACTCATTCACTGGGAGGTGAAAAATGGATGTTCACAGTAATTTCATTTTGAACTGATTTATTTCTAAATGGGAAAGAATTGACATTTGGTGAAAAAAAGGGAAGAAGGGGAGGGAAGGTCCCAGTGAGCAGCCAGATAGTCTTTTGGATAACAGTATTATTGTAACCAGGAAAGAAGAATACAGAAAGAGAAGGTCAGCAGGGAATGTCATTACTCTCAATGAATATTTTTCCTCTTCTCAGAAGATTCCTTGTAAAGTATAAACTGACCAATATTTTGAGTTTATTTCTGACAGCTAAATCTAATCAAAGTTCACTTTTTAGAAATCCAATAGATATCCTTAATTAGATTGCACTGGAAATGAAATAATAAATTTATCTTCAAAGGTATGGCCACCATTTCCCTAAAATACATCTCATCTCCCTCAAGCACTTTCTTTAAATCTTTGCAATCTAGATTCAAAACAATTTGTGAGATTGATAATTTGCTAATATGACCAGTCATTGTTTGGTTTAAATTATATATGTATATATACACACATATATATGTGTGTGTGTGTGTAGAGTATATATACATATATATATGATGACTTCTTAAAATCAATAAAAATCCACTTGGCTCTTTGCCATCCCCAAAGTGTACATACACACACACACACACACACACACACACACACACACACAAATCCATAAATACTGCAGTAGATTCATCTTTAATTTACTCCTTTAGCACCAAATTCATATGACAAGGTTGCATATGTTAATGAAGGGAAAAGAATGAACAGCTGCCACAGACATTATATACCTGAAGCTTAGATGCAGGATAAAATTGAATATTAAAAACACAGGAAAGAAACAGGCTAATGGTCTTTCCTGAATTACCTAACTCTTACTCAAATTTCTAGAATGGCTAAGAGTTTAAGTAGCACACACACACACACACACACACAAATATCCATTGAACTTAATTCATTCTAAAACCTTGATTCTCCATCTTTTAGCTAAGAAATAAACATTTTCTATTTTGATGAACCCTTGCCTTCTAAACTATTTACTCGGGTCAAATGAGCCTTTTTAGCAATGGCAAGAACTAGGTTTCTTAAAATAGGAATTGCCTTATGCAGAATGATTCCAACACAGAATAAACTGAGTTTGCGCCTTGGTAAACTGAGTTGAAGTAATATGTCCCATCATGCTTTGGAGGCTTTTAGATTCTTAAAATAATAATAGCATAAAGGTCTATAGATCTGACAGAACCACACAGGCAGAAAGTTCATTGACTGGAGAAGAGAATAATGATGGGGCACTTGTGTTTCAGAGAGCAAACTCCTCAAACTCAGGATGACTCTGGTTGAAAGTATCTCCTGTTGCAATGTTCTTTATTACTTGTGAGAATCACCTTTGGTTATCTTATGGGGGAGCTAATCTTGGAATCATATTTTTATCTTCCATGGCTGGGTAGTTTCATCAAAATTATACTGCAAGAACCTGATTACATCTGGGAATTTATACCATTTACAACCAACAGATGAATTGAAACACAAATAAAACCCTGTTGGGCTGTTTTTCAGGGACTAGGAAAGAAAGCATAATAAACAGAGGTGTTTTATGGAGCAAGGACTGATACATGGCCCCTTGGGTGGGAGTTTTGTAGATGAACATTCGGATAACTGGATTTCAGGATAAACTCTGGGAATATTTGGTGTGTTCCCCTTTTTGACTTTATCTTATTTATTTTTCAAAACTGTTCCCAGTGAAGTCAGAAGCTATCTCAAGCTCATCCTTACTTCTTAAGTAAAATCAAGGACAAGCGCTGTTGATTTGAGGAATTAAACTACCAGCAAGGAGTCAAGGGGAGATTTTCATTATCAGCTCCCAGCAAATATTATCTTTCCATTGGGTGACTCCAGACAAATCTCAGGTTGTCATCCTAAGTCTCCCAAAGGTTAAGGATTATTCTGACTCTGTAGATTCTCAAAGACATTTTTGTTTTATTGATGTGCCCATACAGACAATCCCCCAGCCCTCTCTGGACATGGGGGTTTGCTACTACATTAATGTGTGAGATTGATGCAGCATGACATGTGTAGTTAAATTTTCAAGATTACCCTTTCCCATAGCTATCGTAATTCACTTTGAGAATAAAGAAGATATTCTCACTGTGTCTGCTCTGTAGGTCATTAGGGATCCCTACTAGCTCTGTATTTCTCACTAAGATGTCACTGGGAAGGTCACAGATTCTATTATTCAGTGCTTTGTAGGATGTGACATTTATTATTCGTAAAATTAGTGCCCAGCATAGTGTCTGGCATATGGAAGGCATTTAAGTGCTTATTGACTGATTAACTGCATATAACTAGTACTCAGTCCTCAAATCTTTATATTTACTAACTTATTCTTAGATCTGAGAAGTTATTTTTTAAATACCTAAGGACATAGGAAGCAAGATATTAGGAGAGTGATAGTTGATCAAGCACTAGCAAGACAAGATGGATCCTCTCGTCCCTCTCACAACTAAATTTTTTGTGATTCTAAGGATTTGAATGATCAGAAACCTATTGATTACATAGTAATCAATCTAGATCATCTGCCTAGTCAACTAGACTACAAATACAAATCCTCAGTTTTGAGAATATTATTTTCTTTCATTAAGGACTGGTAAGACAAGAGTCAACATGAAAACATTCCTATTTTTTGCCAATAACTGCTGCCTATGATGCATTCTTTCAAATACAAAAAAAAAATGTGGTTTATTTCTTGTCTGTAGGAATTCATATAATCAGGTCCAACAGTTCTTCATGGCTCCATTTCCATTCAATCTCTCAATTTCAACCAAAGCACCAGTCATTTCCTGCTGAGTCACTAGCAGATGAAAGAAGGATGTATACAGCATCATTTGACTCAGACTGTGACTATATTTTCATGATTTGACTATTGAGAATGATTTTTTTTGGAGGGGGGGGAAGAATATTCAGACCTGCAACTTCACTGATATAAGTAATTCCAATAAATATACTCTCTCCACAAAAGCAGGTGGGCAGCTCTTCTTCAATTTCAAGTCTTATAAAATTGTCTAGGTCACCAAAAACTTTAAATTATCTGCCCTGGGTCTCATGATCCCTTATACTAGAGATAAAACTTTTACACAGTTCTTGACTCAAAAGCAAGCTATTTATCCACTCTGCTTTGCTGATTTACACAGCATGTAGATAAACTGGCTAATTCAATTAAATGGCTTAATCCAAATTAAGTAACTGAGTTGATTTTTTCCCCTCTTTCTTGTTTCATAGAACTGATCAGTTGTTTGATTGAATTGCTTAATTGACCAGTTAGGTCACATAATCACCAATGGTTTTTCAGCACTAAATATATGAAATGCAAAACTCATGACCTTGAGCACAAAGTCGCTATCTAGCCTTTTCATGAAGATTTCCAGAGATAACACACTGCAATTAAGCATAATTCAAAGTTTTAGGAAACTTTTCTTTATATCAAGTCTAGATTTGCTTCTCAGGTGTCACCCAAACTTTCTAAATCTGCCCTTTGGGTCAAAGAGATCAAATCTAAATCATTCAATAACTGGAGACAGCTACCTTGCTCCCCTTGAATCTTTTAAGTGTTCCAGTGTAGTTGCAAAGTGAAACTTTGGAGTTATTTTACATTGACTAGAAAGCCTAAATGCATACAATACTATGGCCATACTGAATAGCCATCCCTACTTCAGAAAATGCAAAAAGGTAATTGAGAATAGAATGGCTCAGAATTCCAGGTGAATGCAATTAATCTCTATTGCTTAGACTACATATAAGAGAGAATTACCATATTTCAGGTTTATTAATTTACATAAGTAATATCCCTATCCTTCTTAATTTATATCTCTGGGACTTTAATTCCTCAAAATTAAAAGTTGTAGCTTGTCAATAAAGGGAAACTCGGTGTTTTACTTTTCATGACCAAGTTATTGAACCTCCACTAAGAAAGTTGTAAACTTTTGAGATGGATTTCTCCATTGCAGCAAACATAGCAACCCAAAAGAGATGAACATTTGCTAAATGTGACACAATATTTATGAAACTTAATTTTCTGTGATGTCTACAATGCTTATAGAATGTGTGCTGCTTATAAACACAGCTGCTGCTGGGTGAGAGAGCAGGGATAAAAAAAAGGCAGAAAGACACAATCACCCATCAATGTTTAGATTTCATGGCATCATAACTCATCTGACCAACCATGATGCTCATCATTCCTTTCATTTTGATATTTAGATTTTTATCCTCATGTTTTATATCAAGCATAAGAAATCAAAATTATGCCCATCTTCAAAAAAAAGCCATACAATGCAATTAAAATGCTTACACTCTTTTGCTTCCCTCATTTGCTCCTTTATTCTAGGATGCTGTCAACAGAATTCACAGATTTTCTTGAAAAATTATGCATTGTTAGGCAATTGCTAGGGTACAAGTTTAGGAAGCCACATTTTACAGATGAGAAAATTGAATCCTGAAGGAGGGCAAATACGTTGTCCCAAATCACGTAATTGGCAAATGGCAAGACTCATGGCTTAAAGAGAAAAACAGGTTTCACAATTTGTTATTAAGAGCAACTCTTTAGAGCAACCAAATTTCTTTTGGATAAGCAAGATTATTCACTCCCTTTTGAATATAATTAATATTGATATAATTGAGTAGTTGTTTTGATAGCCTATAAACCAAAATAACCCAACTAAAATGGTGGAAAGTTGCTTACTGACAACAGTATAGACATGGTTAGAAACTCATGGCATACATGCCGTGGTCGGTTCAAGATCTCCTTGGACCTATCCCAAATGCAGGATGGACTAGTTGTGTTTTATTTTGATTTTTCCCTTAAAAGATATTGAGCCAATTCTTGAGAAAATGGGTTCCTAAAACTAAGCTTGAACCAATAGCATAGCTTCTTGGTGGAGTCAGTAAAAAATCCATAGCACTTTAGTTTCTGATTCATGTGAGATGTAAGTCTATTCTGAGTTTCTGACATAGTATTTTCCAGTTTACCCAGAAATTTTGGTAAAATGATGAGTATATTTCCCAAAAGCTGCAGTTTGAGGGTTTATCAAATACTAAATTACTATAGGTCTTGATTATTGTGTCATGTGTCTCTAATGTATTCCACTGATACACCTATTCCTTATCAATACCAAATGGTTTTGATGAATGCTGCTTTATAATACAGTTTTAGGTGTGGTAGGGCTAAGCTACCATCCTTTGTAATTTTTTTTCACTAATTTCTTTGACATTCTTGACATTCTGTTCTTCCAAATGAATTTTGTTATTATTTTTTCTAGCTCTAGAAAATAATTTTTTGGCAGTCTAATTGGTATGACATTGAATAAGTAGACCAATTTAAGAAGAATTGCCATTTTTATTAAATTAGCTAGGCCTACCCATGAGCAATTGATATTTTTCCAATTGTTCAGATCTAACTTTATTTGTGTGAGAAGTGTTTTGTAATTGTGGTCATGTAGTTCCTAGGTTTGTTTTGGCATGTAAACACCCAAATATTTTATTTTCTCTACAGTTACTTTAAATGGAATTACTCTATTGTTGTTGGCCTTTGTCAGTAATATATAGAAATGGTGATGATTTGTGTGGGTTTATTTTATAACTTGCAGCTTGGTAAAGCTATTAATTGTTTCAAATAGGTTTTTGGAAGATTTTCTAGGATTTTCTAAGAATATCATATCATCTGCAAAGAGTGATAGTTTTATTTCCTCATTGCCTATTCTAATTCCTTTAATTTCTTTTTCTTTCCTTTTTCTTTTTCTTTCAAATCAACATTTCTAATACAATGCTGAATAATAGTGGTGATAATGGGCATCCTCAGTTCACTCCTAATCTTATTGGAAATGCATCCTGCTTCTCTCCTTTACAAGTGCTTTTCTTATAAGAGAAAAAGAAAAGGACAAAAATTAGGCAATTGATAAAGAGAGCTTAGGCAAATGAGAGAGAGAAACGAACACAGAGAGAGAGAGAGATAAACATGTTCTTTTTAAAGAGGTCTCATTTTAGAGTATAATTCCCTGAAATTTGAAATATTAATTATGGATTCTCAACTGAAAGATGAAGAATCAAGGTTATCTAGGGAGAGAAAGAGAGAGATACATATTCCTTTTAAAGAGGTCTCATTTTAGAGTATAATTTATATTTGGACAGGGCAGTGAGGTAGCTCAGTAGATAAGAGTACTGAATTTGAAATCAAGAAAACTCATCTTCATGAGTTCAAATCTGGTCTCAGATATCTGGTCTCTGTTTGCCTTAGTTCCTCATCTATAAAATGGGTTGGAGAAAGAAATGGCAAACCACTTTTAAACCCTTGCCAAGAAAATCCCAAAAGTGGTCATGAGAGTTGAGCATGATTGAAATAATTCAACAACAACAACTATATTTGG
>JAJPUD010000082.1:477622-482622 GCA_023553655.1 Myrmecobius fasciatus | reverse complement strand
TTCCCCTCCCAGATTTATTTTATTTATTAAAAAATAAATTTTTTAACTAGGTGCAAGAGGAGATTCTTTCCCTCCATTGCTATGTCCCCTTAATCACTGTATGGGTGCAGCCTCAATCAAACTGAGAACTTAGCTTAAAAAGCCCCAGGTCTCTCCATGCATCCAGGGCCATCTCCAGTCCTTCTGATTTATATCTGGCCACTGGACGCAAATGGACCTGGAGGAGAAACTGAGGCAGGTGACCTTGCCCAGCCCTCCCTCACTCAAATCCATTTCATTTTCATGTCATGGCATCTCCCCCCTGATGTCATGATCCTTTTAGAGAACGGACTTTGGATATTTAGCCTTTTCAGGGTCATATGCTGCTCTCTTTGCACATGCAAAATAATACACATATGTTCTCTCATCCAATAGAATGTAAATTCCTTCAGAATAGGGGTTGCTGTATCTTTTTTCTCCTTTGTGATCTCAGGCGCTTACTGAGTACTAATTATTTGATTGAAAGGTAACTTGTATAGGAGGGGAGAAATATTCATTTGGAAGCATGTGGTCTTTGATTCAGATCCTGGTTTGGTCATTTACTACTTGTGTGACTGGACAAGTCATTTGGGATCTTGGTTTCTTTACCTGTAAATTGAGATAATTGGACTAAATGGCCTATTAAATCTATTCTGTCCTTAAATGTATGATGCTATGACAAACTTTATGTATAAGGATGTGGTTCCTAGAAAGCTTCTCCATTGACAAGAAGAGCTACAGTTCTTTTTGCATAGCTAAAAGCCAGGAACCACTCCACACCCATTCTGGCAGCTGCCAATAAGAGCAACATGAAGTTTATTCTGTTAAATGGTGCTGACTAATTCAAATTCTATGGCACTGTTACTCCAGCTTTATCCTTAAATGTTATATCCCTTGAGGACTCAGCTCAAATACATTAAAACCAAACAAAATAACATGGAATCACCGAAACCATGTGGAGGCTATGGTTATCAGGCTGAGTCTCACCTCCAAGATCATGTTTAAACTGGAAATCAGAATAAAAACTAGATAGAGAGAAAAAGGTCAGGGCCTTCTAAATTCCTGGCCTATCTTCCTGTATAGTTGATTTACATCTGGCAGCAGCAAAATCTCCCTGGTCTTTCTTTTACCTTCATCAACACAGAGGGCTGTTGTCTCTGTCATTTTAAACTGAAATGAATGGACTATTTCATTTTTAAGTATCTTCCTTCCTGCTCAAACATTTTTATCTTTCTGATTATGTTCAAAGCATCTTTTACACAAAATAGAGAACGGCCCTGGCTTAGGTGCTCTTCAAATCCATTTTGAGAAAATATTACTGTTCCCAATTCCCCCTGCCAAAGAGCACCCATGAATTTAGGTTAGTTGCACTATTAAATCATCATCTTGTACAAGCCACATCTAGTTAAGCAATGGATATTCATTAAGTTTTTCATGTGATTTTACTTATCCCACCCTTCCCCCCTTACTTTATCAAATAAACCTAATGGTCCATCCCCAGTAGATTCTCAGTTTGACCTCCCAATTGAGTACCAAGAGTTAATTCTTAATATTCCACACTAATGGGCATGAAAAAAATCCCTCCTCCCTTCCCAGTAACTCCCTATGAATACTGATTTTATCTAAATATTATTTGACAAAAGAAAATATTCTCAACTATCTATCCTTAGAAATAAAAAAGCAAATATTTCACCCCAACAACCAATTTATTTACTCTACTAATGTCAAAATATTGTTTAGAAAGTCATGATGAAAAATATCATTTTCACCTGTTCCAATCATGCTTTCCCCCCACCCCCAATTTGGCAGTCAATCCTTTTCCCCAGCAAGCATCTGCCGGCCTGTTCAGTGTCAGCCCTTACAATAAATTGCCTTCTGTATCACACATTTCCCCATCTTCCCTTAGGCTTCTTCTAAAAAAAAAATTCTGCTAGGCATTTGTCTCAAGCAGCAAAAAACACATTCAAACTAAGGTCAACACTGCAAATTAAAAAGAAGGGGATTTTTTTTTTTTTTTTTTGCCATCATTTGGTGCTGAGCATTATCTTAATCCACTCAATGCCTTCTTGTATCCATCTAATCTTATTTTACAAAACACAACACTCTAACTATAGCTCAACTTTCCTTTGATTTTCAGCAAAAAAAAAAAAAAATAGTCTTTATCTAATATGGAAGCACAGAATCTAACTACCATGGAATTTGCATTTGTACCTCAGGAAGTGAAACATAGCAGCAGACTCACACTGCATTTTATCTTATTTTTCTAAAACTAGGCAAGTGGAGAATATCCCAATAAATCCTCCCTTTTCCTCTACTAGTACACTTAAAATCTAGTTTTAAGCTTCACTGGCTCCATCAGCCTTGAACTTCAGTGAAGAGGAGGACCAGGGGAAGTGACAAGAGAAAGATGAAAGGAAGGGGTGAAGAAGAGAGATAAAAGGTTGGAACATGTTTATTCATGACTAGAGCAAGCCACTATTTTTATTTTAATTATTGTTTTGGGGGGACCAGACCTCTAATTTTATTAGCATGAGGAATTATAGAGGCAAGTAAGTGGCAAAGGGGAGAGATCCTTGAGTCCACAGTCAGAAAGGCCTGGGTTGATATCTGGCCTAAGAAATTTAATAGTTGTAACCTGAACAAGTTACTTAACTTCTTTATGCCTCAGTTTTTCCCAATCTATAAAATGGAGGTAAGAATTATACCCACTTTCAGGGTTGCTGTGAGGACCAAATGAGATCATATTTCTTAAAGCATTATATAGATGACATCATCATCATCACCATTGAAATCCCAATGATTATTGGGATTAAAGTAATTAATGCAATCCTTACCTGAAGTACAATGCATATTCTTAAGAGAACTGCCTCAGCAATGGGATGTGAAGCTCTTTTTTCCAGGTCAAAAAAGTAATGTCATAGATAGACCTTGAGCCCAGGTCCCCTTGTCTCTGAGGCCAGTTTCTTATCCATATGCAATATGGATTAGTAACAGAATTCAGAGATTATTAATAAATAGGAAGAAAGCCAACATAGCTAGCTCCTTGCAATTCTGGCAACAAGTCCAAAATAAGCCCCAGGGCAAACAACACAAAAGGCACCTTTAAAACCTTTTAATAAATTCAATTTGATAATTTTTTTGGGAGAGGGGGTGGAGTGAAGAAGAGCTGTATAGCAATGAAGTCCTTTGAGCAAAAGAAATGGGAAATGGGTTATCTGCTAACTTTCTTAATCCTTACTAACTGGTGCTAAGTTTTTTTCCTACCTCCTAAACTAGCACATGTGCTATAAGGTGCCCAGGGACAAAGTACTAAATTACTTTGCCATAGTTAAAGCCTTGAAAATCTATACTATACAGACAAAGAATCAACCCCCAATCATTTCATCCTAATGCAAATAAGTCAGTGGGCTTCTTAATGGTATAACAAATTGGCTTTATTACTATGAGAAAAGACATGGAAGTTGAGAGTTGACCAAACTAGCAATGCTTTCCTTTTAATTATGTCCAATTAAACTTGTATACATACACCTTGTTTGTACCTAGTTTTGTTTTGTTTTTGTTTTTGTTTATTCTGTCTCCCCTATTAGACTATGAGCTATGCTATATTGGGAAAGGCCTTTCTTTTACCTTTCTTTGTATCCTTAGGTAATTAATAAATGTTTTTGACCTGATTTTATCATAAAAGATATGTTTGGTTAGGTTTGCTTATTTAAGAAAGAAAAGGCATTTTTTTTTCCTAGAATATCAGAAGATGAAATGTGACAAGGAAATGGACACCAAGTTGTCAGTTATGTTTAGACTGACATCTTACACTATATATTCCAAATGGACAGACCTAGATTTTTTTTTTTAAATCATGGCATAAACAAAGCAGAAAAACAAGGAATCCCCTTTCTGATCTATGAATAGGAGAGGGATTCGTGACTAAGCAAGGGATAGAGAGAAAGCAATGTTAACATGAACTGTTTCAATTGCACAAAAATGTAAAAGTTTAAATTCAAACAAAATAAATGTAGATTAAAATTGGATGGGAAACCATTAACAGAAAAAAATCTTTACAGCAACTTTCTCTAATAAAGTTCTCATTTCTAAGATATACACTTAAGTGATTCAAATTAAAGATCAAAGGGTATGAATAGTAAATTTTCAAAAGTAAATCCAAGATATCTGTATAGTTATCCAAATTATATGTTTTTGTGAAAAAATGCTCCAAAACACTAATTGGAAAAATGTAAATTAAAGTACCTGAATTTTTATTGCACACCTGAATTTTTATTGCACACCCATAAAATTGACTAATTGAACAACAACAAAATGTTGGAGAAGCTATGATAAAAACAGACACATTGCATTATTGGTGAAACTATGAATTTGTCTAGATGTTATGGGAAGTACTATGGAATTATGCTCCAAAAGTTAAGCCATACATATACTTTGATAAATACTAGTGATACCTCTCTTAGTCCTATATCCCAAAGAAATGAAAGAATAAGGGGGAAAAAACCTATATGTAACAAAATATTTGCAGCAGCTATTTCTGTAGTGGTAAAATGTTGGAAATTAAGATGCATTGATGCAGAGTGAAATGAGCAGGACCAAAAAAACAATTTATACAATTACAATAATATTGTAAAAATAATCAACTTTGAATGATTCGGGAACTCTAATCAATGAAATGACCAATCATAATTTCAAGCATTCTTGTTGAAACATGTCAGTTACGTCTTGATGGAGAGATAATGAACTTAGGGTACAGAATGATATTGATAGATAAATGAAAGAAGAAAGAAAAAAAGGAAGGAAGGAAGGCAGAAAAAAGAAAGAAAGAAAGAGAAAGAGAAAAAAATAAAAAGAAAGAGAGAAGGAAAGCGAGAAAGAAAAAAGGGAGAGAAAGAAAAAGAAAGAAAGAAGGAAGGAAAGAAGGAAGGAAGGAAGAAGAAAGAAAGAAAGAAAGAAAGAAAGAAAGAAAGAAAGAAAGAAAG
>JAJPUD010000082.1:447307-473250 GCA_023553655.1 Myrmecobius fasciatus | reverse complement strand
CAAGGAAGGAAGGAAGGAAGGAAGGAAGGAAGGAAGGAAGGAAGGAAGGAGGGAGAAAAAGAAGGAGGGAAGGAAGGAAGGGAAGGAAGGAGGGAAGGAAGGAAGGGAAGGAAGAGAAGGAAGGAAGGAAGGAAGGAAGGAAGGAAGGAAGGAAGGAAGGAAGGAAGGAAGGAAGGAAGGAGGGAGGGAAGGAAGGAAGGGAAGGAAGGAAGGGAAGGAAGGAGGGAAGGGAAGGAAGGGAAGGAAGGAAGGAAGGGAAGGAAGGAAGGGAGGGAAGGAAGGAAGGAGGAAGGAAGGAAGGAAAGAAAGAGAAGGAAGGAAGGAAGGAAAGAAAGGAGGGAAGGAAGGAGAGAGGGAAGGAGGGAAGGAAGGAAGAAGGGAAGGAAGGAGGTAAGGAAGGAAGAAGGGAAGGAAGGAGGGAAGGAAGGAAGAAGGGAAGGAAGGAGGGAAGGAAGAAGGGAAGGAAAGAGGGAAGGAAGAAGAGAAGGAAGGAGGGAAGGAAGAAGGAAGGAAGGAGGGAAGGAAAAAGGGAAAGAGGGAAGGAAGGAAGAAGGGAAGGAAGGAGGGAAGGAAGAAGGGAAGGAAGAGAAGGAAGGAGGGAAGGAAGGAAGAAGGGAAGGAAGGAGGGAAGGAAAAAGGGAAGGAAAGAGGGAAAGAAGGAAGGAGGGAAGGGAAGGAAAGAGGGAAGGAAAGAAGGAAGGAAGGAAAAAAGGAAGGAAGGAAGGAAGGAAAAAAGGAAGGAAGGAAGGAAGGAAGGAAGGAAGGAAGGAAGGAAGGAAGGAAGGGAAATGAGCATTTATCATAAACCTATTATGTGCCAGGCACTATGCTAAATAATTTGCAAATATTATCTCTTTTCATTATCTCAATAACTCTGTTGAGTAGGGATTATTATAATCCCCATTTTATAGATGGGCAAACTGAAGCAGACAGATATGAAAGGACTTGCCCAGAGTCACACAGTAAAGTTCTGAGATTGAATTTGAACTCAACTCTTCCTGACTCCAGATTCAAAACTCTATCCACAACGTCTAGGTGCCTCAGAAAACTTTCTAAGACTATAAATTTCAGTATGTGAGCCAATCTACATAGACAGGAGGATTTCTTCATTGAGAGCTTTTCATGCCTCTGAAATCTCAAGTCTTGCTCAAATACAATTATATAGATGGATATCTACCTCTATAGCTAAAAAGAGATAAAACTATAGATACAGAGATCTGATCTCATTAAAGAAATCAAATTTTGAAAATGAATCATCATTCCACTGATTTACCTTATTTTCTCATCATCCATTTTCAGTAAAGACCCATGATATTTTCAATCTCCATGTCCTACATAAGTGGCTTAGTTCAGCAGCCATCAGACTTGATGGTCCAGGCCAATCTCTCCTTGCCAAATCCCCTTCTTGTGAATAGAAACTTCTGTAAAAATCTGAGATTCCCTTGACCTTAGTGCAACAAATCTGACCACCCTTTAGCCTCATATTAGCTGTTTACATAGCTCTTACCTACAGTATTTTCAGCTCTCAATAATCTACTTGTAGAATATTAGTTTTTTCATGGACCCCAAAAAGGTTAACCCCCATTTCACACCAAACATTTATTTTGTTATTTTGTCTGTGATCACTCTTTCCTGGATTACTTCCATGATATTTTTGAAGATCTTCTCTTTTTTTCTCTGACAGCTACTTCTCTGTCTACTTAGAGAGTTCCTCATTTTTCTCCCACACATAATGAAGGTGCCCCTCAAAGTTCTTTGATCCATTTCCCCCTTGGTTATCTCTTCTCAATTATCCAGTTGATAATCCACTGTCCATTTAATTCATATCACCTCTTTCCCCAAGCTCTACTCTCGGATTTCTAGCTGCATACTGGGTATTCTAAAGTCTTCTACCTAACATTTCACAAGTAAAAACTGAGAGAGATTTGCATTTGTATTAGGGTTTTGATGGAGATCAGAGGCAGCCAAGTAAACTCAAATGACCAACTACAAAAAACTCAAGTGACCAGCTACAAACCAACCCTTGCAAAGGGATCACTGTAGGCCACAAGTGATATCAAGCAAGATGTAAATTGTTTTGTTTCTTATCAACAGAGAAGAGAGGAAGGAAGAAGAGAGAACTTCAGATTGGAATTGAACTTAAAAGCTGTGGACCGTAGTTGAGGGCAGCTAGCATCCTTTAGTAATTGGCCTTCGGTTAGAATTTAGTCAATACAGGTCAAAAGACAGCCAAGTGAGCAAACAGTCGTATTGCAAGGAAAGGCAGGGAAGCCCCACTTTTAAAAAGCATCACCTGAAAGCCTACTGTGAGCAGCAGTGGAAAGTTTGTCGTGAGACGCAGCCAAAAGAACAAAAGAGAAATGAGGATTTTGTTTCCAAGGAACATGGAGGGCAAAGAAAATTTTGCAGAGACCTAAAAAGAATGTGCTATATTTGCATCCCTGCTGGTGCTAAGCAACAGCTGTGTCTGGGCAAAAAGCATGCTGATTTCCCTAGCACAGAACATCAAAAAGGTGAAGAAATGGCTTTCTATTCTCCAATTTATCAGAGAGAATGAATTATTCCTGGAAAGAATGGAAGAAGTGCTTTAATCATTAAGCATTTATTAAGTACCTAGGTGCCAGGATCTATGCTAGATACTGGGGAGATTGAGTAAAATATGAAGAAAAAAAAAAACCTGCCCTCAAAAAAAGATGAGGAACTGGACTGGATGGGTCAGGTGAGAATCAAAATCTATATTATAATGTCAGAAAGAGGAACAATATGACACATAAATGGAAGACTAGTCCTGAATATTTAGTTTTTGTAACAGGTATAAAGCTTTTATGTAGGAGAGAACTGAGACTTCTTGAGAAAGCTATCCCTCTTCTTCCAAATGTGATGATATGGATGCTGAGATTCCCCCCCACTACCTATAGCTTTAGATCTAAAAGGGACCCCAGAGGTCATCTTAAATAAGACATGGGCAACTCAGTACCATATTAAAATGTAATTGGAAAATATTTTACAAAACTAATTTTTTTTTTTAAATCAGTGAAACATCAATAATGGTAATTTGTGGTTTCCTAAGTCATTATGTCTCCCCCAAGGGTTCCTATGCATGGATTAGGAATTCTGGTTTCCATTGGAATTTTTTTTGGTTTTTTTTTTTGCTTTTTGCTGAGGCAATTGGGGTTAAGTGACTTGCCCAGGGTCACACAGCTAGGAGGTGTCTGAGACCAGATTTGAACTCAGGTCCTCCTGACTTCAGGGCTGGTGCTCTAACCACTGCGCCACCTAGCTGCCCTCCATTGGAATTTGATACCACTTATCTAGATAACACTTCTCATTTTGCAAATAAGGAAACTAAAGTCAAGAGACATGAAGTGTCACAGACATTACAAGGTGACAGCCCAGATCTGAACACAGCTCTTCTACCTCAAATTCTATCACTTTTCCCATTATAATCCATGCACAGTCATGATTGGTGAAGCCCTACTGGAAGGTATAGTCATATATTAACCTAATAGGAACAATTAGAAGTAGATTTTCTTCCCAAGACCTGAGATTTATCAAACCTATCACTATATACCATGCGATCCATCTAGACACAAATGTCAATAGCAGAAAGAGCATGGAAGGTATTGCTAAAGATTTGGGGATCATGGGTTAAAAAAAAAAGGATATCTTAGCAACACAGATTGTATTTTTTCAAACTAATACTATGCTAGAGAAAGTAGAAAGTTAAGAAAAGAGGCACATATGAGAAATAAATAGTTTCTTCAAAATCTGAGAATTGGATTTGAATTTTTAGACTATGGTTTAAAATTTAGGAATGATGGACTCTTGGCCAAGGTTGGAGTATATGTAATGAGAGTCAGTACAAATATATTTGTCTGCTTTCTTATGAGTCTGATCAAAAAGACTTATTTTGAAAATTTCATGATGGGGGAAAATGACTCCAATAACTCTGCCAAGCTAGCTACTATAGAGAATACTATGTATAGCGAAAAGCATATCCAGCACAGAAGGCCAATAACTCATGGGGGAAAATATGCCAGAAGAGAGTTAGAAATAAAATTGCTGGCTCTAAATGTCTAGATAAAGAAGCACAACGTATGGGAAATAAGCAGGGTGAACTTTAAAAATCCTAATTCAAGGCAGTAAGTACAACATTATAGATATTAATAAGATATCATGGGATGAAATAAAAATAACAGAGACAAAAATAACAGTTTTAAAAATAGTAGGATAGCATTTTTTTAAAGATAAAATCACAAGGAAATCCAGCACCAAGAGGGGTAAACATATTGATGAGCACTGAAGACACCCTCATATTATCTAAAAGCATTACAAAAAAAAGGTCTATAAGTTTCTCTGCATATTCTCATGCAGATACAGTTCAGAGATATTTATTAAAATAAAAATATATAAAAGTTAAAGCCATCAGAATTCAATGAATTCTTGCAAAAACAAACTTCTTCAAGATAATATATTCCTGGTGAAATGTAATAACTGAATTTAATGTGTAAATCCTATCCGATTTGTAGATCTTTTGAAACATGTCAAAAAAAAAATAAAAACAAAACATTTTTTTGATTTTCATCTCTTCTAGGTTAATATAGTTGAAAGACCTTAGGATCATAGAGTAAGTGGTTCCCTAAAACAAGGACATAAAACTCAAATAGAAATGGGGGTCACTAAAGCATACATAAGGATCCCTGCAGGCTGCATATTGATTTAGAAAACCATATGTTAACATTATGTTGTGTTGAATTTTTATTTATTTTGCTAAAACTTTCAAATTTACATTTTTGGTAGTTTTTTGTTTTGCTTTTTGTTAAGTTTTTTTTTTTTTTTTTAAGGCAACTGGGATTAAGTGACTTGCCTAGGGTCACACAGCTAGGAAGTCTTAGGTGACTGAGGCTGTCTTTGAATTCAAGTCCTTCTTAATTCACTCCTCCTAAATTCTATCCACTGCACCATCTGGCTGCCCCCCCAAATTACATTTTAATCTTTAATCTGGTATGCAAGTGGGAGTGTTGCTGCAGGCACTATATGAGCATCTTTTTTGATACTTCTGACCTTAAAGGTCATCAGATCATAAGAGCATAGTTCATGATGTGTGTGTATGTGTGTGTGTGTGTGTGTGTGTGTGTATTTGGACCTGAACAAGACTGTGTCCAGTCTCATTTTATAGATGAAGAAACTAAAGTGGAAATCATAAGGGATTTCTCCAAAATTCTGCAGGTAGTAGGTGAAAGTGGCAAGATTTGAAACCAGGTCCTGTGATTGTTAATTCAGTTCTTCAACCATTGCATTTTTGATGTGCTGGATCTTAGGGTGAGGTTAGTGATTTGCCTAGCATCATACAGTTAATCATAAGAATTCCCAAGTGAATTTTCTAACTGTAAATTCAGTTTCTTTCCCATACTCCTTTCATGGCAAAAAGCTAGGCTAATAAGAGCCGCAGAAAGAGAAGTACTGTGTTTCATGTAGAGCCAGGAAAACTTTTCTGCCAGGTTTTGTTAACTTTTTTTTTTTTCTGCAAAAACTATAACCCTGAAGATAGGGTCAAATCCTGTCCTGACTGGAGCAGGGAAACTTCCAGCTGATTTAAAAGGCAGCTGCTTAAAGACAAAGGAAGGTGTGTCCTACCTGCCTGCTTCAAACCAAATGTCTCCATCAGATCTATAATTACAGTATGTCAGGGCTAAAAGGGACCTCAGAAAATAGGCAAAACCCTCCATTTTTGCAGCTGAGTAAACAGACACTTAAGGTGGAGGGTGATTAGTTTAAGATTATGTACAGTCAGTTAGTAGCCACAATGGGACACAAACTTGGATTTCCTAACCCCACACTAATCAATTCTCAAAATGCCGTGAGACCTAAAACACTTTAGGTTTGTTCAAACAGAAAACAATGAAAAATAGCCATGGCAGCTCAATTAGACATCCAACATTGACAAGGCTGTGTAATTGCAAAGTAGTGGAGAAAAAGAACATTGTCCACAGAAATAACAAGATTATGTGATGATCAACTTGCTCAGCAATATGGGGATTCAAGACAATTCTAATGGACTTGGGATGGAAAGTGCCATCCACCCCCAAAGAGAAAACTATAGACTGCACATATCAAAGCACAGTATTTTCACTTTTTGTTGTTTGTTTGCTTGTTTTTCCTTTTTCACAGTTGTTTTCCTTTTGATCTGATTTGTTTTATTTTTGTACAATATGATCAATATGGATATATGTGTAGAAATGGAACATGTTTAACCTATTTCAGATTGCTTGCTGTCTTGGGAGGGCAGAGGTGAGAGAGGGAGAGAGAAATTTGGAACACAATGTTTTGCAAAGGTGAATGTTGAAAATTGTCTTGGTGTATATTTGGAAAAATAAAATACTATTAAAAACACAAAATAGTGGAGAATTTGTATACAAAAGACATTTTATTATTCTTTATTATCTGACATAATTCTGAGACAATCCTGACAGAACAAGTAGATATCATAAGCTTGGGCTTAGTTCGAGATCCAATAGAAGGGACTGAAATCGTCATATCCAAGATTACTAATGATGCTCCAATTGTGAAATCCAGTGAGTTTCCCACAGCATCCATTTTATTTGGCCCTCCAGTCTTTGAAACATTTATGTTATATTATCCTTTCCTGGTTCTCCCCTTACCTTCACAACTATTCCTTCTCAGCCACTAGCTTTCTCCTGATCGTGGAACATGGGCATTCCACATTCTAGACTGTGTTCTCTTGTTTCTCTCTCTTGGAAGCTCCCACTGGTTCAGAGATCATCTCTATCACTTGGACATTATCATGTCCAAATCTATACAGGATATCTCTAAAGTCTGGCTGTATTTTAAGATATTGAGACCTAAAATGGCACCGTTACTTTGGGACACCATCTCCTGAATTTCTCTTTACCTGCAATTCCTAGTTTTCTAAGAAGTACAACAGAGGTTCCATTTTCTGTAGGTCCTAGCCTTTCCTGTTCTCCCCATTTGATAGTGATCTCTTCCACTTGAAATTACTTTGCATTTTTTGGTATATATCTTGTATCATCTGTGTCTCTGTTGTAGCCTTCTAGTTGAACATAAATTTTTTGGTGATGATATTTGAGGTGGGTTTTTTTTTGGGGGGGGTTGTCTCCCAGCATATTAATGTTGTCATTTTTCAGTCACATCCACTCTTCATGACTTTATTTGGGGTTTTCTTGGCAAAGACGCTGGAGCAGTTTACCATTCCTTCTCTAGCCAGCTCACTTTACAGATGAGGAAACTGAGGCAGGCAGGGTGAAATGGCTTGCCCAGGTTCACACAGCTAGTAAAAATCTAAGGGCAAATTTGAAATAAAAAAGATGACTCAGACTCAGCATTCTAACCACTGCATCACCTACCTGCTTCTAGAACCTAGAACAAGCCTTGGGAGTAATGGTTGCTTAATAAATGCTTGTAGATTTAAAACTGATGGCTAAAGAAGCTCCATTTCTCTAAATCTTCAGGTTAAATTGATTTCTGGTCAAATTTGTAAAAATCACTGTCCTGGGGCAGAGTGAGTTGCTTTTGATATAGGAATTGGCAATTCCAAGGAGACCATTAACAAGATGAAGTTACCATATACACCAAAATATTTATGGAAACATTGTTTTAGTATGTGTGAGAGCAGAGAATTATAAACAAAGTCAATACACATCAAGTGGTGAATGAGCAAACAAACCATGGGACTTGAATATAATGAAATGTTACTATTCTAGAAGAAATAACAAGTAAAGAGAAACATGGAAAGATCTATATGAAATGATACAGAGTAAAATAATCAGAGCCAAGGAAACAATCTACAAAATGTCTATAACAAAATAAATGAAACAAATCATCAAAAAAAGAATGTTGCAAAATTATAAATTTAACATGAACCAAAAAAGCAATATGAGAAGATACCCATATACCTTCCCTTTGCAGAAATTAGAGACCCCCATGTAACATATTATAAATATTTTCAGACTCTGGGTGGGGGGAGGTCTGTTGACCACTATAGTTGATTTTCTTTTCTGTATCACTTGTTTTTGTCTTTAAAAATATTTCTTACATGAACTGGCTGGGAGAAGGAAGAAGGGATTCTTGGGGAAATTATGATAATATTTAAAATCATTAAACTTGTATTTAGTAGATATTCAGGTAGATGCAAATGAATAAATGGTCAATTCAGGACAGTGTTGGCCATTTCCAAGTTTGCTTATTGATTATAATTATTGAGATTAAAAAAGGGGAATAAAACATTGAGATCATCCTTATTGGAAAACAGACTAACTATATAAATATAAAATTGTAAAAGAAAAATAGATTGTAATTATTCCAATGAATAATTTTTAATAGCAGAACATTGTTCTAAAAACCAGTGAGTCTATCTTTGTAAATTTTGCTCTATTCTTGGGACTCAGGGGAAAAAAAAAAGTAAAATAAATCAAATCACCCAAATATCAGTGAACCTAATGAGATGGATTGGCACATGTATCTATGAATATGGAGCAAGGTCACATTAAACAGTAAAATTCCAAATTAAATCAAAAGCAAATCAATGCCAATCTCTTCTACAGATCTATGTACACTAGGATGATAAAAAAAAATGAATACTTTTAGCTTATACATCTGAGTTTTATAGCTTCAGTACAATCTATTACTTGTAAAGCCGATGCTTTAGCTCCTTGGCACTATTTAAAATAATTTTTGATGCCACTTCAAAGATACACAACCTCCCCAAAATGGACAATGAAGGGTTTTTTTCTGTAAAGAAAATTCAATTTATTTGATTTAAATACAGTAGTTTTAGGGCTTTGAATCAAAGTTGATAGCATCTCATAAAAGTCATCTGTTATTCCCAATGCTGCAACTGAAATGAATTTTCAGACTAGGATCGCAAGAATAAAATAGGACAAATGTTAGAAAATATAATATAGAAGCAACATCTTGCTAGTTTGGACCACACCTTTCTTCATTAGATATTAACATACCCATTTCAATAAATCAGGGAATGGCTTTACGGGATATTCATCAAATCATGTCTGAATGGCACGAATGTAATTTTAAGCAAATTTGATTTTCAGAATATGATAAATTCCAGAGCTGCGTGATTAAGATAATAACAGCATTTTGCACATGGCTAGATTCCCTTTCTGCTGACGAGCTCAAGTATTTCACAAATAGTTATTATGGCTCTCATTTTGTATTGGGAAATGCAAGGGGCAATGATGTGCTCTTCCCTGGGTCACACAGAAACTAATTGAATCTTATGGAAATAAAGCAGGTGTACTTCCCTGCACAACCTGACTTAAAACTATCTCAAAATAGGTTAGTAAAGAGAAGATGTTCAAAGGGGAAATTATTCTTGATAAATATAGGTAAGTAAATGACTTTCAAAAATTAAGCCATAAATGACTCGAAGTCTGGCTTTCTTCCTGACATTGCCTCTTCTGGTTGTTTCACAGATTATTCAATGTATTTACTAGAAGAAAATGATCTTGCTTAATTGTGACCTGCCCCTAAAAGCTTTAGCCTTGGAAAGAAAAAAATATGGTTTTCTTGGCAAAGATACTAGAGTGGTTTGCCATTTCTTCCTTTAACTAATTTTAAAGATGAGATAACTGAGACAAATAAGAGTTAAATAGCTTGTCCAGGGTCACACAGTTCTTAAGTGTCTAAGACCAGATTCGAACTTATGAGCCCAAATGTTCAGATTCTTATGGAATTCTTCAAGCATCGGGAAATTTGGAATCAAATCCTCTAGATGATTGACTGAATCTTTAGCTTTTGATTTGGTCTTGTGGCAGGCTGTTAATATGATGTACAGCAAAGTCTTTATATTATATAGTAAATGGAAGGGCTGTTCTAGTTCAACAAAGATGATCATGGATAAAAGTTTACATGGAGTACAAATTCATACACATAAAAATATAGAATCTGATAAAAATGGATTTTGTAAGAAATCTTTTATTTTTCCTGACAAGAGAAAAGCATTTTAGAACTATGCAGCATATTTCTGAATGATCACTATTCATGTTGTTATTGTACTACTATATAATATAATGAAAGGAATATTACTTGAAAACTACAGTAATTGGTGCTTCCTTTTCTCATTTCAAATTGATGTATTGGATGGAGTTCTGGACTTGGATTAAGAAAGGTAGAGTTCAGTTATCACTTTAGACATTCAATGTGTGATCATAGA
This sequence comes from Myrmecobius fasciatus, assembly GCA_023553655.1. NCBI lineage: Eukaryota > Metazoa > Chordata > Mammalia > Dasyuromorphia > Myrmecobiidae > Myrmecobius > Myrmecobius fasciatus. The sequence goes on along the minus strand of JAJPUD010000082.1, from coordinate 463,040 downwards.
TAAATCCTTTATCTGTGTCTGCGTTGTTTTTTTTTTTTCATCTATAAAAGTAGAGAATTGGATATAATCATCAATAAAATCCCTCTGATCTCTAAATCTATGATTCCGTGACCTTCAATTTATTTATTGTTTTATATGTTGTTGTCTAAGGGGAACAGAAGCCCTCTGAACACAATAGCTATTTTTTAAAAATTTTGTTTAGTCTTTTAATCTCCAGCAATTGTTGCGATGCTTTTCACATATAAGGAGTTAATCAATGCATGTTGAATTGAATTGAATTTTAAAATTTGTGATATCTCAAAGTGTAATGAGCTGTCCAAGAAGAGCAATTGTACTTTGATAGAAATTTATAAGAGCAGGATGGATGACCTCTTTTTTTTTCTTTATTAAAGCTTTTTATTTGCAAAACATATGTATGGGTAATTCTTCAACATTGACCCTTACAAAGCTTTCTGTTACAAATTTTCCCCCCCTACTCCCACCCCTCCCCTAGATGGCAGGATATCCACTACATGTTAATTATGTTAAAATACTTGACAAATCAAATATATGTATACATATTTCCACACTTACTGTTGTGCAAGAAAAATCAGATCTACAAGAAAAAAAATCAGAGAAAGGAAACACAATGCAAGCAAACATCAATAGAGAGCATGACAATGTGATGTTGTGGTCCACATTTCACATCCCTCTCTCTGGGTGTATATGGCTTTCTTCACTGACCAATTGGAACTGGTTTGAAAAGGATGGATGACCTCTTGATAAGTGTTGTGTATAGGGGTTCTTGTTAACTATCAACAGAATTAGATGTTCTCTGAAGTCCCTTCCAAGTTGGAGATTCTAGGATTATGTTATACAGTGTTAGAAATATAGGTCCCTCTAGTTCTAGATAACTGACTCATCAACAAGCATTTCAGTATTTACATGATAAGTATTTTGCTAAATCCTGGGGAATGAGGGTGGGAGGAAGGTAAAGAAAATAATATCTGCCCTCATGGAATTTACAGTCTAATATGAAAGACAGCATCTATACAAATATGGTCATGTATACAAAATACATGCAAAAGAGATGGAAATTAAAACAGTGAAGTCACCAGAAACTCGATCTATGGGTGCTGAACAATGAAAATTGAGAAGGCATGAGGATGCAAAAATTGTACACATGTTCCAAGTCAGTGGTTCACAACTTTTAAAAGAAAAATATTATATATATGTTGTATATTTATACAGAACTCCTGCATGGTAATAGTGGTACTAGTATCACCCATCATTTTGGCATCCAGTGACACAACGAATAGAGCAAAGGACCTGGAGGCAGGAAGATCTTAGTTCAAATCCAGCCTAGGCAAGACATTTAACCCTATTTATCCCAGTTTCCTCATCTAAAAAACAAACTGGAGAAGAAAATAGCAAATTTGCATTATTTTTGCCAAGAAAACTCCAAATATAGTCATGGAGAGTCAGGCACAAATGAACAACAATATCATCCATTGATTGAGAAAATATATGATGACAGAAAGCTACAGTGAATATAATAATCCTCTTAATGAATTTATAGAGTCTTTTCCAGAACAAGAAGATCATAGAGCTAGAAGTGAAAAGAATCTCCAATGTCATCCAGTCCAGCCCTTTCATTTTAGATATAAGCAAAGGGAGATTTGGTCACTTGCCCATAGTCATACAGATAGTAGGCAACAGAACCCATTTATTTCATTTACATGAATGGAATCACCATTCATTTGAAAATCCTATTGTACAGAAGACTGGAACTCAAGTAAAGAAGATGAGCTCAAATCCTTCTTCAGACATAACTAGCCATGTGATGCTGGGCAAATCACTTAACCTCTACCTTACTCAGTTTCCTTATCTGTAAAATGGGGACTATAATAGCATTTATTCTCCTGAATTATTGTGAAGGTCAAGAGAATAATATTTATAAAGTGCTTTGAAAACTTTAAAACTCAATCAAAATGCTAGCTACTATCAGCAGCAGCAGCAGCATTATTAATATCAATATTGTTGCATAATAAAGGTATATAAGACAATGATAGGTATACACAGAGATTTTTATTCAGGCCCTCCAGCTGGTTAGCACTACTTGAAATAATAATGAGTTTGAAGTATCTTGCTATAAGAATGAAACAAAACATACTTGGGGACTAAAAAACACTCAAGCATTATTTTTTAAATCATTCTTTTAACAGTGTGTGTACTTTGAAGAACACATGAATCATTTCAACAACTTAGAGAAGAGTTTTTGAGATGGCATAGATCAGAAATCAATATTGAAGATCTAGAAATTGTGAGAAAAATATAAACTTTCTTATGATTCCTTTAACAGTCATTTAATAATACTCGATTGTGGATATTTTTTCCTAATACTTCAGCATGTGAAGTGTGAATATAGCTCTATTTCCATAAGGTGATCATACTGAATCACAAACTCAAATTACAAATTATGATGAGAGAATAAGAAGACGCAGGAGCAACCAAAAGTTGGCAAGCTTTCTCAAATATCGAGGTTATTTAAAACGCAGAAAACAATTACAGATTTGGATTTACAAGATTATCTAATCTAATCCTCTACCTTCATTTTACAGATGAGGAAACTTTAGCTAAAAAAATTAAATTTCTGAGGGGAGGTACTTAGTATGTTGTTTTTAATTAAATTTTACTTATTTTAAATTAATCTTTATTTTCTTACCCACTTATCCCATAGAACAATGCAAAGAGGGAGTATTAGAGTGAGAGAAAAGTGAGAAAGAAAAAAGGAAGGAAGGAAAAAAGAGATGGAGAATGGGAAGGATATAAGTGACAAGGCTGGGAGACTCTTTCTTGGATTGGCCAGGCTGGAAGCCTACTGTAAATATCAAATACAACTTAACTGCAACTTCTTAAGGTCTAGAATCATGTATTCCCTGTAATACTGTCCCCAGAACTACACAGAATACAGAGTAAACATATCATGAAGGTTTTTGAAAGACAGTGCATGAAATCTCTGGATTTTTATTCCAGAGAAATTCTTCCAAAATCCTTATTAGAATTTTTCTAATACTAATGCATTGTTGGTAAAATTGTGAATTGATCCAATGAATCTAAAGAGTAATTTGGAACTATGTCTAAAGGGCTATAAAACTGTGTATATCCTTTGATCTAGAAGTGCTATTATATCTCAAAGAAATCATAAAAGAAGGAAAAGGACCCACCTATGAAAAAAAGTTTGTAGCAGCTTTTTTTTGTGGTGGCAAAGAATTGGAAAATGAGTGGATGCCCATATATAAAAGTAATAGAATATTATTGTCCTATTAAAAATGATGAACAGACTTTAGGACATGAACTGATTCTGAGTGAAGTAAGCAGAACCAGGAAAACATTCTACAAAGGCAATAGCAAGACTGTGTGATGATCAACTCTGATAGTTGGTTCTTTTCAGCAATTCAGTGATCCAAGGCAATTCCAACGTACTTGGGACAGAAAGTATCAACAGCATCCAGAGAGAGAATTATGGAGACTGAATGCAAATCAAAACATTATTTTCATCTTTTTTTTCCATTTTTCCTGTGTTTTTCCCATTTGTTCTGATTTTTTTCTCCAACATGATTCATATGGAAATGTCAAAATGTATAACCTAAAAAATTAATTTAAAAATAAAAAGAATTCTCCCAATAGAACCTTTCAGTCCTACAAATTGGAAAAGAAATCACAAAATCCTCATTTAAACATGACAAAACCAAATTTTTACATTGGTCATGTCCAAAAAAATAAGGCATGGTACTTCAACCTGGTAGAAAAGAGTAAGCTTTTAAGGGGAGTAATAATTTTCAGTCTTGTCATGGGCCAGGTAGGTGATTCAATGGGTAGAGTGCCAGGCCTAGAGTCAGAAAGACCTAAATTCATATCATTTTTAGTTAATTTAATGGGTTTGTTTGGTCCAGACTTCTGAATTTTTTTTTTAACAGGGAATGTTTGGTAAGAAATTTCCTTGGCCAATCCAGATCATCAATTTATAATTGAGGCATCTGGGGCACTTGCCCAGGATCACAAAGTCAGTGAGGGAAGGAAGAGTTCAGTAAATTATTATTGATGAAGGGCAGTCATCAGAAGGGAAAAATAATAATTTACTGGTTATATTTGAATAATATGCTGAAACTCAGGAGAATAAACTCAGTATGGAGGGCAGAAACAAAGTCTTTTTAATGAGAAAACCTGACTCTGCAGTGATCATTTTAAGACATGTTTCTTACTATAAAAGGCAGCTGGATCCCATAAAGACAATTACAAAAAGTGGAATTAAAGAATTGGTCAGAAAATCACTTTTTAAGAATAAAAATACCCCAAAAAAGTTCCAAATGGGGAGAAAACTCATAGTGATAAACAATTTCAACATATTTTCTAAAAAGAAACCAGAAGAAAATTTGATGTTTCTCTGGCCCTTTCTATAACAGAAGAAGCTAATCAGGTATCCTCTAAAATGCAAACAAACAAAAAACAACAAAGACACAATTCATAAAAATTTCAGAGATAAGCTAAATTTTTTAGTGTCAAAAATCACACTTTCCCAGGAAGACTGTGATTTGTATTCAGATAAGTTTCAGCATTTTATTTTTTTACTAAACCTCCAAGGACTGTAAACTAGAAAAGTTTGGCTTTTTAAATTTTGCTTAACTTTTTTACTCATAAAAATAGACTGCCAGTGGTTGCATTAAGTGGAATTTCTTTTTGATACTTACTGTGTGCTATAGACAGGAGAGAAAAAGCCACTAGACTCACAAAGAAGAAACCATCAGTAGGGAGTATTTGGAAATCTAGCCAATACACTGACAATGCACTGGGCAGCTTGGCTGAGTGGATAGAGGGATAGCCCCTGAATCAGCAAAATCTCAGTTCAGGTCCTGTCTATGATACACAGCGGATGAGTGAGATAAATCCCAGCCTCTTAGTGTTCTCTCCACACACCTAGACACACGTGTTTTTCAAAGCAGAACTACCTTACTTTTCAATGCCCAGAATATAGTTTTTTGCCAAAAATTAATAAAAATTTTGGTTTTTTTTTTTTCCTTTTATCATTTATTTTATTATCTGAGGCAACATGTGAACTCAGGTCTTCTGGCTTCCAATTTGTGACTTGAAAATTGATCTCTCAGAACCCTTTCAGATCACTTTTTTTACTCTATTCTTTAATTTAGTTTTCTTTGTAGAATTCATTTATTTACTCTTAATATGTAGTGCTTTATGAATCATGTGTTGGGAGATAAAAATCAGAGGAAAAGGGAAAATTAATGGGAGAGATTGAAAACAGAAAAAAAGAAGTGAACATGACATATATTGATTTACATTCAGTCTACTCAGTTCTCTTTCAGGATGCAGATGGCATTTTCTGCCCAAAGTCTATGGGATTGCCTTGGATCCCTGAATCTTTGAGGAGAACCAAGTGACTTAAAGTTGTTCATCACACAATCTTGCTGTTACTTTGTACAATGTATTCCTGGTTCTGCTTGTTTCACTCCGCATCAGATCATGTCACTCTTTCTAGGTCTTTCTAAAATCAGCTTGTTCATCATTTTTAAAGAACAATAATATCCCGTTACCTTCCTTCATGTTCCACAACTTGTTCAGCCATTCCCCAATTCATGGGCATTCCCTCAGTTTCCAAATCTTTACCACCACAAAAAGAGCTACTACATTTTTGCACATGTGGATCCTTTTCCCTTCTTTATGATTTCCTGGGGATACAGACCCTGTAGTGTCACTGCTGGGTGAAAGGGTATGCACAGTTTGATAACTTTTTTTATTTTTTATTTTTTTGCTTTTTGCTGAGGCAATTGAGGTTAAGTGACTTGCCCAGGGTCACACAGCTAGGAAGTGTCTGAGATCAGATTTGAACTTGGGTCCTTCTGACTTCAGGACTGGTGCTCTATCCACTGCGCCATCTGGCTGCCCCAGTTTGATAACTTTTTGAGCATAGCTCTAAATTGCTCTCCAGAATGGTTGGATCAGTTCACAACTCCACCAACAATGCATGTGTCCCACTTGTCCTACATCCCCTCCAACATTTATCATTATCTTTTCCTGTCATTTTAGCCAATCTGACAGGTGTGTTGTGGTATCTCAGAGTTGTCTTAATTTGCATTTCTCCAATCAATACTGATTTAGAACACTTTTCCACACAACTTATAGGTGGCTTTAATTTCATCATCTGAAAATTATCTGTTTATACCCTTTGACCATTTATCAATTGGAATCAGCTCAATCTTGAGTATTATGGCTTGGTCATCTCTCAGGACCCTTACAGTGCTAAGTCTCAAATTATTCTACATCCAAACACTTACAAATGGCTGATGCTCTCACTTTTCCAAAGTCATTAAGAAGATGTAGAACTAACTACCCTGACAATCAGAAAATCTACTTCCAGCCAACCGTATAGATCCTGTACCAGTCCGAGGATGTATACTTCTGTCCACATTGATGGTAAATTGAAGATAACAAGACAGAAAACTACTACAAAAAAATATTTAACTTCAGTAAGAGCTATGAAGGATAATACCCATCCCTTGGATTTTTCTTTAATTCTCCCACCAGACTGTTGAACAAAGAAAAGAATTGCCTTTTTGTTTTCTAATTCCATTGAGAATGGCATACTACCAAAACTTTTGACTTCTGAAAATATTATTAAGCCTATCTGTGAAACATAAAGGCGTTGCAAACACATGCTTGCTTTGGTTCCCTGCATATAACAATGTGAAGGAAAAGGGCTCATTTTGCAGAGAACATCAGTATCACACACATGGTACCACTTGGTTATTCCATATGGAAAAAGAACAACAATTCTGCTTTGTGCCAATATTTCTATTTTATAAAGTTGGTGGATCTGGGAGGAGATTCTTCAAATAACAGGGTCTTTCTATGGCTGAATTTTCTCCAATTTTCTTTTAATGAGGGCAAAGTTTCATAGATTTCTCCCAAGTACATTGGGTGATTGTTCTATGGAGAATTTATAGAAGAGCATGGATAAAAAGTGCCCAGAGTGGAGAGAATTAGATGGTTTATACTTTGATTAAGGAAACATAGGGAACTTGATGAGATCACAGATAGATTGAAGTCATAAATAACAATATATCTAATATAGATTTTTAGCAAGAAAGAATCTCATTTAGTCTAATATCCTCTTCTTAGGGTTACAGTATCATGGAAGCAGCATAGCACAGTGGGAATGGTGCTACATTTGGACTCCAGGATCCTGGGTTCAAATCTCACTTCTGAGACTTACTATTTGTAGTTTCTTCATCTGTAAATCAGGCTGTTGTATTAAATTACCTCAAAAGCCTTTTTCTCTATTGGGCTTATATCCCAAGGAGATCTTAAAAGAAGGAAAGGGCCCCACATGTGCAAGAATGTTTGTGGCAGCCCTTTTTGTAGTGGCTAGAAACTGGAAACTGAATGGATGCCCATCAATTGGAGAATGGCTGAATAAATTATGGTATGTGAATGTTATGGAATCTTATTGCTCTATAAGAAACGACCAGCAGGACGATTTCAGAGAGGCCTAGAGAGACTTGCATGAACTGATGCTGAGTGAAATGAGCAGAACCAGGAGATCATTATACACAGCAACAACAATACTATATGACGATCAATTCCGATGGACATGGCTCTCTTCAACAATGAAATGTTTCAAACCACTTCCAATTGTTCACTGAAGAAAGCCATATACATCCAGAGAGAGGGATGTGAAATGTGGACCACAACTTAACATTCTCATACTCTTGATTGATGTTTGCTTACATTGCTTTTCCTTTATCTGATATGTCTTTCGTGTAGATACGATTTTTCTTGAACAACAATGATAAGTTTGGAACTATGTATATATATATTCAATTTGTCAAGTATTTTAACATAATTAACATATAGTGGATATCCTGCCATCTAGGGGAGGAGTGGGGAGTAGGGGGGAAAAATCTGTAACAGAAAGCTTTGTAAGGGTCAATGTTGAAGAATTACCCTTACATATGTTTTGCAAATAAAAAGCTTTAATAAAAAAAAAAAAAAAAAAAAAAAGCCTTTTTCTCCTCTAAATTTAAATCCTCTCAAACTTGAAGCCCAAAGAAGGGAACTTAAGATAAGGCTCAATGAATAGAGCGCCAGTCCTCAAGTCAAGAAAACCTGACTTACATACATATTTGCTGAGAGACCTTGGGCAAATCAATTCACTATTTACCTCAGTTTGTTCAACTATGAAATGGAGATCATAAAAGCATCTACATCAGAGAGTCATGTGAGATCAATTGTGATAATAATTTTAAAGTATTTATTAAGTGCTTGGCACAGAGTCAGTAAGCATTATGTAAACCGTAGGTAATATTAGCTAAGCAATGGATGTAAATAATTAATGGGTGTAAGCAAAATAAAAAATACTGGATGTGAACAAAAGTATTAGGATTGAAATCTGGGGCATCTGCCTCTAAGCCCCCCTTCCCTTTTTTTTTTACACAATTCTCTTCTCCATTGTTGTGGCCAGATATTTCTTTATCAACTTTCTTTTTAAAATTCCAAAGAGTCTAAAATTAGATATAAACACAGAAGGCAGCAATATGCATTGATACTTATGCTGGCATAGGAGTCAGAGGATCTGGATTCAAATTTTGGTACGGCCAATTGTTCCTTGAATGACCTTGGATAGCCTCTAAATCTTGTTGAGTTCCATGAAAAGAAATTCTTTCCAGCTGTAGATCTATGAGCTCGTGAACCTGAGAGCCATTCATTTCCCATACGGACCTTGGGCCTGGCTGCAGGAGGGTAAGGAGGGGTATTTACTGATTTGAATTTGTACTCAGCCTTTGGCTTTCAGGCAGAAGAATGAAACTTCAAAAGAACTAATTTTCTGCAGGCACTAGGACAATCAGCCTTACAAAATCTATACTCCGTATACTATATTTATCATTTTCCTTATTTCCCATAAATTTGAGAGAAGCCACATCCCTGGATTATCGCTCATGTGATGTCTGTCAACAGATTTTAAAATATAAATCCAGATTATAGAAAATAAATGTGATATCCGGGATGTCATCATACATTACATTATTTAGAAAGACATATTGGTGACCTTATCAAACATGACTCTTATAATCATCATAAAATTGGAGCTTAGAAGATTACACTTCTGGTCGAAGTAATAAAATGTGACCTTATTGTATCCAACACTGACATTTATTATATTCATTCTTATGGAAAAAAAATTCAGAAACTGCATTAAATGGTTTTGGAACACAGGTTAAAAATCAGAATATCCAACAACTTCCAAAATGCCTTATCCTTACCAGGTATTCAGACTACTGGGCCTCATTGCTAAAAATCAAGTTAAATTTTCCTTGTAGATTTTCTAGGTTTGGCCATAATTTTAATGCTATTACAGAATGTGATTCTCTAAATACTACACGAGCCATATCTCACTGTCACAATAGCCTGATGAGATAGGCAACAGTGAAGGAAGAATACAAAGACCTCATTCAAGGACCAATCAACACGGTTTGTTGGAGAGTAGCAAAGAATGTATAACATGGAGTAATAAGGACCATATGGAGGCCATAAAATCATATGAAATAACATCTCCAAAGGGAAGTTTTTAGGACAGCTGAGAATTCACAACTCATTTCTGGACTTTTTTTTTTACTGTATAGATTAGTCAAGTTTGTCATTTTTTTCTAAACCTCAGTACTGATCATCGTGACAACTTTGATTTCTATTTCCATTTTGAGCCAACTGGTCTCTCCTTTGGCAACCTTGGTAGGGGCTTAGCATATTGATGTCATGCTTAATGTGAACACCAAATTAGTTTTATTCCAACTACAGCTCAGAACTTTCCAACTTAAGCAATCCGTTATTCTCATTCTCATTTGTAGAAATTATAAACATACCCATTACTTGCAACTAGGTTAAATTTATCAAAGAGAAAAATAATAATATGGAATAAGAATCCTCAAACTAGCCAAACCTTTTGACCCAAGTCCATTACTAGAACTTTATCTTCAAAACACCATAAAAAGAAAAAGAGGGGGAAGGCTATTAAAAAAAAATCAAAGTTGCTTTATTTATAATAGAAAAGAGAGAGGGGCAAACAGAGAGACAGAGACAGAAAAAGGGAGAGGGAAAGAGAGAAGTAACCTCTCCATTTAACAACAGGAAAAATGTTCAATTTGTTACGGTGCATTATTGTCACGTAAAATGATGGTGCTATAGAAAGCTAGATGCAAAACATGTAAAGAGCCACAGATGGAAAGCTCTAATTGAAATGATACAACTGTAGTCAGAGAAAAGAAAAAGCAAAGGTAGATGGTGCCAGAAGTGGTCTTATCAGGCCAAATAAATCTGGACAGAGCTTCAGAACAAAAGCATCTCCTTGCTCATTTCTTGGCACTGACTTGCTTGGTTTTGCCTTAAGGAACAAGATTTAAAGTAAGATTTTATTATCTTTTTGTATATGCATTGGATTATTCGTTTTTATTGAGGGCTAATAAGTTCATGATTTTTAAAATCCTGATTATTTTCATGATACTCTAGCCATTTAGAAATAGCCCACGTGTCTTTTTTCAGCATCTTTTGTCATGCCCCCAAACTACTTCTTATCTGGTTCTTATCTTCACTCTGATTTCTACCTGAAGTAATATGAGTTTTTTTTTTTTTCTCTCCATAGGAAAGGGGAATCTTAGGCAGGGTGAACTACAAAGCAATTCAAAAGCTCTATGTGGCCTTGTAGTTGCCCATAAAAGCTCTCTGCTTTACCAGTGGAGGGTTAAGAAAAATCACTTCATCTAGGAAACAATCTACTTGGGCAAATCATTCAAAGTTGATTAATTGATTATTCAATTCCTCAGTTTACCTAATTACACTCAAAACCAAATGAAAAACTTGATACTATCATATCACTCAGCTGGAGACACAAGAGTGGGGAGAGTCATACACCTTAAAATCATATTGGGTTTGTAAAGTAATGATATTTGGAGGCTCTATTTTCTGTCTTAATGTTACTTAGTAGAAAGGGCATAATATTTTTAAAATTTGTTATTCACTTTCTCTAGCTTTGTCTTAGAAACATATAACTTCTATTCATTTTTTTTAAAAAATCAGTGTTTATTTTATATCACAGATATTGATTGAGAGCTAATATTCCTTATCTTACTGCACAGAAAAGAGTTTGAATAAAATATAAATATCTAAGCACAGCAAACAGTATAGAACTCTTCTTGAACCTGCCGCCCCGACCGTATTCTGAATAATTATATTTCCACTGATAGGTTGATAATACCAGAGTCAAATGTACAAACACTATGTGGAAAATTGGGAAAATACAAGAGAAATATTCCTAACCAATATTCATGACCTGTTAGTTTCGGAGACAGTGCTGGCAGATAGCAATTAGTAGATTTCTTTTCGATTTGAATGTCTTCTCACTATTTATGAAATGCATTGTAGGTCAATAGCTGTTTCCTGACTTGTGCCTTCATTAAGGTAAGAACATTAAACACCTGGGAGCAGACTGCTCCAACAGTCCTCAGGGAGACATTTTGCATGTGAGAGAGAGATGAAAGAAAAGGGATATATTTTCAGACTAAAAAATGTCTCATTTTGTGATACAAAAAATTTTAACAGCCTGTTCCACCAAAGGAAATAATAATAATAGCAATATAATAAGGGAACAAGAACACAGATTTGTTATTATATAACAAGAAGACTCCCAGTTATAATATGAACATTTCAAAGGCATCATGAAAAAAATTAAACAATGACTAAATTCTTATAAGAAAAAAGGCGCCATCCAAATGCCTGGCTCTAAAACAGCCATAATTTCTGCAAGAGAAGACTAATTAGCACATCTATAAACTAGGATGTTCTCATCATATTCACTGTGAGGCATAATCATTTGTTATCTTAACACCCTGTGCTTTGAGTGATAGCAATACTAAGCCTGATTCTGCAGTGAAATTCAGGGCATTCCAGAGACTCAACTATACTTTGAAACTCAAATTATTACTTACTCTAAGCCACAATAAAGTCATGAAAGGGAGACAACTTCACTTTTTTTGTTTGCTTGTTTTTCCCTTTGTTAATACGAATATATATACTGTCTTTATGGTGAGTGGATACAACTGTGGCTATTGTACAACCATGGCCATTGTGCAACTGTGGCCATTGTGCAGCCGTGGCCATTGCACAGCCATGGCCATTGTTCAACTGTAGCTATTGTGCAACAGTGGCCATTGTGTAGCCATGGCCATTGCACAATCGTGGCCATTGTGCAACTGTGGTCATTGTCCAACCCTGGCTATTGTGCATCTATGGCCATTGTCCAGACATGGCTATTGTGCAGCCATGGCCATTGTCAGTAGTTCTGACCTATGTCTTGCCATTGGACTCTGATGATTCTGGAGAAGACATTGAAGTTGATGGCTTTGCATAGCTTCACTTAAATCCAATTCACTCGCAAATCAAGCCATCACCCTCCAGATAGCATTGGTTCTCTTCAAGAATGAAGGGGGCAAACAACAAAGAAGTTAGAGGATGCAGTGGACTTAGCATTGAACATTGGAGTTCATTGTGGCCTCTGACACTTAATAGCTGTGTGACTGGGCAAGAGAATCTCTCTCCCTTTCAACCATAAAATGAGTATAATAATGACACACCTCCCAAAATTATAAATTATAAAATTGTAAAAATTGTAAAACTGTAAAGATGAAATGAGATAATATCTGTAAAGTGTTTTGTCATTATTATTATTCTACCCAATGAAGACGAATATCCCTTTTACAGGTAAGCAAAACAAGTCAAATCCCTCTTGCATGCAGGATGGAAGCCCTTTGAATCTTTGGAAACAAATTCCTTTCTTCTCAGAGCTACAAATATTCAATTTCTTCAAAAAATCATTGTAAGGCCAACCTAGTTCAAATCCATTCAAATCCATGGTTCCTATTTGAATAGAATATCACAGAACCTTAAATTCTTTTGTTCTAGACATTGCTTCTTAATGCAACCTAAAAATGTATTCATTTTGATCAAGGAGAATGTGGAACTTTTGTATCTTTCCATAGATATAATGACTTAGAATACACCCAAATCCCACAAAACTTGTCATTTCACTATGTCTACACTAACTTCAACTTGTCTAACTGATTTTCTGAATCCCAAATGTGATCTGTTACATCTATCTCTATTATGCTTTCTTTGGAGAGATGAGTTAAAGGAGTTGATTTTTATGCAAGCCCACAGGCAATGAATCTTTATTTCTTGGGATACTGGAATATTTCACTATGAAGGTTATTAAGACGATAATCTCATCTTATGTAATGGTATCTGTTTATGGGATGGATAGAGATGGAGAAATTCTGTGAAGGATTTTACCAACCAAAGATATATATACATATATAACACAATGACATAATGCAAAGGCAAGTAAAATCTGTTAGAAATATTTCAGAATGAAGGTGTAAAAGAGATTAAGGGCTTATAGATTACTCAAGGTCCTCTTGTCTAAATGATATTAATATTGTAATGCACTAAACATGACAAGAACAAAATAATATTCATGCACAAAAATGGAACTGGTTTTTAACAAATAGAAAATGAGGGATTACTGCTGTGGGAAGGGTTTCTTAGTCAGTTCTCTATGTATAGTTACATCATTAATGAGTTAGGAAAAAAGTCAAAAATCAACACTTTACTCAAAGAAAGGATAGAGATGAGAAAAGATGCAATGAAGTATTATATGTTGAACTCATTTTCTGCCTTGTTAGAATATAAATTCCCTATGAGTACAGAGTATTTCATTCATTGAAGTTGCATCCCCTAACAAAGTACCAGGCACATAGTAAATACTTAATAAATATGTGTTAATTGTTTGATTGATTGATTGAATGACAATTCTGGTGACAACTTAATCAAAGAATCTGTTGATACTAAAAAAAAAAAAAACAGCAAATAGAGAATGGGGGAAAATAACTCTTTCGTTAGTTTTCACTGGTATAAAGATATCATTACAACAGGAAGGGCAAAAGAACTCAGAAACCCCCTCAATGAACCTACATTTTATCTCTTTGCTGCAAGAGATAAAGACAGTCAAAATCAAAACCTACTTATAATGTTAAACAATTTTCAAAATAAGGCAGATGTGGAAGATTACAAGCAGTACAGCCTCATAAAACACCAGAAATAGTAAAGGGGAAAATAAATCTAAAGATAGTTTGGTGTGAAACTCAATTAATGCAGACCATCTCAGGAGCATTCATAGATAAAAGTGGAAGGGAGATAACAATTGGATAAGCAATGGAAATTATCCATAATAATTTATTTCCATTATTGATAACAGTGGAACTATAACATTTGTATTCAGTTCAAATATCTTAATTTCATATTTGCTATGTAAAGAGTGAAAATAGTAATTAAGAAAATAAAATTGGGGAGAACAGATGAACTAATCCAAGGATATATAGGAGAAAAAATGTGCTGAAGGCAATACAATATGTAAAGTGCCCTGGGCTTGATTCTCAAGCTATCTGAAGAAAAAGATAGCTTTCATGTAATCCTGCTTCCATATGACAATTTAAGAATTTGTAGATACTCCTCCCCCCAAAATGCCCTGAATCTTTTTATCTCTAGGACAAATATCCCCAGTTTCTTCAACCAATGTTCATGTGATATAAACAGTTCCTTTTTGTTCAATGAGCCATCAAATGTCTTCTCTCAGTAGAGCACTAAAACTACCTGAATTTCAGGTACCAACCTTGGGTCTCATAGAGTTTATCTGTGATGGTAGCAGGAGAAAATGATTCTAATCCAGGAATCATTTTTAAATAAAAAAATACAATAGGAATCATAGTAGTAGCCATAGAAGGAAGACTGTAGTTCCCAGGAGTGGGTAGAGTTAATTTCTCTATATTTCACTTTAAACACCCCCAATTCAGGAATATCCATGTTTACAAACTGCATTAATTAGAGAAGGTGATTACAAAACTGTTTGTCAGTATAAAAATCATTTGAATGATGATCTTATAAGGCATTTAAAATATGGCCCAATTTTCCAAAAGTCCATTAGCTCAATAACCCAGTAGCATGTATTTATAATACATAGCACAGTGACTGATGACCCCAGGAGATACAATACCAGAAAATTACCTACCATCCCATTAGCATATCCCACAGAATAACAGAATGCATTTGCCATCAAAAGTCTCTTTGGCAGATCAAAGAAAGAAAAAATTACCCATATGCACAAAGCATAATTATAGCAACTCTTCTCTGTGGTGTCAAAGAACTTGGAAACTAAAGTGATGCTTGTCAATTGGAAATGGCTGAACAAAACATGACATATGAATGGAATGGAAAACTGCTGTAAGAAACAATGAAGTGAAAGTTTCAAAGAAACTTGAGAAGACTTGTATGAAGTAATGCAAGGTGAAGTGAGCAGAACCATGAAAATAACTTATGCTATAATTTCATTATTAAGATTAACAACTTTGAAACATCAGTGCAATGACTATGATTCCAAAGGATGAAGCACACTGCCCATGTCTTGTAAGAGAGGTGATATATTCATGTGCAGAATGAGACTACATCTATATTACTCCATCTATCATCTGTCTATCTATTCATCCATCCATCCATCCTTCCATCCATCCATTCATCCGTCCATCCTTCCTTCCATCTATCTATCTATCTATCTATCTATCTATCTATCTATCTATCTATC
>JAJPUD010000082.1:430424-445115 GCA_023553655.1 Myrmecobius fasciatus | reverse complement strand
TCTCTCTCATCTCTCCCTCTCTGTCTGTCTGCCTTTGTGGCTATCTCTGTCTCTTACCTTCCCCCTCGCTCCCCTCAATTTACCTTGCATTTATTTATGTAATTTATATATGCATTGTATGACCCATTAGGATATAAGCTCTCCAAAGACCAGGATTTTCATTTTTGTCTTTTTATCTCCCAAACCTATCACAGTAGTTGGCACATAATAGGAAATTAATAGCTATCCCTGAATTTGAAATTGCACCATAGTAATCCCACAGGTAAACAACCCAAACACCCTACAAATTAACCAGCTATATAATTATTTACCTCCATGTCATCAAGGAAAGTAAAGGTCCTATGGGACCACAATTTAAAGTGTATTCATTCTGACTATTGCCTTTCTCTCTGATCTGTCAGCACAACACCTTGTAGGCAACCAATAAAGACAGAACTAGCACTGTCAAGAAAATGTCATCCTTGCTTCCCATGCTGGGTAACTCCAGCTGAGAGGGACCCAGGAGACTTGGAGCAGGACTCTGTTTCAGCATTGCTCTATTGATCTCTTATCACCACTAGACCATTCATTTGAACAAAGAGTCCTACAGAATGGAAGTAGTGAGAACATCGGACGACTCAAAGTCGGAAGGCTTCCCTTTGAATCCCAGCCATGACACTAAGTTTGTGTGTCATCTTTCTTTCACTGCTCCTCAGTTTCTCCATTTATAAAATGAGCAATTTGGATTAGTTGGTTCCTAAGTATCCACACACACACCTAATTAGAAACCTAAATATGTCCACGAATCCATTCATTCTTGGACAAAAAATAAATTCGCACTATAATTTGTCATTTTTTTCTTTCCCCTAGATCTCATAGCTCTTTTTTATCATCACAATCATAAAACAGGAATTTTTAAATACAATGTCTTCTAATAAGAAATTTAATTTATATCAGAGAGGAAATAAATACAAATGTATAAAGGATGCCTTTTTTAACCAACTGTGATTTTATTTAGTCTAACCAATTGTTTTACTTATTCTAATTTACTTTGCATATTGATAGAGTTGGAATAAAGACTCACTGTGGTTGTGTGACTATGGAATAGACACCTAATATCTCTGAGCCACACTTACTTCATTTATAAAGTAAGAGCACTGTACTTGAAGCAGCTAGATGGTGCAATAGATAGAACACAGAACCTCAAGTTAAGAAGACTTGAATTCAGATCCAGCATCAAACACTTATATTAGCTGTGTGACTCTGGGCAAATTGCTTAATCTCTGCTTGCCTCAATTTTTTCACTGTTAAATGGGAATAGTAACAAATGAGATGCTTCAGTATATAATAGGTGCCATATATAAATGCTTACTCCCTTCTCTAGATGACCTTTAAGCTCCATTATCTGAAGTCAAGAATCCCTCCTTAACAAGGTTCTTCTCAACAATGAAGTGATCCAGGCTAGTTCCAATAATCTTGTGATGAAGAGAGCCATCTACACTAGAGAGAGACTTAGAGAACTGAGTGTGGATCACAACACAGAATTTTCACTCTTTTTTGTTGTTTGCTTGCATTTTATTTTCTTTCTCATTTTTCTTCCTTTTTGATCTGATTTTTCTTGTGCAGTATGATAATTGTATAAATACGTATGACTATACTGGTTTTACATATATTTTTACCATGTTTAACATATATTGGACTTCCTGCCATCTAGAGGAGGGGATGAGGGAAGAGGGAAAAAACTGAAACACAAGGTTTTACAAGGGTCAGTGTTGGAAAAAATTATCCTTGCATATGTTTTGAAAATAAAAAGCTTCAATTATAACAATTTAAAAAGAATCTCTCCTTAGACACTCATCAGCCCTGTGATCCTGAGCAAGTCACTTTACCCAATTTGCCTAGTTTCCTCATCTGTAAAATAATTTGGAGAAGGAAATGGCAAACCACTCCAGAATCTTTGCCAAGAAAACCCCAAATGGAGTCACCAAGAGTCAGACCTAGCTAAAACCACTTAACAAGAACATTTCTCTAACATCCCATTTGAGGGTCATTTTTAAGGCCCATTTGAAAAACAAACCTTTTGTTTAACCCTCTAGAAAGATGATGGTATCGTTACACATTTCTCTCACTGTGTTCTTATTTTATTCCAACCCTGTCCCACTCTGTCTCCTCCTCACTCCGGATCAATCAGAGTTGCCAAGCTCAGTCCGTGAAAGCCTTCCATCCTCTACTCCCTTCTGGCCCGTATCGACATTGCTGTCCGAGCACAAACAACCTGGGTGCCGTTATGGTACCAGTGGGGAGCCTTTGTTCCAGAACCTGCTCCACAGGCTCCAATGAGTTAAAGCCATACTTGACAGCCCTCATTCTCTCCAATTTTCTTCATTCTTTCCTTTAAAAATGATCCCATAAAAATGAGCTGGACAGGGGTCCATTTGGGGAACTGTTGATGGCTATAAAAGGGCTCGGCCATGACTAGACCTGACAGCAGAGTATATCTGGGCCTTGGCCTGAACCCGGGGGATCCAGTGGCTAGGGAGGCTTCCAGGGCCCTCCTCACAACCTGACTGTGTGATAGAAATTAAATGACATCATTTTGTAAAGCCCATTTCCAACATCCAAGGAAAATTCTAGCTCTTAACATTATTGCTCTGCTCCTTTGGGACTGCATCCTGCATCACCATTCAAAGGCCTGGAAACTCCCTCTCTCCCTCTCTCTGTGTGAGAATAAACCATGGCTCCCAGAGAAGAAATAGAATGAACCCAACTCGAGCCAAGGGGCTACTGATCCCAAGATGAAAAAGCCCACCGATTCTTTATGTGGCAAAGCCAGCCATGGGTGGCCTCTTTAAAAAAAAAAAAAAAAAGGAAATTACCTGCATCATGCAATTGCCTTAACTGGATTTAAACCTCCCTGGCTCTGTCTTAATGCCCGCTCTGTTCAATGAATGTTTGGTCAATAAACAATATTTATTAAGCCCTTATGCTCTGCCAGGTACCCTGTGAGGGGCTGGTTCAATCACTAAGCAGTAAAACTGTGCCCCCCAAAAACGAGACCTCCCATTTTTCTGCTAACGTCAGGAGCCAAAACCTTCCAACTGATTTTCGCCCCTTTGACTTCTGCTCAATTGATCACATGTGCCATTTTTCAGCTTGGAGGAAGCTTTACAACCAAGAACACAGATTTATGGAAAGGAGGCAACTTTTTAGTGATAACAGAATTTTTAAAATATGTTTGATGGATGAGGCAGGCTTTATGTAGTAATACAGATCAGTTTTAACTACCCAGGAGCATGTCTGGACTTGGAGAGAGTAGGATGCTTTCTGTCTGGCCAGGGTCCAGGTGCTGCACCCCTCCTAACCTAAATCATGACATGTCCAAAAACAGGAATAATTATAAGTTTAATAAAGGCTTCACAAAGTTCAAATAAGAAAAGCTTCACAAATGCTTCATAATTTTTAAAGCTACATTAATTAATGATGATGATGATGGTGACTATAATTTCATTTATGTAGTACTTTAAGGTTTTCAAAGTTCTTTACATATATTCATTCAATTTTCACAGCAACTTTGGGAGGTGGGTACTATTGATTTTGATTTTACAAATAAAGAAACTGAGGCAAATAAAGGTTAAATGGTCACACAGCTAGTAAGTGTCTGATACTGGATTTGAACTCAGCTCTTCTTAACTCCAAGTCCTAGAGTCTCTCCATGATGTCATCTGTCCACATATTCCCAAATATATACATATGCATATATATACATACATACACATATATACATGTGCATAATACTTATAAAACATTAAAATTATATGCATGTTTATAAATATTAAAAATGTATGTATATTATTGTATACACACATTATGTGATGTTATATTTTATGTCCACATATAAAGTTTATATGAGTATGTTTGACATTTCTCTACCAAGTCCATGGTTCTAGTGAATCCTGAAGGATTACTCAGAGAAAAGTCTGAGAGAAGGTGTCAGAGAAGGATGTGATTTCTAGGATGTGATTTCATCAGAGTTCCAGGGAAATGGATTGCAACAGAAGGTAGAGTCTCCAACTTCAAGGAATCCATAGTTATTTAGGGAAGACAAAGAAATACTACAAAAGTGGGGAGGAGGGTGATTACTGGATCAGAAGTACTGGGCCAGAGCTCTGTTAATTATTAGCGATGGGACTTGGCAAAAGTCACTTCCCTCCTTGGACCTCAGTTCTTTGAGATGAAAGGATTGGAGGAATCCACAAGAACATTTAAAACAATAACTGAACGTATGAAGAAATTCAGTCAGTTCCTGTCTAGAGGGGCTCACAATCGAATGGAAGAGGGGACCATGTGCAAACTACGTTGTACAAACAAGCTGTAGATGGCCTAGAGAGACTCTAAATCCATTCTGGCTTAAGAGCCCGATCGTGTGGTAATCCCTAGCAGGACCCCATAACAGTCATACCAGGTTCCTTTTGTCCCTCCCCATTAATGACATGACATTGCAAAGTAGATAAAATACTGATGTGACCCTTGATGTTTACTCCCTGGATAGGCTTAAGCAAGCAAAGTATGTCTGTGGACCTAAAGATTCTCATCTAAAAGGGGGGAGGAGGGGTTAGACAAAGTGGCTTTGGAAGTCCATTACCACTCTAGATTTAAGAATCCATATTTGTAGGAAATAGTCACAAGTGAATCCCAGTGTGCTGTTCCCAACATGTGTCAAAATTGTTTTTCCTGACATCAACTATATATCCCTAAGGCTATCTTGTCAATTATGACTTTCTATCATTCGTAAATTTGTCCAAACCTTTAGTGGATTAAAAAAAAAAAAGGAAGTGAAAATGCTGTGTTGTGATCCACATTCAGTTCCCACAGCCTCTCTCTGGGTGCAGATGGCTTTCTTCATCACAAGATCATTGGAACCGGTCTGAATCATCTCATTGTTGAAGAGAATCACATCCATCAGAACTGATTATTGTATAATATTTCTGTTGTTCACTTGCATTTTATTTTTTTCTTGTTTTTTTTTCTTTTTGATCTGATTTTTCTTGTACGGCATATAAATATACTTACATATATTGGATTTTTAAAAAAGAAAGTAGAGATTGCTTTATGTATTGTATTTATATACTTCAGCCCCTAGCACAATTTCTGACACATAATCAGAGATTAATAAATACCTGTTTATTAAAAACAAATAAATGAATTCCCCCCAAAATGAAAAAGAAGAAAGTAGAAGAAAAAGTATACTTCAAAAAAAAGTGCCTATTCTCTCCTGCAATTATTAGCAGAGATCCAAAGGTGCCATACATTACTTACTATGTCAGGTCCACACCTCTTTGATGATATGTGTCTATAGGTAGCCACATACCTGTAGACTCGTTATTCACAAATTTACAGTTATTCACCAAAAAAACCCCAGATAATAGATAGAGAGATGGATGAATATACAAAAAAGTATTTGCTAAGATAAATTCAAAAGTATCATTAGAGATAATCTAAAAACAATCCTTTGTCCCAGTTACCCTCAAGGATAATTCCATGTTCTGGTACCTTATTTCTGTTCCTGATATCATCATCCTCCCTGTCAACCAAGATCAAAACCATGCAATTGTTCTTTGTTTTTTCCTTCTTTCTCATTGTAGTACTTATATGAAAAGATCCTTTATATCTAGGTCTTCCATTCTACTCCCACTGTTACCACCCAAGTTCAAAAACTCATGAACTCATACCTAGACCACTGCAATTTCAAACTACACAGCAGTAAGAGTCCAGTCTCCTGATCTCTCTCTTATCTATAGGGAAAAGCCTAAATGCTTAGTTCAAAACATAGGAGATACTTCACAAATGCTTTGTAGACTTGATGTGAATGATGTCTCCATCCCTTGAACAAATCCTTCCAACCATGTAAATGCACTGCACCAGTCCAGCCGGCTCAGAATATATGCAATCCCAGCTCATACGGTTCTCCCCTCCTGTAACTCTTATTTGTAAGCCAAGATCCCAATAAACCTCAGCCTTAATCCCTGAAGGCACAAGTAACCAAAGCACCTGAAATTTACCTGCTCTGATCTCCTATAAGAGTTATATCCTATATAACTTATAATATATCTTCTCACCAGGTAGATTAAGACTGATCAAACACAAGCTCATTTCTCATTATTCCATATACCATATAGAAAAGAACACTGAATCAGTATTGTTGGTGGCTGAAATGGGAAACAACTCAGGTAATTTGGAACTACAAATCTTGACCAGAAAAACAACAACAGTTGTAGATTGGGGGACATTTGCTCTCTGTTAAAGAATCTTCAGTAGTCCTACCCTATAAAATAGATAATCACTAGTATCCCCAAAACATCAGCTCCAGGTATGCAGAATGGGAAATATTCTGGGAGATGGTAAACTGGAGTATCTGGGCATAAGCATCTGAAGCTTTTAATCAAAATATTGGCGTCCAGCTTGGAGATTTGAAAAGAAAACAAACAAAAAAAAAACTAGGTGGTCAAATAATAAACAGAGAAAGTCAATAGAAAGATTGGAGACAGATTCCTAGCACTCATAGCTCAGTGGATGGATCATTGACTCTGGAATCAAAGAGCATGGATTCAAATCCTGCCTCTGATGTGACCTACATAGTCTCAGAGGAGTTACTTAACATCCCAGAGCCTCAGTTTCCCCATTTTAAAAATGAGTTTATGAAATTAGATTACCTCTGAAGCTTCTTCCAGTTTGAAATTTGTGATCCTAAGATCTCCCCTCTAGGTTTTCCATCTGAGTGGGCTTAGACAAATCCCTTAAATTCTTGTATTTTCAGCAAATAAACTAATGGCTTTTGGAGTCCCTCCTTGCTCCAGATTTATGATCTTATAAACCTCCCCAGTCTCAGGTTCCTCACCACTAAAATGAAGGGTTTGGACTGGATGGTATTGAGGTGCTTATGCACTCCAATTCTCTAATCCTATCACCGTATAAACTTGGTACTTTTGAATTTGAATATCAGTCTTTATAATTATGGGGAAGGATGAAGTGGATGGAGTGCTAGGCTTAAAGTCAGGAAGAACTGAGTTCAAATCCAACCTCAGATACTAGCTGGGTGACTTTGGACAAGTCACTTAACCCTGTTTGCCTCAGTTTCCCCATTTATAAAATGAGCTGGAGGAGGAAATGGCCAACCCCTCCAATATTTCTGCCAAGAAAACCCCATGAACAGTACAGCTGTACTATGGTCCATGAGATCATAAAACGTTGGACACGACTGGATGATTGAGTGACAAATTACTGGGATTATCTAGGACATCTAATGACGTTAGTATTCCACTGACTCTGGCAGAAGGCCTCTGATCATGTTCCCATCCAAAATCCAGGTTCATTGCACCCAACATGATGGAGTTCTCCATCTAGATTTCTTGACATCCATGGATACCAAGGAAATAGGCTGCCAAAAGTATTGCTCTTTTTACTTTTTTATGGTAACTCATACAGACAAGCTGTAAAAGGGAGACTACAAACCGGGGATCCAACTGCAAAGATTTCCTTATGAAGTCACTCTTAAATAATAAGCTCTAAGTAAATCAAAAGGTATATATGTTGGTGACATCTTCAAGACTGTAATCTTCCCATTTCTCCTAAAACCTTTTTTTTTTTTTGGTGAGGCAATTGGAGTTAAATGACTTGTCCAGAGTCACACAACAATTTTATTTCTTTAAAAGGACCTTTATAGACTAGAGATGATGGCAAAGCTAATGTTGAAAATGAAAAGTATGATCATGATTTATTTCTTTAAAAGAGCCTTAACAGACTAGAAGTGATGGCAAAGAGACTGTTGAAAATGAAAAGTATGCTCACTAAATAGTGGACAGGATTGCTAAGCTCTAACCAACTCTGCATGCAGTAAGCATTTAATAAGGAATGGTCTAATGAATAAATTTCTCGTTGGGTTTTGCATTTTTACCTTCTAAAGTCATAGCTACTTTCATAGTTTTTATATTTTTAGTGTATCTGTATTCCACAGATTATAATCAGACTTAAAGCTGTGTGATCTCAGGAAAACCCTTCCCCTCTCTGTTTCTAAGTTACCCCACTTATAAAATGGCTAGCAGGGGTTAATCCATTCCAGTCTCTAACAGTCAGTGCCTTCCTTCGCTGTTCCCCTGGACATCATTGGAAGTTACCACAAGAATAAGTAGGAAGTTTGGAGGATAAAACCAAGAAAGACCGTCCCCCTCTCTGAGGTCAGAATATGTTGAGGAGGCAGTAGAACACGTAGACAATTATTCAGTTGTTTCAGTCCTGTCCGACTCTTTCTGACCTAATTTGGGGTTTTCTTGGCAGAAATACTAGAACAGTTTGCCATTTCCTTTTCCAGTTCACTTTACAGATGAGGAAAATGGTCGACAAACCCAATGAAGTGACCTGACCAGGGCCATCTAACGAGTAAGTATATGAGTCCATATTTGAATTCAGATCTTCCCATTGTGCTCTATCCATTGTGCTTCCCTATTTGCTGAGGAAAGCATTTAAAGTACCCTATGCTTCAGTTTCCCCTGCTGAAGAAGGGGGGCTCCTTCTTCCCTACCCTTTGCCTAAGGCCCATCTAGGCCTTGGAAAGCTGGGAGAAATGTGGCAATCAGGGGCCTTCTTTTGAATTTTCTTCCCATTCTTTCTTCTTGGCTGGACACTGAGCCTCCCCCCATTCTTACACCCATCCCTCCAGAATGGCCCCCCTCCTATCCTTTCAGGAAAGTGATAACCCTTAGGATTTCTTTTCTTCCCTCCCTGAATACTAAAGTCTTCCCAGCCTTACCATCTGAGGGGGTGGGGGTGGGCTGGAGGCTACACTCCCCCGAGTCCCATGGAGCTGCCATCTGTCCCACCAATGCATCCCTTGCCTTTGGCCTTCCCAAGTGCCCTGTAGACTTGCAGGCAGTGCCACCAGATGTGCAGCTGAACCCAGGGGCAGCCAGACTTGGCAACCCTGCCCCCCTGCAGCATCCTTAACCCACAAGCCCTCTTCATCCTCCCCACATATGTCCTCCTCCCCAGTTACCATCTGATCTCCCCCAAGGCAGGGATGACACGGCTCCCTTCCCTCTTTATATCTCCAGTGCTGAGACAGCCAAGCCCTTAATACATTCATTTTCCTTCCTTCCTTTCTCTGTAAAATTAGGGGACTGGTCAGGATGATTTCTAGGGACCCTTCATCTCCAGATCTATAGGGATGCTCTCTGACACCATTTGGAGTGAACGGGATGTTCAATTCACACAAAGAAATAGATTCCAACGACCAGAATGATAACAGCTTTTTTATTTTTTAAATGTAACCATCACCCCCTTCTCCACAGCCAGGCCAGATGTGTGCTGATGGACCCTGGGTCCTGTGGAGCTCCCTGGCAGCTCTGCTGCAAGACAAGTCTGCCAGAGCTCAGGTGGAAACGGCCTTTTGTCTTTCCCAGTCAGAACTGAAGAGCATTAGCGAATGGGACTGCCTCGGGGTACTGCTATTGGTTTATCATTTTCCTGGGTCTCACAAGCATCTCTTTACAAATTGAGAAAAGAGGAAACAAAAACAAAATACACACAGAGGTTCAGCTGGGCCTGGAAATAGCCTAGGGCTGAGATAGGCCAGAGCAAACAAAGGGGATTCCAAATCAGTTAAAATTCCCCAAATCAAGGAGAGCTCTGCTTTTAAGTGGAGGAACAGGGCAGAAATTAAGACAAGGAGAAAATTATTCAGGAGGGTCAGGGTTCTCACCTAGAAGAAGTGCCATCTGAAACAAAGATGGGTCAGAACCTCAGCTATCAGAGCTGTTTCAGAGGTCCATAAATAGTTCTTCTGGAGATAGCCCATGTCCCATTTCTCCATCCTAAATGATGCTGTCATATCATACCCAACTGGGTGACCTTGTTTATCTGACATGGAAACAGCTCCTGCCAGGCCAACCATGGCTGTGATATATTACATGATAACAAAAGGTTATTTAGTTTTAGGAAATTGAGCACAGAAGCGGGATTTTCCTCCTCAGTCTATCTTTCTCATATCAACTGCCTACTTTTATCTGCTGGAGTTTGATGTGTGAAGGAGAACAGCTTAAATATGTTGTAGAGACTGCAATTCACCCACTGACATTTTGCCTGGAATTGATTTTGATTTAAAAATGCAAGCATCCGGTGTCGCAGCACCTGATATAGTGGGGCCCTGGGTCAAGAACGGTACTGGGCTGTAACTTGCTGGGATTTAATTCAGCTCCCAATTCTTTCCAAAATGGGGGAATACTTTCATGGACATATTTAGGCCATAAATCCATGTATAATCTTTGGCAGCTCCTCATTTCTGGGGTGAATGCATTGGATGGGACACCAGACACTCATTTTTCCTACAAGCTCTCACATCCCCCTATGTCCATCTGAGCAGCAGGGACACTCATCATATTAATTTCTCCAAGCACATTCATGATAATTGGTGTTTTGCTCCAAAAACTCCATGGCTAATTCCAAAGCATGCTATTACAGGGTGGACCGCTTAAAATGATGGGGGAACCACACAATCAGCATCCAGCACATCATTTTACTGACGCCTCGGTTAAGGGCAGGCTCTACACAAGGCTCCAACATGTGTCCAGTCCAATTTTCCAAGGATTTACATCAAATGTGAGCAGGGAAATAGCTGCAGCTTCCCCAGAAATCCCTTCCTTTGAACCAAGCAAATAAGCCTTTACTATCTTGTTTGTTTCATCTTAGTCAAGAGACCCGGCCCTGAGTGAACTATTCAAAACCTTTTTATCTCTCTGACGAACACAGGAACTTCAAATATCCTCTGTACTGATTTTTTGAAAAATGAATAGCATCTCATTAATTTCTGATTTTCAGGGGAAATAATCCAGGACTTTATTATATTAACGGACTTGGATTTGAATCTTGGTTTTGCAATTGACTTGTGACTTAGGGTAAGGAAGGCACTTATGGAACTGGGGAGATTGCTGAATATGCAAAGCACTTTGGGTGAGAATCCTTATTATGCTACTTATGATCTCTGTAACCTTAGGAAACTCTTCATTTAACTTTTCTAAGACTCAGTTTCCTCTTCTGAAAAATGAGGATGCTGGAATCAAATGGGAATCCTTAACTGAGGTCTGTGGACTTTCCATCAAAGAGACAGATGCTATGATATGTCAGAGTGAAATTTTGTATCAGATTTCCAATTTTTCCCACCCATCTGAACACTATAAAATGTTTTTGTTTCATATCCGAGAGGGGCATTGTACTGGATCATGTATACCCAGAGAAAAGAGGAGAGGGGTATCATTCTTTGATTAGCAGCACCTCAAAAGTGAAGATGAGGGAGCCTGATGATGATGTCATGTCAACTGTGGTCCCTTTTTTTTTATCTCTATTAATTAATTTTTATGCAGCAACTGGTGGCACTGGACCTGAATTCAGAAAGACCTGAATTCAAATCAGAACTTAGATGCTTAAGATATTAAAAGCATCACTCTGTTTAGCTTCTGCCTGCCTCAGTTTACTCATTTGTAAAATGGTAAAAATACTCATAGCTATGTCTGAGAGGGATCAGGTGAATTGCCCAAGTTCACATAAGCATTAAATAACAGAGCCAGGAGTCAAACTGCTTCTCTAATTCCAAATCACATCCTCTTTTCATTGACTCCCCTGCATTCTACAAAGGATATATAAGGAAGGCACTCTGGGAACTTAGAAGTAAGCAAGAAAGATCACTTCCTGATTTTGGAAAGATAAAAGGGATTACTGGGGAAATGACAGTGATAGAGTTGGGCCTTGAAGAACAGTTAAATTTCTATCAAGTAGAAATGACGATGATGCAAGTCACAGAGATAATGAAACTTCAAACATGTTTAGAGAAATAAGGAATATAGCCATTTGGCTGAAGCACAGGGTACATGAAGGAGAAATACAGACAATAACAGGGTTTGGTCCGAGAAAACCTTGAATGCCATCTTCAGAAACTTTGACTAATTTGTGGGCAAGGAGGAAGTTTTGGAGCAACAAAGTGAAATGATCAAAGCCAAGCATTAGGTAGATTAATTTGTTAGCAGCATCCAAGATGATTGGAGTGAGAAGAGGTAGGAGGAGGATGACTGATTAAGAAGTTATCACAAACAAGACAGAACCTCACAAGGGAAAATTTCAATCCAGCAGCAGCCTAGAGTCAAGAAGTTTGGGTCTTGCTTTTCATACAGTCTCTCTGTGCAATGATGGGCAAATCACAGAAGCTCTAGGAAGAGTGGCCCCATGTAATTCTGCAAAATTTTGGTTACGGTTGAATCGCAGATTCGCATGGCTGGAAGACATTTCATACCAGGAGCTCCCTGTACCACTAAAACAATAGACACTGTCCCCCAAGAAAACCTTTCAATCCATTAAAAACAAACCATACAAACAACAGTAAAACAATGTCTCCATAGAGACAATTCTAAAGAAGAATATTGAGTTATATAGATTACAACATTCTGAGAAATTAAGCAGGACAAAAAAATGGAATATTAAGAGCCTTATAATGAGGATGTTAAAATACAAGAAGGAAGAAGATCGAAATAAAATACTTTACCTTTTTTCTAATTGTGGGAAAGTATTTCTAAATGTAAGCAGTTACTTGTAGAAACAAAATTGTCCCTGACAAGCACTATTTGTATGAATTATTTGGCCTTTTTCTCCATGCCATTTTACAAGCACAGGTTTTGGAATACAGTCAAATTTCTTTCTAGAACCAAATGACAAGTTTGCAAACAGCTATTTGAAAGTAATAAAGATTCAGAAAAGGAAATAAAAAGAGAAAGTTTTCTTCTTTTCCAATGATTATGAATCAAGTGGTTTTATGGACTGTTTTTATTTCTTATACCAACTTAATACTTGTTCTGCAGTTATGTGTTATGTGGCACTGCCTCAAAGCCCTAGCAACTTGCCCCTGGATGTTCTTCAGCATGTCAACCTGTGGTACTTAGAATTGAACACTACAATATTCCACATGTGGTCCAAACGGGGCAGAAAAAAAGTGAAAGCTTCTCTCTTCTTCCATGTTCTGGACAGTCAGCTTTAGATATAGGGAATGAGGTCAGATTAAAAATCATCAATCAATAAACTTTTATTAAGTATCTCCTATGAACCTGGCACTGTGCTAAGTGTCAGGGATACAAAAGAAGTAAAAAACAATCCCTGCCCTCAAAAAGTTTATAATCTAAGAAAATAAATTTTCATAATAAGACAAAATGACAGGATGCCTTTACCATAATCCTGTTACTAATCTAATGACATTCTTCTGATTCACATGCCTGCCTTAGGGTAGAGATGAGTCTTACTTTTTAAACTTTTTATCTCTATATTTATCATAGACCTGAGTGGGGAATCCTACTGGAGTTCTTCACAGATCTCCACTCTCTTCACCCAAACTAACATTTAACAGTAACAAGAGTCATTCCTGCCTTGCATAGCTTTTCACTTAAAGCCAAGTGTTAAAAACACTCCTTCACATGTGCCTCAAGGTGTCAAATTTAAAAAGTGGGAAAATAACACCTTCAATCTAATCATATAAGATGGTAAATCATGAGCATTTGTTTGATTTCCTTCTTCCTAGGTTCCCTAAACCTTTTGGATTCATCTAAATTGTGCTATTATGTCCCCCTGATAATAGCTCACAATGTTTAGTGACACTATTACACCTGTCACTAGTGGAAAAAAATTTATTTTTTTAACTTGAAGGAAATCAATAAAGACAGAAATGTTGTTCTTTTCCTATGCTCCTGTGGTAATTAGAATTATGGGTATCTGCAAGACAAACTAGGCAATAACTATAGCAATTTAGTCTTTGATAAACCCAAAGACCCCAGTTTCTGGGATAAGTACTCACTATTTGGCAAAAACTGCTGGGAAAATTGCAAACTAGTGTGGAAGAGATTAGGGCTTGACCCACATCTAACACCACATACCAAGATAAGATCTAAATGGGTTCATGATATAAAGAGTGATACTATAAGTAAATTAGAGGAACGTAATATAGTTTACCTCTCAGACCTATGGAGATGGAATAAATTTAGGTCCAAAGAAGAACTGGAACTCTTAATTGAACACCAAATAGATAACTTTGACTGTATTAAGTTAAAAAGTTTTTGTACAAATAAAACCAATGCAGTCAAGATTAGGAAGCAATAAATTGGGAAATCATCTTTACATTTAAGGGTTCTGATAAAGTTCTCATCTCTAAAATATATAGAGAATTGTTTCATATTTATAAGAATTCAAGCCATTCTCCAATCGATAAATGGTCAAAGGATATGAACAGACAATTTTCAGAGGATGAAATTAAAACTATTTCTAGTCATATGAAAAGGTGCTCCAAATCACTATTGATCAGAGAAATGCAAATTAAGACAACCCTGAGGTATCACTACACACCTGTCAGATTGGCTAAAATGACAGGAAAAGATAATGATGAATGTTGGAGGGGATGTGGGAAGGTTGGGACACATTGATGCATTGTTGGTAGAACTGTGACCGGATCCAACCATTTTGGAGAGCAATTTGGAAGTATGCTCAAAAAGTTATCAAACTGTGAGTACCCTTTGACCCAGCAGTGTTTCTATTGGGCTTATATCCCAAAGAAATCATAAAGGAAGGAAAGGGCCCCACATGTGCAAGAATGTTTGTGGCAGCCCTTTTTGTAGTGGCTAGAAACTGGAAACTGAA
>JAJPUD010000082.1:336676-425424 GCA_023553655.1 Myrmecobius fasciatus | reverse complement strand
AAAGAAAGAAAGAAAGAAAAGAATTATGGGTGCCTGTATGTGCCACAAAGGCAAAATGCTGCTTCCTTAAGAGAAACAGATGCTTTGCAATGCCAAAAGGAGATCAGCTCTGCAACTTATGGTGTGATAGAACTATCTGAAGAATTAAACAAATAAGAGAATCCTCATTTGAAAAAGAAAGAAACAGAGCAGCTAGGTGGTGCAGTGGATAGAGCACCAGCCCTGAAGTCAGGAGGACCTGGGTTCAAATCTGGTCTCAGACACTTCCTAGCTGTGTGATCCTGGGCAAGTCAATTAACTCCAATTGCCTTAGCAAAAAGCAAAAAAAAAAAAGAAAGAAAAGAAAAGAAAAAGAAGGAAGGAAGGAAAGATAGAAAGAAAGAAGGAAAGAGAGAGGGAGGGAGGGAAGGAGGGAGGAAAGAAGGACAGAAGGAAAAAAGGAAAGAAGGAAAAAGGTAGAGAGAAAGGATGGAAGGAAGGAAAGATGTATCTCTCTCCATCCTATTTTTCTCCTGTTTATTCTATCTCTCCTCTTCACCATAACCATCCATCCTCAAAAGTGTTTTGTTTCTGACTTATCACCTTCTCTGATCCATCCATCCTCCCTTCTATCAGCCTGACTATCTTTCTTTTACCTCCTTCCCTTCCTACTTTCTTGTAAGGTAAGATCATTTTCTACATCCAACTGAGTATAAATGCTGTTCCCATTTTGAGGCAAATCTGATGTGAGGAAGGTTCACAGACTCCATACCCCCCCACTCCCCACATACCTCCTCTAGCTTTTCCTCCACTGTAAAATCTCTTTTGCACCTCTTTTAAGTGAAATAATTTATCCCATTCTATCTCTTCCTTTCCCCTTCTTTCTGGATATTCCTCTTTCTTATTCCCCCTTTTTAAAAATAATCATCCCATCAAATTCAACTCATACACAAGCTATCTGTCCATGTATATTCCTAATTGCATTAATAATGAGAAAGTTCTTGTACAAGTATCATCTTCCCATATCCGTCTTCCCTTTTTTAATCCCTTATGATTCTTCTTTCCTGTTTATCTTTTTATGCTTCTTTTGAGTCTTATATTTGAAAGTCAAATTTTCTATTTGGAAATGTCTTTTCTTCAAAAGTGATTAAGAGTTCTCTATTTCAGTGAAGTCATTTTTACTCTGAAGTGTTATATTTAGTTTTGCTGGGTAGATTGTAATGCTTGCTCCTTTGCCCTTTAGAATATCATATTCCAAGACTTTTGATCTTTTAACATAGAAGATGCTAAATCTTGTATATTACTGAAAATGAATGGCTTCAAAATATTTCTGCTGTTTATAATACTTTCTCCATGATCTGAGGGCTCTGAAATTTGGTAATAATATTATTGAGAGTTTCCATTTTAGAATCTCTTTAAGGAAATTATTATTGGATTCTTTCAATTTCTATTTTATTTTCTGGTTCTAGAATCTCAGGGCAGTTATCTTTGATACTTTCTTGAAAAATGATGTCTAGGCTTTTTTTCTGATTATGGATTTAAAGTATTCCAATAATTATCTTTCCTCGAACTATTTTCTAAGTCAATTGTTTTTCCAAAGAAATGTTTCACATTTTCTTCTATTTTTCAAAATTATTTTTCTTGATTTTTAAAATATTTTTAACTCTTCTTTTTGCACCTGAAGCCAATTTCCTTTTTTTTTTTTTTTTGAAGTTTTGGAAATAGCCATTTTTACTTTATTGTCCTTTTTTGAGTTTATGTTTTGATCTTCTCTGTCACCATAGTAATTTTTATGATCTGGATTCGTTTTTTGCTTGTTTATTCATTTTTCCACCTTTTTTTTTACTTTTAGCTCTATATTAAGTTTCAGGCTTTTTGTGAAGCTGTTTCAGAACTAATTCTGTAGGGTTTATAAGTTTTCAGATTTTCCAAGTTGGTACAATTTAAGGAGAGGAGTGTTTATTATTCTCTTGGCCTGTGCTCTGGTTCTGTGAGTAACCACAATCTTTTCAGTCCTGGAACTATGACCAGGATCCCTACTCTCCTCCCCTCACAAGCTCTGGTGTGCTAGTGCTTCTCCGTACTCTGAGACTGTAACCCAGGACTATGACCTGGATCTAAGTATGGGCAATGCTACAGAGTCCAGCAACCAGGGCCATTCTCCTTCTGATGAGTTGCCTAAGTTTCTTACTCTCTGCAGTCTGAAAGCTCCAGAAACTGCTGATCCCGTCTCCCAGGCCTGCTGCTAGTTTCTTTAGGCACAGTCTGCACTGGAGCATGGTCTGCACTGGGTGCTAGACTGCCTAATTTTCTCCCCAATATGAAAAATCTTTTTTATACTGACTTTCTAAATAGTCTCAGGCTGGAAGATCATTTCATCCCATCATTTTGTGGGTTCTGTTGCCCCAGAATTTGTTTTGAAATATTATTTAAAAATTTTTGGAAGGCTATCCTCTTAGAGCGGCTATCTGAATTTTATTCTTTTAGCCCAAGACTTTGCTATGAGAGCTGTTACTTCAAGTGGTTCTCAATAATTTATACTTTAAAATGAAAGAAAGATACATGAGCCAATTTTTAAGGGGCAGATTTGGAAAATATTAAATACTAGAGAGTAGTGTAGATGGAGCACCACTGAAATGGGAAGAAGGCACAGAAGAGGACAGCTGCAACTGCTACTATCTCAAAATTTGCAGAAGGTGACTCTAGCTTGGCCCTTGGATTAGAATTATATGGAGTTCAGTGCATCATTTTATAGGAAAAAAATTAACTGGGTCTTATGTGTACATTACAATAAAGTTTTTCACTGTGCAAATTTGTAACAAATCTATTAAATATTACTTAGCAAAATAAATAAATAAATAAATTTTTTGAAAGGGAAATTAGGAGTGCTCAGGCAAATTCCTGCCTTTTCTTCACCATCTTCCCCCTAATTTTTTTTTAAAAAATATTTTACAATAAAATTCTTTAATAAGAAATGACAGAGAGATTTACATAAGATGATTGACACAGAAAAAGGTCATTTATTCTTCAGAGGTAACTAACTCCCAACTTTAGCAATGAATGACAATACTAATAATTGGTTTTATGTTGCAATTTAAATATACAAACCCACATGTAAAACTTTTAAATCTGAGGGAGGGATGAGAACTATGGGATTCATATTCTCATTTTTAGATAAAACAATTATGACAAAAGGAAATTCATAGAGCCATAGATTGAGGAATTCATAAGACACGACGTTTTAGAAATCCATAGGATCCTAGGTTTAAAGCCACATCTGGATTCATAGGAACACAGAGTTAGATGTAAAGAGACAAGTCATTTCCAGACCTAGAGCCATGATTCTATATTCCCACTGTACCTCTGGTCTCCTAGGAAGTGTGAGGTGTTTTGCATGTATATATGTGTATACAGAAGGAGAATTCTAATTGGTTATACTATGAAATTGCCAGGGGAGCAAAGATCTCTTGTAACTATGGAGATACTTCCAGCCATCATATAATAGGAGGGACCTGAGCTAATTCATAAAGGAATCCGGCCATTCTGGAGGCAGAAGTGAGGAGAAAGGCTCTTTTGTCCAGAATGGGGTGACAGCCTGTGCAAAGGAGGCAGGGGATAGAAAGTCATGGATGAGGACCAGTGAGAAAGGAAGTTTAACTGGTCCTTAGAGTGCCAGGAAGGATAAATAAGCCTGGAGAGGAAGGGAAGTTAGTGCCAAATTACCAAAGCCTCTAAGTGCTGACCTCATGCACGATTGATTTTCATTCACATCCAGCAAAAATAAATGTCATTAACATCCATTCCAAAGTACCATTTATCTTCACAGGGAACTAGGGGACCATATTCCTTGCAAACACCAAGGGTGTTATGTAACAACCACTTAATGTGCTCCTGGCAGCCGTGTAGGACGGACAGTCATCTCAGAACATTTGTGCTGCATTTCAGAAGAAAGTTAGCCCTATAATTTTCATAGGCACAGAGAGATTGGATTCTAAAGGACTTCTAGAAATTCAGAACCTTGGTTCTGGCCCTGCTTCTTTTTCCTCTGGATTCATTCTGAACTGAAAATGCTTTCTTTCTAAAACTAATATTTTTAAAAAAATATGTGTCATGTTTAGCACATATTGAATTGCTTGCTGTCTAGAGAGAGAATGGGGGGAAAGAGGGAAAAAAATTTGTAACATAAGGTTTCGCAAGAGTGAATGATGAAAATTATCCATCTATATATTTTGAAAATAAAAAGCTTTAATTAAAAAAAGAAATAGAGTACTAGCAAAAACAAAAAGTGTGTGTGCATGAGTGCATATGGTGAGGGGAAGAGAGGGAGGAGGAAAAGGAGAGCAGGAGGAGCTAGATCATGTCCTGCCATCTCACTCCTTCCTATTCAGTGAGCCAAGGATTTCAATGGGAAAACAACAACCACCACAAAACTTTCCCCTTATTTCGCTCTAAATCTAAAAATTGCAGCTGAATCTCTGCTGAGACATTTTCAGCCTGAGCTCAGGCTTTTGATTCTAGCACAAAAATTCATAGACAACGGCTATTTTTTTTGCCTTTGTTGTTTTCCAGCCACCTTTCTTGCCAGTTGCTAAAACCACTCAGGGGCTTATCTCTGTGTCATCTCAATTTTATACACTGATACCTGGAAAGCAAAGGGGGCTCTCAATTGGTCTCTCCTGCCATGGAAGGAAGACAGGAATTGCTTCTATTGAAACGAGAAAGATTTTTTTGTCACTGAGCAGGGATCCAACAAAAGAGGTTTGGGCAGACCCGGCGGTGGTTTGAGCTGAGAAAAGGCATTTTCTGCTCGACACATACAAAACCGTTGCTATGGGGTGTCCACTTGGCAAGTGGACTCCTTGCTGGGATGGAGCGGAGAGAGATGGGAGGATGAAATCTGTCAGAAGGGCCCTGGTCCTGGTCCTTGGAGCCTCTCAGCCCTGTCCAGTCTCTTTGCCCAGGATCTAGTGTTTGAGACAGTTCCCGCCACAAAGGAGATCTGGATGAACAAGTTCCACCTTTTCTGCTCTCAAGGTCCCCTGGACCCAGATCTCTTCCTATTCATCATCTCTAGAATTTTCAAGTTGGAAGAGGCCCATTGGCCCAAGAGTCTCATTTTACAGATTAGGTCACTTGATATCCGGTCTCCTACACAGTGGCAGAATCAGGGCAAGGGCTCAGACTTGATCAGATCATGTCTCTATTCAGGGGCTCTCTGCAGCCTCCAGAATAATACACAAACACCCCCAATTTGGCCTTGAAAGCCCTTCACAATCGGACCAAACTTAGTTTTCCAGATGAATTTCGGATGATTCCCATCCAGACACATTGTCTACTCCAGCTAGACTGGCTTATTGGTGCTTCCACCCCATCCCCATGCAGAGCATCCATTTACTTTTGCATGGACTAGCTCACACCTGGAGGGCTCCTTTCCATCCTGGAATCCCTCGGTCCCTTCAGGAACACAGCCCAGCAGAGACTTTTCCTCCCTTACATTGCTAATGCTCTCTCCCCAATTGCTTTTATATTTCTCTTGCATGGGAATTGACTTCTCCATGAACATATTGATTTTGTCTAGTGGAAGGACAGCTGTTTGAGGGTGGGGACTATTTCATTTCTTCCTTTGGATTCTCAGAGTCTACCACTCTATCATACCCTGCACCCACGCAGGACCTTAAGGCATGTTTGTTAAAGCAAGTTGATTTTTTATTTTTAAATTGGTAAAAATTAAAAAATGGAACTTTTGATCCATAATCAACCTATTTTCTAATGCAAAAGCCCATTAGCAATAAGCTGTTTCCAACAATAACAATCACAGAGATTTCTATGGATATTTACATTTTACTAAGTGCTTTGACATATATTGCCTCCCCCGATCCTCAAAACAACCTGTTTGGGGTCATGGAATCAGAAATCACCTCATTTTATTTGTTTGAGTTTTATTCTTGTTTTTCTACTAACAAGCATTTATTTTCTCTCCTTTTCACTTACTCCTACACACGTATGCATCCATAACTGGACAAAAAGAAAAAAGAAAAAGTCCATAACAAATAAGCATAGTCAAGCAAAGCAAATTCTCTCACTGATCATGTCCAAAATTTGTGCCTCCATCACCTCCCTCACAGGATGTATATTATGGATTCCCAGAATTGGGTAATATTAGAGATGAAAAAAACTAAACTAGAGAGACTAAATGTCCAGAATCACATTTGGATTTTTTTTCTTTTTTGCAAAACAAATATTTTCCCCTTTAAACCAGAAAATCATAATGAAATTTATACTTCAAATACTATTAAGGATATTTTGTACAGGAAGAAGAAATGTTTTGCTTAAAGTGGTGGCCAGTTTACAGGATCATAGGATTATAGAGGATTATAGATTCCATAGAAGCCATCTAGTCCCAGCCCCTAAAAAAAACACTCCAAAATAAATACTTTCCTTAGTTAGTAGTCTACAGAATCTATGATATTGGTAAGGATTGAGGGAATCTTTGAGGTCATCAATTCACTTTCCTCATTTTATAGATGAGGAAACTCAAGTACAGAGAAGGTATACAGGACTGGGATTGAAACCCAGGTTTTCTAACTCCAAATGTTCCTCTATACTAACATGCCTGATCAAAGCAGGGATTTAAAATAAAAATTTAGAATGTCTGGCAACTGAAATTAAACTTTGAATAGCTCTGCTAAGACAGTTCTTGAAACCAATCACAAAGCCCTCCCCCTTTCTGCTCATTGCCTAAAATTTGGAATTATTGAAAACATGAGTGAGAGCTTTTTCTGGGAAGACTCCAAGATTGGACCTTAATAGTCATTTATGTCTAACATCATTTGCCAATTCTGTGAATTTGCTGTTCTTTGAAGACCATGAACAAAAATAGTGCTTTTAATATCAATTTAAATAAACTTAACCTTCTCCCATTTTGGGCATCCTTTTAATTTATGAAATATATCTTTAGCAGCATTATACCTTTTTCAATAGAAATGACTGGCAAGAACACAAGAAATATTTAGATCATTTCCCCCTCATTGTTAGTCTAGAAATAGAAAATCTGATCCCATTGCTAATGACTTCTAATGTAGACGCGATGGGCATTTGAACACCATTACAGATACAACTGCTTCTCAGAAGAGAGAGGAACAATGACTACTTTGTTTTGCTTAATACAAGCATGTAGCTGCAAATGCAATCCATCCACATGAAGACCGGTTATTAGAATTTTAGCATTAACATGTATGTTACAACTAGCAGCACCAATTTAGATTATAGCATTTACCAGTGAATCTACTTTGGAAAAAACATAATAACACATTTTTTAAAATGTTCACATTACACAGGTATCCCAGCCATAAGTTTTGAAGTTCAAGAGATCCGATGCAGTAGAAAAAGGTCTGAATTTGAAGTTATAAGCCTGGGTTCAAATCCCACTTTTATAGTTTATTATCTGCATAGTTTTAATTTGGGTGCTTAAAATGTCTATGCAGAAATATTAATACTGTGCTGGAAGAAATTATGGGAATACTTATATGATCTGATGCAAAATGCAATCACAGAAAAAAAGAAAAAAAGTGCAATAACTACAACAATGTAAATGAAAAAACAATACACTAAACAATTATAATGACTAACAGCCCTAAAGAAGAGATAGAAGAAAGCATCTCCTTTCCCCAAACTTCTTTGTAGATGGGATTTATAAATGTGGAACACCACATAGTATACTTTTTTCTACATGTTGGTTAATTCTACTGAACTGTAATTTTTTAAAATAAGGAGTAGCTATCTGAAAGCAAGAGGGGAAGGAGCTGGGAAAGAGACACATTGGAATATGGAGGTGATGTTTAAAAACAATAGATATCCATGAAATTTAAGAAAAGAGAGAGATGGGAGAGCTACAAAATCCATGATTCTTTTGCCTTATTGAAATACAAATTGCAAAACAATTGTCTTAATAACCAAAAAAATAAAGCATCAACTCAAAAGTGGGGTTTGGCAATCCCCAGGAAGGATTCAGGGTTGTTAGCCTGCTGTAGTCCTCCCTTAAGTGATCATTTTCAGATAATGAAATTTCATCTGACTTTTTGCTAACAATGCAGAGATAGGAGATACTACCCTGTTTTTCTAATTTTTCTATCAAAAACTGTATATTTCTTCCAAGGCTTATTCTCTGTTTTCCTACCTGTCATCCTTGCACAAAGAGTTTTTTCTTTAATTATCCTTTTTCAAGCTAAAAATGGGAATGTGGAGAATTTGTGGGAGATTTTAAAATGGGAAAATCTAGTATGCCTGCCCTAAAGTGCAGGGGCAGAATTTTTATGGTAGCTGTTGTCAAGAGAATATATAGTGGTTGATACACTGATATCAAGCTTTATTTTATCATGTATATTTTCTGCAAATCAGAAATGCCCCAAATAGTGGGGACAATGGGAGCCAGAATATGATATTCATGGGAAAGAACAATGTATTTTCAGGGGCTCTTTCATCTTAGAAATGTCACTAAATTTAAAAGCAGACATGAAAATATCCATGCTTTCAAGCAAGGTGAGATTCATAAATAACGTCCATGAGGTAATAAAACCTAATCCAGGAAACTATTTAAGACAGAACAACCAGGAAGATCAAGGGACTTGAGAGCATTCCATATGGAGATCAGTAGAAGGAACTAGAGATATTAGATGGAGAAGGTAGGATACTGTAGTTGTGTTTGTACAACTATTACACACACACACACACACACACATACACACATTTGTTCGTGGCCACAGAAAGCAGAATTTGGAGTTCACAGAAGTTCCAAATGACACATTCAGAGCTAATAATGAACCAAAAGTGGAATGGGTTGCCTAATAAAATCATATATTTCTCTTCCCTGGAAGTCTTCACACAAAAAATGAATGACCATTTGTCATGGTGGAGGGAATTCTTGTTCAGGCAGAAGTTGTACCAAATCACTTCTAAGATTCCTTCCAAATCTGAGTTTTTCTGATTCCCACATCTTCAACTTTAAGACAACAACTTCACTTAACCATTTAAGATATCTTGTGACAATATGTTTAACATGACAGCCCTTACATAAACTATATCAGATCGCTTGCCATCTTGGGGAGGAAGAAGAGGAGGGAGGAAGAAAAAACTTATAAAAATGGGCTGAAAACTATCTTTATATGTAATTGGAAAAATTAAACACTATTTACAAACAAACCAACAAATGCCTCTGATCCCTTTTGGACTGGAATCCTCTGATAACTATGGCTGTCTGGCCAAGGTGGGCTTGAGTTTTATATGCTACCTCCTTTGTTAGACTTTGCAGATTCTAAAATCCACTGAAAATTGAGAGCATTTTGTGTTTTTGCATTTCTATTTCCTGTGTTGTCAGTGAGTAATTATACCCAATAAAAAAAATTGCAGCAGAATGTATATTGTTAGGCAACCAGATCACATGGGGATATTTTTCTTCCACAAGTTTTACTTCAGAGCGTGTTCAGTATAAAAATATGGGAAGTCAAGTAAACAGAGAGGTTTCTTTGCTCAAAGCATTCATTTTAAACAAACATTTCACTGTTATTCTGATCAGATGCTAGGACACAAATGATGTTTTCCTTCAAATAAAACAAATAAATTATTTTGAGGGAAAAGCAGACAGGTGAGTCATAAAGGAGTCAGGCCATTTATGACAACAAAAAGGATTTTCAAATAAGAAAAAGGAAAAGAATATTGTGCATAAGAAAAGAAAAGGGAGTAGAGAGTGGGAAAGAGGAATATGGAAAAGCACAAAAGAGAAAAATGACAGATTGATTCATCTTTTAAAAAAAAGGCCAATATATTGGTATATATTTGAAAACTTGAATCACTTTACCAATGTTCAAGAAAACTCATTACTCCTTCAAAGTTCTGCTATTTTTCAAACATCTTTATTAGATATCACTGACAAGACACCTCAAGGACATGGTACTTGGGTGACAATTGTGTGGCTTATAGAAAAAGCGGTCTTGACTTTAGCGGGTCTCATTGGAAAAGTTGATTGAAGACATAACTAGGACAGGGTGACTAGGGCTTTGTCTAAGGACAGCAAAATTTAGAGGACAAAATAATTAAACATATTTTACTCCATCAATAGCCAAATAACACTACAGCAACTGACTGAGCTCAATTAAATTTGTCTTAATTATTTGCAATACTTTCACATTATTAATTCTAAAGTTAATTTGATAGGCATTTTTTCTTATTTGTCCAAGAGCGTTTTGAGCAGGTTACCCCAGGAGAAAAATTACTGGGTACAGTTTCCATATGAAAATAGGGTCAATTTGACAAGTACTGGGAATCCTAGATTCCAGTCAATTACCCAAGTTGCTTCAAAGTACCATTCTCCCTCACATTCATTTTCATCTCTGTATTTCTTGACTTCTTATCCTAATATAGGTCTTTGTTACTATCCACAGGTTAGGGACTTCTTATCTGGTCATTTCCCCTTTATGGACCCTTTTTCTTCTGATGATTTTTCACTGTATAGTCCTTTTTCAGTCATGTTCAACTCATTATGACTTCTTTCAGGATTTTCTTGGCAAAGATATTGGAATTGTTTGCCATTTTTTCCCTTCTCTTTATTTTATAGATGAGGAAACTGAGGCAAACAGGGTTAAGTGACTTTCCCAGGATCATACAGTTAGGAAATGTCTGAGGCTGGATTTGAACCCATGAAAATGAGTCTTCCTGACTTCAGACATGGAACTCGATCCACTGTATCATCTGGCTGACCCATTTTTCAAACTCAGCCCTTATATATAGCACTGGTCATTTCTCTTTTCTTCTCCAAAATCTGTAAGAGCTTTCTACTGTCTATCAAACCAAAACCTTTCTT
This sequence comes from Myrmecobius fasciatus, assembly GCA_023553655.1. Taxonomy (NCBI): domain Eukaryota; kingdom Metazoa; phylum Chordata; class Mammalia; order Dasyuromorphia; family Myrmecobiidae; genus Myrmecobius; species Myrmecobius fasciatus. Next base: position 414,590 of record JAJPUD010000082.1, on the reverse strand, counting down.
GGAACTGAAGACTCTTCCCAATCTGAAATGACTTTATCATCTCATTTACACATTCTATGCCCTACACAAAGTGGATGACAATCTTTTGCCCAAACACATCTGTGCTTTTTACACCTCTGCATCTTTCCTCAGATACTCTGTGTCTAGAGTTTCCTTCCTTTTCTTGTTAAGTTTCTGTTCACATTTTTAATCTGACTCAAGAGCCACCTCCTCAAGAAAGCCAGCCCTGACCTTCCTCCTCCAGCCACTGTAGTGCTTTATTTTGCATTTTTTTTCTCAAGAGCTTATCATATAAAATGTGAAATATAGTTTGGTGCTCATGTCTTATCTCTCTTTAGGATGTAAACTCTGGGAAACAGAAGCCATCGAGCCTAACTCCTTCAATTTATATTTTTAAAAAATGACTCAAATTGAATGGCCACGGTTAGCCAGGCATTGAGTGTCAAAGGTGACTTTTGGACCCTTTTGTCCTACCATACTGACTCACATGTTTCTTATGACCAGAAGCATCAGGGAAAATCTGGCAAAAGAACCTTTCATAATAGTAGGTTAAGTATTCTCAATAACAATCCCCCAATTTCATCCTTGAGTTCTTTTAAAAATTCTTGGAGAGAAACAATCCTATCCCAGTGATTTATCTCTATTTATGTTGTCAATTTGGCTTAGAACATCCTGAATACTGATCATTAAAACATCTAAAAGAATGATTATGGGTTTTTAAAAATGAGCTGAGGAGAAAATACCCTGAGGAGAAAAGAAAATTCTATAAGACAAAGACAGAGAGATAAAGAGGCAGAGAGACAAAGACAGAGACAGCCTTGAAAAGTCCACCAATGACATTTTTGAGGTAACACACAGGGCCATCAGGTTTTGCCATTGGCTTTTACTACACCCTAAAATCCATTAATCTTTATCATCTACCTTGGCTCTAAACTCTCTGGACTACAAGACACTGACCAGCTAATACATCCTAAGGGCACTTGGGTTTAACTATCCTTCCCAAAATGCTTTTTCATTGATTCATTCATTCTATCAATTATACATTTATTCACATTGTTAGAACAAAACTTCAATAGGGAAGAATCAGATATGAATAGATAAGAATATGAGTAGATATATTCAGCAGTCCCACCATCAATTTCACCAATTTTGATTGTCATTTAATTGCTTCTTCTTTGCACATAGAAGCTTCTCAAACCAAAACAGATTAAAGTTTTAGGCTATTGAATGGCATACCAATTATTAACCAATTATTTTGAAATTAGACTTGAGAAGGGAATAGAGAATCCAACTTATAAAAAAATAAAAACAAAAACAACTCAAGATCTCAAGGGCAAAGATTTCTAGATTCTAGAATTTCTAGATTCAAAGATACTGAAGTAGTTGGCCATTTATTTCTCCAGCTCATTTTACAAATGAGGAACTGAGACAAATTGGAATAAATGACTTCCCCAGGTGACAATCCCTCCCAGCTTCGTCCTATGCCTTTGTCCTGTGCCTTTATCCCAGTTAGAGATACAAATGTTGAACAGTATAGAAGACATGCATCTAAAGATCTTCCTTTAAGAGTTGATAGTGGGGCAGCTAGGTGGTGCAGTGGATAGAGCAACAGCCCTGAAGTCAGGAGGACCCGAGTTCAAATCTGGTCTCAGACACTTAACACTTCCTAGCTGGGTGACCCTGGAAAAGTCACTTAACCCTGCTTGCCTCAGCAGAAAAAAGAAAGAAGAGTTGATGGTGACCCTTAGTGATATTTTGGGGGGTATCTAGTCATTCAGTCAGGTATTAATTTGATATTTCAGCTTACTGAAGTTTTGGCTTTCTGAGAATTTTTACAAGGGTGTGTAATGATACTTTTAGATCTCTTTTATGAGCTCCTAATCAACTAGTATTTATGTAGTAAAACCTATGGAGGATATGCAACAATAATAAATTGCCAAATCTCCAAACAAGATTGTTATTCAACCCTTTCAGTCATGACTGATATTTCATGACTCCATGGGAAAAATACTACAATAAACTGCTGTTTCCTTCTTAAGTCCATTTTACAGATGAGGAAACTGAGGCAAACAGGGTTGTAGGTCTTCTCTAGGGTCACACAACTAGTAAGTGTCTGAGGTCAAATCTGAATTCAGGTCTTCTTGACTCAAGATTTGGTACTCCATCTACTGCACCACCCAGTTACCCCAGGTGGCAAATACCAATTTCAAATATCCTAAAGAACTCAACTAACAGACTATTATAGATCTTGATCATTAACACAAATTTAAATGTCGCCCCTAGCTTGTCCCAAAATAGCACTGTTTCATAAAAATTCAAGAACAATATTTTTCATACATGTTCCCAGCCCAATATTCATAAACTTCTTACTTTGCAGAACCAAAAATTGACAAACAAACAAAAACATTTTTAAAAAAATAGACATGTGGCTAAGGAGATCAAAGCTCTTGAAAAATAGCATATGGTACCTATCATCTCTCTCCCATCCTTCGGTCTGTCTTAAAGTCTCTACCTTTATCTATATCTTTCTCAATCTCCCTCTTTCCCTCTCCTCTCCCTTTCTGATTTTGAATCAATAAAAGGAAGTGGGGAAATGTAGAGAAGATTAGGGGAATTTGACTCCAAAGAGTCAAATCAGATCTACTCCTAGTGATTTCAGAAAAGATGAATCGGTTGTTATTCAATTGCAGAAAATACACATTTATCCATAGAACATTAAATATAAAGGCATCATAACCCTTAGTACATTGTCCTAGTGCCCTTTCTATCTAAACCCCATTGTTGAAGATGAGGTGATAATAACTATAGCTGATTCTGCATGAGGTTTTAAGGTTTGCAAAATGTCTTGTTTGTTTGTTTGTCAATGAGCATTTATTAAGCACATACTCTGTGCCAAACACTAACACCTTAATTCATTTAAAAGGTTTTATTATCCTTTTATTAAAAAAAAAAAATAGAGACTCAAATGTCTAAGTGCCTTTTTCATGGCCACACTGCTGGTAAGTTTTAGAGACTGAATTTGAACCTTGTCTTTCTGATTCCAACTCCAGGGCTCTGGCTGATTTGTCCTTCATCAGGAGAAATATAAAATATATTTCTTGATCGCAGGGATCTTGCAACTTAGCTAATGAATGAGATAAGACACTGCTGACTGCCACATGGAAGGAGTTAAAAAAAAAAAAAGAATCATACTGGCTAGCTAAAAATTAACATTTTATTACACTTTCAAAATAAAAACCAGAGACCTCTATGTATGAAGACACATATAAATACATAAAGGCAGACACAGATATATTCACTTCCCCACCCACACATCCCCCAAAATCCCAAATCCTCCTTTGCTGAGCAACCTCAAGAGTGTTTATATTAATCTGATCCATTTTCTGGCAGTGTTGATAGAAATTTTTAATAATTAGTCGCTAAGATTGAAAACTAGGGAAATCCTTCTAGGAATGATGAAGCCTCTGATGTATCACCATGCCATATGGAGATTTCTTTAATTAGAAAAACTGTCAAATGAAATTCACCCAGATAAAAAGAACCAGGAACATTTATTGCCTGGTCTTACCTATAGTCACTAGCCTCCAACAGCTACTCGTCGACATATAGGATTGAGTTAAAAGGGAACTTTTATAGCATTGAATCCAATCCTCTCATATTTTACAGATGAGAAAAATGACATTTCGAGATGGAAATGTTCCATACAAGGTCACACAACATAGCAGCTGAGCCAGGCAAGAAGCTGGGACTTCTGAGTATGAATTGTAGGGTCTTCTCTCACATAATGACCAAAGCTGAGACTCAGAGAACCAAAGACAAATATATAATTACCTAGAAGAAATAAAATCCATCATTCTTGTCTCATCTCCTTCCCTCCTCTCCCCTCCTATTCTCTTCTCCTCTTTTCTGGAGATAGTATTATCCTTGCTCTACTTTGGTCCAGAGAATACAACCAAGAGTAATGGGTGGACCATTTAACAAAGGAGACACTGTTGGCAGGATATCAGGGAAAAAATTCATAAATGTCAATGCTGTCCAAGAGTGGAATAGTCTCTTCTGGGAATTAGTGAACTTCCCATCATTGGAGAGCTTCGTGTAAAGGCTGGATGATCACTTCCTGAATCTATCACAGAGGGCATTATTATTCGGGTGTATAATATAGACTTTTAGATTATTTCCTACTTATATGATTCTAGAATTCTTGTACTTAGAATGAGTATTGCTCTAACAGAATTTCCTTTGGTAAGCCACACTTTTACTTTTTAAATTTTTTAATATTTTTATTCCTTCCTCCTCAAGATACTAATCAATCAGATATAACTTATGAATCTGCAATTATATAACATTTTCATATCAGTTATTTTATACAAAAAGGCCCAAACAAAAAAATTAAAGAAGCAAAGTGAAAAATAGCATGCTTCAATCTGTATTCAAAGAATATCAATTTTTTTTCAGGAGGTGAACAGTACACTTCATCATTGGTCCACTAGGATTGTCTTGGATCACTATATTGCTGAAAATAAAATTCCTGGTACTATGTACAATGTGCTGATTCTGTTCATATAAGTCTTTCCAGATTTTTCTGAAATTATCCTTTTAATAGAATAATAATATTCTATTACAATCATATACCACAATATGTCTAGCCATTCCCAGTTGATGGCCATTCCTTTTATTATGGAAGCCATTTTTTCAAAGAACTATAAATATGTCTTTTGTACCTTGGCCATCTGGTATTATCCAACCATCCCCATTTCTTTTTTATAAATGTTTATAAATTTTATAAATGTTTATAAATGTATTCATGAGCATTATAGACATAACTCTCAGATCCAGCCACTGTGCCTCAGACTTCAGGCTAGCAGCAAATTGCCATTATTTCATGTATTTTCTCTAATAATGTGGATAAGAAGAAAAAGGATAGCCAAAGCCTGACTGAATCAACAAGAACAAAGTATCAGCAAAATATGATGGCTGTGCCATCCAAAGAAAAAAGAAAATATAGTGGCTGAAACATGAGTCTCTTAAGTAGCACAAGGACAGAGAAAAGAGGAGAATATGTAGAATATAGATCCCATGTAATCTCCTAGATTGTAAAAGTTACAAGACAGCAGAGACTAAGTCCCCTAGATATGTGTCCCCATTCATAACACTATGAAGGGAGTCTTAGATAGATAGATAGATATTACATATATTACATATGACATATATATGAAACAATCTGCCAAACAAAATAAAATCAATGTATTGATAACATTTATATATTAAAAATTTTAAAATAAATACATGTTAGCTTTTATCTGCTCTAAAAAAGAAATAATGAAGACAACCCAATAACTTTAGAGTATTTTTCATTCTTTTTCCAAGTCTCTTATGTGTGATCCTGAAGGAGAGTTCAGTAAGCTAAGAAAGATTAGAAAAAGGGCCTTCATCTCAAAGTACAGGTAAACACATTTCTGGTTATAAAGTATTTAACACCTGTGATCTCATTTTATTTTCACAACCACTTTACTGAGAAGGAATTGCCAAAGAGGTAAAGGAATTTGCCTGAGCTAACTTTCAGGACTCAAATCTGAGTCATTTGACTCCAAATCCTTTCTTATAACTAGTAATCAACAAGTATTTATTGACAAACAATATAAAAGGTGCAGTTTAGAAATTGTGTAAAAAAGAAAAGTAATTGACTCCCTAGCTGGTAAGAACTTTCAAAGTATGAGCACTTCCTCCCACTTAGACAAAGATAATATGGGAAATTTGTGTGTTCCACTGGTGCAATCTCAAGACAAAATTAGGGAAAACCATCACGTTAGGTGAGTGTGACAAACTGATGGGAATAAGAATTACATGAGAGGGGCAGGTCTTGGTCTGTATCACTGGCAGAGATAACTATATGAGTGAGATCACAGAACAATTACAGTATCTGAAAAAAATAAGCCAAGGTGACTTAAGTTAGACAATGCCCTAATTAATGTCTCTAGAATAAGGCATTAAAAGAGACCGAAATGAAACTAGGCAAAGTATAATGGCCTGCAACTGAATCTGCATTTCCCCCCAGGCAAGTACTAATATTTGCATTGTGATACACACATGTACATATGTGTATCTCTGTGTGCATATGTGTGTATCATTTGATCCTTATTCCATCATTATTATATTGCTATTATTATCACTCCCATTTTACAGATGAAGAAAATGTGCTTAAGAGAGTGTGCTTGGGGTCACACAGTTAATAAATGTCTATAGTCAAAGGTAAATTCAAGACCTCTTGACTCAAGTCCTACATTCTATCAACAGCATCAAGCTGCCCAAGAATATGAAAGGCAAAAAAAAAAAGAAGGAAGAGTTTAATGAGACCTGAAGTCATTACTGATGGAGATCAGTCGAGGCTCCATGGAGAAGAATTGAATTTATCATTAAAGGATGCAACAAATAAAGAAAGGCACAGGAGGAAAGGCCCTGAAATGAGGAGGAGGAGTATCTTTAAGGAGTCCGGTGTGATGGGCACCAAGATGGCTTTATACAATTCCAGCTTTATTTAAGGTTTTCATCCATTAGTATATTAATTTTTCAACTAACAAGTAATTTTTCAATGGCCCAATATATTCATGTTATTTTAATGCTCAGTGAGAAATTTAGAAACAGGTTAATAATAAAAAAGAAACCTGGTCTCTTTCCCTGAGTTACTGCAGCCCAAAACAATGCCCCCAGTCTCTGAAGTGCTTTGACATTAACTGTGGTCTGTTGAAGAATTTTGCATTATTTCTTAGCCATCTCATGTGGGTTGGTCTTACCTCAAAGGCAGCTGGTAGTACAGTGGATGGAATACTGCTCCAGGAATTAGAGATTTTAAGTCAAATCTGGCCTTAGATGCTTACTTGTGGTGTGAGTTAAGCAACTCACTTCTAACTTCCATCTACCTCAGTTTCCTCAACTGTTAAATAGGAATAATAATAGCACCTACTCAGCAAGGTTGTTGCAAGGATAATAGAAGATGTTTATTTTTTAAAAGAACTTAGCAAACTGACTGGCACACAGTAGGGACAAAGAAATGCTTGTTTCCTCTCCCTTTCTCCCCATGTGTAAATAATGAGATTTGAGTAAGAACACTCAGAGAAATAGTTCTACTTTACTGTGGAGAAAAGAGAGTGAAGCAAGTATGGAGGGGTGACCTGGGAAAGAACTGAAGGATTGAAGTCATGGTAAGAGAGAAGGAAGCTAATCTTGTCGGACAAAAGGAAAAGTGGAACGGGAAAAGACTAAGACCAGATAAAGAAATTTAGGAGTTCATGACCACAGCAGTGGAGTACTCGTGGGGGACAACACAGTCAGAGGTCTGATGCTGCTGAAGAGAAATGTGATCTCCAGCCTGGGAAAGGGAAAAGGTGGCCAGCCCTGGAGTCAGGAGATCTGCATCCAAACCACCCACCCTGTCTGCTCTCTGCGGGACCATCAGCAAGAGTCTTGGCCTCCATTTGCCTCAGTTTCCTCAATTGTAAAAATAAATGGAGGTTGGACTTAGTTCCGAGATCTCTTCCAGCTCAAGAACTATTACCTTAAAGTGTTATCTTTTCTCTGTTGTTTCTTAGAAATGTAACTGTCAGGTTAACTGTAACTCTAGACATGATAACTAGAACATGGAGCAGGAGTAACTGAAATACTTATTTCCAATGTCTTCTCTTTTCCAATATTCCAATGAATTCTCCATATTTTAGTCTAAAGTAAACATGCTCAAAAAGAAATTGATTGTTTAGTCACATGACTTTTATTGTAGCCTAATGATTCCCTTCATGTATATAGATGTCCATAACCATCAGAGAGAGGTTTAAATACACATGCCCAAATGTACATACATACATAATCAAAACAAATGACTAAACTTTCTCAAAAAAAAATTTGTCATAAAATACAGACAATTGTAATTACACTCCTCTTAAACAGGCCACGAGAGAAAGGAGCACCCTTATTTCACTCCTGATTTCCTCTTTAATGATTCAGGCCATCAAGGACTGGTTAGTCTCATCTGTCAAGAGGCAGAACAGCTAGTGTCCAACATATCACAGTTTAACCAATCAACTGTCCTGACTGCTCTGTGGATATTGATCTTGGAAGGTCTTGTAGCTTGCTAAAGTACCTTGTACACAATCTCCGAGCTTGTGTTTTTGGTTGACATGAAGGCAATCTTTGGGAATTACTGTCCAACAGTCATTCTTTTGGTAAGCACACAGAAAATATTGGTTATGTAGAGGGATGGCCCAATTCAACCAGAATATTTTCTTCTAAATACAATAGATGTCAACTTATACTAATGGCATTCACTTATATACATATATATATATAATTTATTTGAAATATATATTATCTTAAATATACATGTATATACATATATAAGAACATTAGGAATATTAAATCATTTGGGAACTAAGCATGAGTATTCCCAAGACTTGGTCTGAGATTTTTTTCTTTTCTTTCTACTTTCCCACTTAGTGACTTGATCCATGTTAATTCATTCAAATATCATCTATTTGAAAGCACACACATTATGTCTCTATCTATCCATATATCTGTCTGTCTGTCTCTCTTCTCTGTCTCTGTTTCTCTGTGTATGTTTGTCTCTGTCTCTGTCTCTCTCTGTCTCTCTGTTTATGTCTCTATCTCTCTTTCTCTCTCTCTAGTCTTAATGTGTCTCTTGAGCTTTCTCAGGTTTATAATATACTACAATTATATGCTATAATCCAAGGCCAGATTTGAACTCAAAAAGATGAGTTTTCCTGACATTAGACCTGGGACTCTATCCACTACACACCTGGCTGTTGCATATACTTAGTAACTATTCATGGATTAGAAATGGTTTTATCCATTCATTCATGAAACAGCCACGGACTATCCACATGATCTCAACTGCTATCTTCAAGTTCAAATGCGATCATGGCTTTCCTGGAGATGGCATATTTCTTTCTTAATCTTTATTCCTGACCCATTACTGCTGGTCTCCACTTTTTGCAGCAGAAAAAGTATTATGAGAATAAATAAATTAAAAAGCATTTGTTAAATGCTGAGCACTGAAGATACAATACAAAACTAAGAAAGTACTTACTCTCACAGAGTTCATATTCTAACTGATGAGGCAATATCCGTGGGAAGGTTCAGCTAATCACTTTTAAGGATATTGCTGTAGTGCACATGGCAAAGTCCAGCAATCCCAGGAGATATTGGTAGATAACAAGAGAGGGATTCCTTGGAGTCTGATCATCAAAGGACAGAGTTAAGCCTAGAGATGGTTTATTTTAGAGTAAGGATTGCACTTGGTGACTTTTAAGCCCATCCAAGTGATTAAGAGGCGATGTCCAATCAGCAAGGAGAAGGATGGCTGGAGATACCCAACCCAGCTCCATTGGACCCAGTTTTGGAGTAGAATTGTGGCTCTTCTTGCTTCCCCTTTTCAGTGGTGGGGTTGGGGAGGGGAAGGGAATCTATCCATTACAGGGAAGGGGGAATGGGAGCAGGAAGGTTGAAGGGCTTCCTGGGTACCTGCTTCTGTTTGCCAGATTGTACATGGGTTGAGTGGGCAGGCAGCCTGAGTGAAGGGTGGTAAATAGGGCATTTTCTAGTCTCTGTTCCTACTGAGACCAGGGGCACAGAGCTCTGTGAAAGAACACCATTAATCTTCAGCTACAAAACACCTTCAGTTAATCCACAGGCATTGAGGAGAGCCTACTATGTACTAAGGGGTGTTGGGTGAGTTCAGGGAAGACTAGTACCTGGTAGGAAGGCTGCTGAGCCCTTTACAGGGCTGCTTTCCACCTCTGGTGTCCACCTGATCCACCTGACTCTCACCTGTGGCTCCAAGAAGCTGTGGCACACACAGCAGCCACATCCTGGCAAAGCTTTCAGCAGGTGGGCTAAGGCAGGTAGAGGATAACCAAAGGGTCTCAAATCCTGTGGTAAGTTAGGGGAGTATTTACCTTAGGCATATAAAGAAGCACAAAAGGAGAGAGTCCTCCCCAAAAATGTTCATAGGGATTATATGCATCTGACCTGTGGCAGAGCATCCTGAGCTTGTACTGGTCTGATCAGCCATTGTCGGGCACTCTGTAACTTAACCCTAACACTGAGTCCTTTTGGTCCCCTTTGAGGACAAAGGAGGTCATTTTAGTCCTCTTCGAGAATGAAGAATGTCATTTTGGACCTCTTCAAGAATGAAGAATGTAATTTCGGTCCTCTTCAAGGATGAAGGATGCCATTTTGGTCCTTTTTGAGAATGAAGGAGGTCATTTTGGACCAAAGGATGTCATTTTAGACCTCTTGAAGAACAATGGATGACATTTTGGACCTCTTTGAGAACAAAGGATATCATTTTGGACTTCTTCAAGAACGAAGGATGTTATTTTGGACCTCTTTGAGAATGAAGGATGTCATTTTGGACCTCTTCAAGGATGAAGGATGCCATTTTGGTCCAAAGGATGTCATTTTGGACCACTTCAAGAACAAAGGAGGTCATTTGGACCTCTTCGAGAATGAAAGGCAACAACCAACCAACCACCTACTAAGCATTGTATACACAGACAATAATGAAACAGCCCCAGTCCTTGAGCCAAGGCATGACAAGTACTAGTTTTGATATCTAGGTCCACATTTAAGAGCAATTACCTTCCACAATAAAAGGAAAACCACTTGAATCACAATGCAGAAAACAATCACATGCATGTGGTTTGCTTTATGAATATTTTTCATTCACTCAATCATTCATTCACTCAATCAAAATACTTAACTATCAATTAAATTACAATTTTATATTTACATTCCAAGAAAGCAAGCTAATACCAAAGTTCTTATAATTGCAGGGTTTGTCCAAGGACAACTGAAAATTTAAATCCATCTATATAGTAATATACAGAAAAATCTTATAATAATTGGTTTTCAAATTGGTGACTTGAAGGCACCAAATCATGATATCAAATGAAAGCGAATGCTCCGCTAACACTCTTGCTTGTAAAGTAAGGCACAAAAGCAGATGAGTTTCAGAAATTTTTTTTTTTCTCAAATGGACTATCATATTCTGGGTATCCTGGTAAACTGAAATCCAGCCATGTATACATCAGTATTCTTTAATTTCCTTCCCATTGAGGAACTGTGTATATGTGAATATGTGCCCTACTTATCAAATATTCATTTTTACTGCCTGTCAATCAGCTTTACTTTCCTCAAACAGGGATCCATATAACACCTTGCATTTGTTTAATACTTCCTAGCTTTCAAAGCACCTTCACATACATAGATATCCTAAGAGAGACAGAGACACATCAGAAAGCATCCATGTTCTTTGGTATTTCAACCACCATCCTCCTGTCCCTGCGGGGAGTCTGCTCTATTTGAGCGTCCCCAAAGATTCCATCAAAATATAGCTTGTTAGTCCAGCAACTAAACAAAAACACCGAGCCACTGAATACATCAGACAGAATTTGGGAAGGCGCCAGAAAGCATCGGAGGGTTTAAATGTCAGGTTCTGTTTGTTTCCTGCAAAAGACTGAGCTCAAGGCCTCCCCAGGAAGTTCTGTGAAGGAATTTCATATTCACTTGGAAGTAGGGAGCTGACACAAGCCTGAAGTGACACCCTCAAAGCGCTCCTTCAATAAGTGAAAAAATAAATGGAAAGAGAATAATGTGATCTTTGACACACGGATGACTGTGACCCAGTGGATGGTGGAAATCACTAAAATACAAAATGACATTTTGAAACAGTAAATGAGACGAATATCAATGAAAGCCTTCTGAAATTCCTGGTCATCTCTAGAGAGGGCTGTCTGATCACCACTCCTCTGGATAATATCTAGAAGTCTCTGAAGACTTTTCCTAATTGGTTTCCTTGTTTCCAGTGCCCTTATCCAATCCATTTTCCATACAGCTGCAAATCCACAAGCTTGGAAGTGAAGTCAGACCATGGGATTCCCCTCCTCATGAAACTTCAGTTACTCCCAATTGCCTCGAGAATAAAATTCAAACTCCTTTAGATGTCATTTACACCTCATAACACTATAACAATTTCTAACTTTCCAGAGTGATTTTATCTTAAGAACAGTTCCAGATAAATGATCTAACTTGCTATTTCTTGGATATAACATCCCATCTCTTATCTTCAGGTAGTTGATAGAATACTAAGACTGGAATCAGGAATACCTGAATTCAAATCCATTTTCAGACGTAGTAGCAGTATAATAGGCCAGTCATTTAACCATTTTGCTTTAGTTTCCTCCACAATAAAATGGGGATGATAATAGCACCTATCTCTGAGGGTTTCTGTAAAAATCAGATATTTATAGAATAGTGGATGCTCTATCCACTTCACCATATTTATATAAATAAATATAGAATATATGTTTATAAAATATTATAAAATAGAAAATTCCTATTTTATTTTATTTATTTATACATGTTTATTCCTTTTCTTCTTTTTTCATTTACTGCCCCCCCACATCCACTTGCCCTTCTCCCTTGCCTCTCCCCCTTAGTTTCCATCTTTGTTTCCATTTGAGATGAACTCAAATACTTCCTTCTCCAAAGAGCCCTTCCTCATCTTACTCTCCACCCAGCCCGGATGTTACTGCCTCCTCCCAAAAGTACCTTTTGTTGATTTCCCAAGCTAATTGTAGAATCTTTGAAAGCAGGAATTGCTTCACTTTACCCTCGGGCCTATCATAGTGACTGGAATACAGGAGACAATAAATACTAGTTGATTGATTGAGTTGTAGGTCTATAGTATCCCTGATGAGTTCAGAATATGATGTAAAAGAATGGGATTTGCTTGGATCTTTTTTTTCCCCCTGAGGCAGTTGGGGTTAAGTGACCTGCCCAGGGTCACACAGCTAGGGAATGTTAAGTGTCTGAGGCCAGATTTGAACTCAGGTCCTCCTGACCTCAGGGCTGGTGCTCTGTCCAGATTTGCTTGGATCTTTAAGGAATGGCCCTGTTATTACATGTTCCATAAGGATCTGGTGGCATCCCACTTCAAGAGGAGGCAGAAGAGATAGGAAGACAAGGATTGAGAGCAGAATCCCAGAATGGCTGACTTTGGTGATAGTGGCAACAGCATTTGAGATGCATAAGTCCAGAGACTTGTTCCCCAGACGGTTGTGTTTAATGAGAAGCACAATGTCTGGAACATAGTAAGCACTTAATATATGTTTATTCCTCTTCCCTTTCAAATTCACCTATGATGCAAATTATTTTTGTGATTTTAGACAAATCTCAGCTCCCAGAGCTCAAGTTTGATCATTTAAAATGAGTGAACTGGACTAAATGGCCTCTGAAATACATCTTACCTCCCAACACATATTGCTTCTGGCTTTTTCATGAACAAGACCCTACCCTATAGATAGATGGCATTTTCTCTGGCTAGCCTCCATAACTAGAAGGTCCTTCCTCCTCCCCTCCAACTGCTGATCTCCCTGCCTTCCTTCAAGCCCCATCTCAAATCCTATCTTTAACAATAATTTCCCCAACCCTTCTCAATTGTTTTTTATTTCTCCTGTATATAAATTGTTTTTAATATATTTATTTGCATATTATCCCTCATTAGATCATGAGTTCTTTGAGGGCAAGGAGTCTTTTTGCATCCCTTGTTTTTAGCACAGTGACAGGAACATAGAAAATACTTAATAAATATCTAATATTTGATTGATTCTTGTTCTAGCTCTGTTCTTTGGCCCTTCCAGCTAATCAATCACAAAGTGCTTCCCTCGCTGTTTCACACACATTTTTTGAGGCAATTGGAGATTAAATAACATGCTCAGGATCATACAATTAATAAGTATCTGAGGCCAGATTTGAACTCGGGTCCTCTTAACTCCAGAGCAAATGCTCTGTCCACTTCACCATCTAACTATGTCCACCCTCACATCTTTTTTTTCCTTTAATAGGCAATACATCAGAGGTAGAGAGAGAATACTAGATGTGTGACCAAGAAGACCTGGGTCCACAATATACTCTAGCATTTACTAGATGTGTGACTAGGGAAAAAGTCACTTCTCAAGCAAGGTTTAGTTTCCTCATCCTCAAGATGAGTTTAATAATAACAGCTGCTTCACAGGGGTGTTAAGATAAAATGAGTTATTACATGCAAATTATTTTGCACACATATCACACATGCATATACAAATTTATTATTTGCCATTTTTTCTGGTGTAAATTGTTTCACATAAAGAGATGCAAAAGACTTAATAGTAGAGGGGCATGATGAAAAGGGGTACAATGAGCATTACTTGCACCTTACTCTCACCAGTATCATCTCAAAGAAATAATAATATGCACAATCATTTGAATTTGGAAATGTATCTTACCCAACAGGGAAATAGGAAGGAAGAATATAAAGTAAGGGGGGGATAGAGGTGAAAACTAAAGAAGGGAGGGGAGATCAGAGGAGGTGGTAGACAAAAACAAAACAGTGATTTAGAGGGAAAGAGGGAAAGGACCAAATAAACAGGAAGAATAGAGGATGGATGGAAATCACAGTTAGTATTAATCATAACTGTGAATGTGAATGGGATGAACTTTCCTATAAAATGGAAGTAGATAGCAGAATCTTAACAATATGTTGTTTACAAGAAACACACTTGAAGCAGAGTCACACACAGAGAACAGAAAAGTGGTTGGACAGAATCTTACACTTTAGCTAAAGGGGAGAAAAAGGAAGAGCAGAATTAGCAATTGTAATGTCAAAGTTAAATCAAAAACAGACTTAATTAAAAGAGAGGGCGGAATCTGCAGTTTGCTAAAAAGGTACCATAGAAAACAAAACAATATCAAAACTAAACACATATGGACCAAGTGATATAGCATCCAAATTCTTAAAAGGAGAAATTATGTGACTTACAGGAAGAAGTAGGCAGAAGAACTATACTAATGTCCTCTCTCAGAACTTCATAAAACCAACCAAAAACTAAACAAAAAGAAACTAAGCAGGCAAATAGAATATTAGACCCCATAAAGAAATTGGGAGAGCAAGTCGCATTTATTAGAAAGGAGAAAATTCATGACCAAACAAGAAAGAAAGCATTATGAAATGCAAAATAGATCATTTTGAATATATTGAACTAAAAAGCTCTTGTACAAACTAAACCAATGCAACCATGAATAAAAGGAAAGCAGAAAATTGGTGAACAATTTTACAGCAAGTCAAATTCATAAGATTAAAAATCATTTCCCTTGAAAATGGTCAAAGCCTATGAACAGCCAGTTTTCAGATGAAATCAAAGCTAACAATTTGGAGCTATGCTCAAAAAGTTATCAAACTATGCATACCCTTTGACCCAGCAGTGTTTCTATTGGGCTTATATCCCAAAGAAATCATAAAGAAAGGAAAAGGCCCCACATGTGCAAGAAATTTTGTGGCAGCCCTTTTTGTAGTGGCTAGAAACTGGAAATTGAATAGATGCCCTTCAATTGGAGAATGGCTGAATAAATTATGGTATATGAATATTATGGAATATTATTGTTCTGTAAGAAATGACCAGCAAGATGATTTTAGAGAGGCCTGGAGAGACTTACATGAACTGATGCTGAGTGAAATGAGCAGAACCAGGAGATCATTATACACGGCAACAACAGTACTATATGACGATTAATTTTGATGGACATGGCTCTCTTCAACAGTGATATGTTTCAAACCACCTCCAATTGTTCACTGAAGAAAGCCATATACACCCAGAGAGAGGGATTCGAAATGTGGACCACAACATAAATTCTCATACTCCTTGATTGATGTTTGCTTACATTGTGTTTCCTTTATCTGATATATCGTTTGTGTAGATAAGATTTTTCTTGCACAACAATGATAAGTTTGGAAATATGTATGCATATATTCGATTTGCCAATATTTTAACATAATTAACATGTAGTGGATATCCTGCCATCTAGGGAAGGGGTGGGGAAGTTGGGGGGAAAAAATTTGTAACAGAAAGCTATGTAAGGGTTATTGTTGAAGAATTACCCACACATATGTTATGCAAATAAAATAAATTTAAAAAAAAAAAAGAATAACTTAGGGCTTAAAATTTCTTCCTGAAATAAATTATTCTTGACAGTAAAAAAAAAAAAGAAAGAAAGAAAGAAAAAAAAGAAAATGGTCAAAGCCTATGAACAGCCAGTTTTCAGATGAAATCAAAGCTATCAATTTGGAGCTATGCTCAAAAAGTTATCAAACTATGCATACCCTTTGACCCAGCAGTGTTTCTATTGGGCTTATATCCCAAAGAAATCATAAAAGAAGGAAAGGGCCCCACATGTGCAAGAATGTTTGTGGCAGCCCTTTTTGTAGTGGCTAGAAACTGGAAACTGAATGGATGCCCATCAATTGGAGAGTGGCTGAATAAATTATGGTATATGAATGTTATGGAATATTATTGCTCTGTAAGAAACGACCAGCAGGACGATTTCAGAGAGGCCTGGAGAGACTTGCATGAACTGATGCTCAGTGAAGTGAGCAGAACCAGGAGATCATTATTCACGGCAACAACAATACTATATGAGGATCAGTTCTAATGGACATGACTCTCTTCAACAATGAAATGCTTCAAACCAGTTCCAATTGTTCGGTGAAGAGAGCCATATACACCCAGAGAGAGGGATCTGAAATGTGGACCACAACATAACATTTTCATGTTCTCTATTAAGGTTTGCTTGCATTGTATTTCCTTTATCGGATTATTCTTTCTTGTAGATACTATTTCTCCTGCACAAAAAAAATGATGCAATACATATATTCGATTTCTTAAGTATTCTAACATAATTATCATGTAGTGGATATCTGCCATCTAGGGGAGGGGTGGGGAGTAGGGGGGGAAAATTTGTAACAGAAAGCTTTGTAAGGGTTGATGTTTAGGAATTACCCATACATATGTTTTGCAAATAAAAAGTATTAATAAAATTTTAAAAAAATAAAAAATAAAAAAATCAAAGCTATCTATAGACATATGAAGAAGTGCTTTAAATCAGTTTTGATTAAAGAACTGCAAATTAAAACAACTCTAAGGTATCATCTAATACCTATCAGATTAGCCAGTAAGACAAAAAATGAAAATTACAAATATTGGAGAGGATATGGGGGAAATGGGCTACTAGTGCACTGTTGGTAGAGTTGTGAACTGATCCAATCATTCTGGAGAATAATATGGAACTGTGTCCAAAAAGCAACTATACCCTTTGACCCAGAAATAATACTACTAGGTCTGTATCCCAAAGAGATCATAAAAAGGGGAAAAGACCTATATGTACAAAAACATTTATAGCAGTGTTGGTAAAATATTGCAAATTGAAGACATGCTCATCAATTGACAAGAATGGCTGAACAAGCTGTGGTATATCAATGTAAAGGAATAGCATTGTGCAATAAGAAATGATGAACATGCAGATTTCAGGGGGAAAAAAACCTGGAAAACCTAAAAACCAATGAAAAGTAAAATGAGCTGAACCAGAAAAACATTGTATACAGCATCATCAACACTGTGTGATGATCAACTATGGTTCAATTCTTCTCAGAAATACAATGACCCAAGACAAAACAAAGAACTCATGAAGGCAAATGCTATCCATAGGTACATAAAAACCTGATTCATTCAATACAGATATAAACATATACGTTTTTCACCTATTTTATTCTTTCTTGTGTTTTTTTATTTGTTTCTTCTTTAACAACTGTGATTAATATGGAAATATGTTTTATATGATTGCACAAGGATAAACTATATCAAAATGCTTACCATTTTCAGAAAAGGGGAGGAGAAGCAGAAAAATTTGAAACTGAAAATACTATAAAAATGAATGCTAAAAATAATAATGATGATTATTAAATCTGAGCATATTTGAGAATACTTATAGTTATAGCCATCATTATTAATAAATATTGAAATATGAAACAAAAAAAGAATGCTCAAAATTTCACTGACATGTAACTAGGGGGAAGATTAAAAATAATGTATAATAAATAAATAAATATAATACTTGCCATTATTACTACCACCAATCTAACTCAGGCTTCCTTTACTCTCTCCGGGTATTAATATAATTGACTCCAAATGGATTTCATGCTCTTCAGTTTAAAAAAATCCTACAACTGTCAAATTAACTTTAAAATATTTCTCTTAACATGTTATTCCTCTATTCAAAACACAATTATGGCCCTCAACATTAAAGATAAGGAAGCCTAAGTTCAGAGGTTGTAACTCATCCCTAGTTACCAATTGTTGCAGACTGCCTAGCACCTTAAAACTCAGTCCAGTGCTTGGTATGTACTAGATGCTAAACAAATATTGAGTAGTTATATTTGAACCCATTTTGTCCTAATGCAAACTCTAACACTGCATCTTCCCTCCATGCTAGGTTACAAAATTCTAAAAAAAAAAATAATACTGAAGTTTTGATTTCTTGAACTTTTTTTTTTTGAAAAAAAAAAAATCTAAAATTCTACTCACCTGGGAACTAAATCTCTGGCCAATTGGGGGAAATTTTTGCAGGTGTAAGCAATTATACAATTAAACATTAATTAACAGTTCAAGTGACTGGGCTTATAAGTATTCCCTTAATTGAACTGATAAATATTGTGCCCCTAACAAATGGTAGGTCTCTATGAATAGTAAGTGCTGAAAGTAGCATGTAATAATAATAATTATAATAATAATAACATATTTACATAGATTTCTATGGTTTACAAAGCCTTTATCTCATGGGTTGATAACTCTAGGCATTTAGTTAGAGCAATGACTAAATTGGCATCAGGAAGCTTCTAATTAAAATTCTGTTTCAAAGAGTAAATCACCTGTTTGTCTCAGTTTCCTCAACTATAAAGTGAACTGAAGAAATGTAAAAACCACTCTAGTATCTTTGCCAAGAAAGCCCCAAATAGGTCACAAAGAGCTTAATGAACAACAATATTTTTTAAAATTTCAGTAATTTGACCTTGGGGTAGAAGATCATCTCATTTTTTCTTTGCATCTTCTAACATAGTGACTTCATGTTTGTTGATTGACTGATTTCATAAGCTTCCATCTCAAACTATTTATGACAATATCTGCTTGCTGAGCCAAAAGCCAGAAGGCATATCCTTGATTACTTTGATTTTAAAAGGTTATTATGCAGGTCCTAGTGAGTAAAGAGTCCCCTTCAGACTCAGAAATCTGGGTTTAAGGTCTGCCTTCTGACCTATATAGTTTGAGTGATTCTGAACAAGTCCTTTAATTTTTTAGTGTCCCCAATCAAATCTCTAATAATCTAAATTGCAAGGAAAGTGCTGATTTGAATTGGTAAAGAAAGTTCTTCCCTGAGAATGATTTATAACCTGGAAATGACAGGTGGGGAGACCCTTCTGCCCCAAGAAATCCAGGTGGGCACCATTCTTAATAACAATGGTTAATTATTACTCCTTTAAACAATATTATGCTATATAATAACTAGCTAATCATACTCTATACAATAATAATGTCCTATATACAATAATAATATGATAACCAAATAATATATAATTTTAATAAAGTGTATTTAATATATTTATATAGTGATTTATTATAACAAAGCATTTTTGTATAGGAATATTTGGCATTAAAGAGTGAAACATTTAGGGGCAGCTAGGTGGCGCAGTGGATAGAGCACCAGCCCTGAAGTCAGGAGGACCTGAGTTCAAATCTGGACTCAGACACTTAACATTCCCTAGCTGTGTGACCCTGGGCAAGTCACTTAACCCCAATTGCCTCAGCAAAAAGCAAAAAAAAAAAAAAAAAGAGTGAAACATTTGGAATTAAAAGACCTGAGTTCAAATCCCAGCTCTATGATTTATTCTTTGGGTAGCACTGATGCAACTTTCTTGATTTGTCTGAATGTTCCTTGATTTTCTCTTCTATAAAATTAGAGAATGAACTGGATGACCTCTAAGGTTCTTCCAGCTCTACGTCTAGGATCCTATAAACTCTGATCTCCAGGTTCTTGAATATGAGCCTTCCTACTGAGTCTAATTATTTGGAAATGCTTAGGACGTCTAGATAGGTTAGTATTCCAATTACTGGACAAAATGACCTTTTATATCTCAACCATGCTCCAACGTATGACCTTCCCCTTTGATCCTACAACAACACTTTGTGGTGATAAAGAGTTAGTATTTCAATTGGATTGAGCAAATGAAGTACAGAATGAGAATCCTCCTCCAAAATGGAATGGATAGTAAGTAGAAATTGGGCTGAAATCCCAAATAAACTGCCTCATTATCCACTGCTACCACTCTTCATTTTATAAATTTTTTATGGTAGTTATTCTCTACTTTTGATAAATCCATGATCCTATTGGTAATGGCACAGATCACAAGCCACCTCATGCCTTCTTATTCTATGAGATTTTTTGGGACAATGTCCTTTAATAGAATCATGAAGGATTTCAACCTTTTTTTGTCTTTCAGTAAATCTTCTATATAACCCTCTTCAATATGAAAGGAATTAGGATCCAATGATTTCCATGAATATTTATATAAAATAAATAGAATATACAAATGTATATAACATTTTATACATATATATGTTATTTAACAAAAAATACTGCTTGATACATAACAACATATTTTGGTATTATAAAGTTGTAATAGAACCATGGTCAAATAAATGCCTCCTGTACATCATTGGCAAACTTCTTATGTTATCTGAGAGAACATGTACCTCCAGACTGGGAAACCCTGCTGTAGGTCTTCATACTGTTCATAGATATTGCTCCATATTCAAGGTATCTATTAGCCTTCATTCTCACTGCATAAGATTGGTCTTCTTCTTATCCAAATAAGCATTTCTTAGGTATGACTTCCATGTCACTTATTGTATATAGAAATTACTATGTTATACTATTGTTACTAAGAATCTAAAATTTACAACAAAAAATCCACTGTGTTGATGAATGAAAGATTCAAGACATAAAAACTAAAGTAGCCCTGCTTTTGGACCAGATCCCCCCAAGTTTCCCTCCTCATATTTGACTCAAGAGGTCCTTCAAAGATCATTACCAATGTGACCTTCAAATGGGGTGTCCCCCTTAGATCCCTAGCTAATAGTACCCTTTTCTCAAAAGAATACCCTGCACTTATTGTGTCCAATTTTGGTAATATACTTATATATATGCAAGATCTTTCTCCGAGTAGAATGTAACCTTCTTGAAGGCAACAAGTGTTTTCCTTTTGCCATTGTATTCCTAGCTATTAGCAAAGTGCCCCAAAAGGAGCAGGTTGCTTTTGATTTATTTATTAAGCAAGGAACTGACTTCAGCAAAACAATTAACTATTCTGGGTCTGGATTTCCTCCTCTATTCCATGAAGGAATTGCATTAGAAGACCCTAAAGTGTCCTTCCCATTCTCAATCCTGTGAACTACTGAAGATTCATCCTATGAAGTAACTGGAAACACTGATTCTAAAAGAAATGATGGCCAAATTCACCGACTCTTTAGGCTCAGTTATTCAAACACTGTCTTATCTAAGGCTTCTCTTTGCCATTGTGGCCAATTCTCTGGAAAGCCTGGTTGGAATCTTTACACTGAGAACACAGTTTTCTTCACAGAACTGTTTTACTATCACCTCCAGATGGAATCAGGGAGTGAAGAAATGAAAATGGAAGAGTGGCATTTAAGTCAGATTTAATCAAGACAAATTCAATTTGGCTTAGACTAAGTTTCTGCTCAGTTTCAACCCTGCTGAAATAATGTCGCCATTTGAAAAGACATAGATGTTAACAGGATTTAGAGCAAAGATCGCCAGTCAACATCATGTTTCTACTAATCCGAAAGGCATTTTGTTGTGAATAAAATCAATTTCTTAGCTAGATTCATTGGGCTCTCTTTGAAATAGTAGATTAGGTATCAAAAGAACCAATGGTTTAGCAAGTTCACTTGATCAAAATGTGTGGGCTGATTTTAAGAGGCAGAACTGACAGGAGGTATAGGATAAATAAGTCAACAGCAGCAGCTGGAGTTGTTGGGGTGAGTCGATGAATGGACAGCAGGTCACATGGTACAGGGAATTAAACAATAGAGTCATAGCATCCAACCTAGCGCAATCCCTACATCTTAGAGGGGTGAGAGTCACCAAAAGAGTAACATTTGTCTTACATTAAACAGCTAGCAAGTAGCAGAGCTGGCTTCTCAATTGGACCTTTTTAGTTACATGTAGCAATTGCCAGATTGTATCACTACGTGGTTAAGGTTAAGTAGCTCCACATCGGAAATATATACCTACCCCTGATTTTGGTTTTCACAGTCTACCATGCTCCATCCTTCCTTTCCAGACTCATGTGATATTATATACACCCCTTCTTGCACTCCACATTTCAGTCTAGTCCATTTGACTTTTCTTCCCTGCTTCTTGTCCTCTCTTTCCTGTGGTTTTGTGCGGGTTCTCTATCCATAGCCCCAAATTAGATCTCCAGATGTCTTTCCCTTCCATTCAAACCTGATTCAGCAGATACCTCTATTTTTAATGAGTGATTTTTTTTTCTCATTTTGGTCACATACACCTTACCTGGACCCTGGCTTTTTGATTATCTCAATTTACCTTGTATCATAATTATCTATATACATGTATGCTCCCCCCTTGACTAGGAAGCTCTTGGGAGTAGTACAAGGGTTTTAAATCCCTCTGTGTTCTCCTAGTGTCTCACTATGTGCATACAGTAGGCATTTAATGAGTACAAACTTGATTTTTTTTGGGGGGGGGAGAAACTCTATCCTTCTATCTTTAGCACCAAAGGTGATTCTAGTTTAAGCCAATGGTAAACATGGAAAAAACAAATTCAGAGCTCCAACCACTTTTATTTTGGCCCCTAATATCAGGGATGAGGCAAAGATCATCACGTGAGAAGAAAGCTTATGAAGGAATACAACAATTACTATGTGAAGTGAAGACCTTTTGGAAGAGGGGCACACAGCCTGATCTTCACTAGAAGTCTTTTCCTTTGCTTTAGTCCCCCTTCTATTTTGAATTGCATGTGACTTCATTTTCAAGTGACCTTTTAAAAAGTCCTAACACTGAATGTCATAAATATTAAAAGCATGGGGAGAGAAGTCAAATTCTGTGCTATTAAAGCTTGATATCTCAAACACATAGAAGCCTTTTTTTCAGAACCAGAAAAAAAAATACATTCTGAGTCTTTCACCGAGAAAAGAATGTTCTTCCTAGATGAGGTTGGCTGCAACAGTTGGACAAAGTCATGAGGTGGTAGCCCCTCTCCTCAAGAAAGTGAGCTAAAAGTTCCAGGACATTTTTGCCTTTGATAAGTTTTAAAGGGAAGGTGCTGGCATTAAGAGGGGTTGAAAAAGACTTTCTGTAGGAGGTAAAAAGGGGTTACTTAGGTTCTGTTTGGTTCCAAAGGGTAAAACTAGCAACAATGGATCAAAATTGCAAAGAACCACATTTTATCTTGATGTGCAAAAGAAGGAGAAACTAATGTCTCCCCTCCAAAAGAAAGAGAATGAGCCAGGAAGATAATTCAGAAAAGAAAGAAGGGATAAATACAACCACAATCATGTGTTTAAAAAACAAAACAACAATTTTAGGACATGAAGTCCTATGATTCAGTATTTCTGTTCTAGGACATGGAAAACACCTTCATTTTTAACTATGACCATTTTGTTGTTTTTAAAATGTCCTGAATAAATGACGTGCAAATTTTTTTCCAGGTTAAAAAAAAAAAGATGATGAAAAACTTTTGTGGTTGGGGGAATGAAGGAGAACTCTGAGAAAGGAGAATTTGTTTGTGCTTTTCATAATATTTAAAAATAATTTGTCCTTTGCCTCTTTCTCTCCAATTTATCCATTCTTTCCCCTTCACTTTCCTATTTTATTTTGTTCTTTCCTTTTTTTCTACATATATTTATATTTCTTCCACCTCTTCAAAATCTTCTGCCCTTTCTACTTTTTGACTTACAGAAATATTAGTCCAGAATGAATTTCACACAACACGTTTGTGTGTGTGTGTGTATGTGTAGGTGGGATAAAGATCTGAGTGCTTCCATAGCTGCCAACTTTTAAGTTATTCCTCCAACTCATTCTAACCTTTCTCTTAGCAGCCAGGAATTACAGTAAACAGTATATACCCTGCTTATGGAGGAAACTAAAGAAATCCCCTTGAAAACTCAGATGATTCTAATTGAAGGGTTGAAAAATAACATTTGAAAAAAAAACCTGTGTCAAAGTATTCTTATTCTTCAGGTTCTCAGAAGGAAGCAGGATTTCAGATGGTGTTATACCAGCTAATAAAAAGTTATCAAAAGAATGTGCTAATTATATTTTTCCACCCAATGTGTTTTAAACACCATAAACTACCATTTACTGTCATTATTTTAATGATACATTGTGTTGATAATACAATCTGGGTTAATTCCCAAATGTGTAAGCTAGAAAGAAAGAAAAAATATATTTCTCTGGTACCTTATAATGTGATTTTCCATTAACCCCCTTGACAAAAATTAGAATAGTCAAAAAGGATTAAGAGACTCAAAGGATCCAATAGGGATTTATAAATCTACTAACTTGAATAAAATTATAAAACTCAAAAAGAGCAATGGGAAGACACATGCTGGGGTAAGCAGGATGAGCATGATTTTAAAGATGAATAGCATTTAAGATGCAGATTTAAGATACGATGAAAGTTTATGTAGGACCAGAAACCTGAGAGAATTGGTAATTTCCAGAATAAGAGAGTACCAGATACAAGTTCAGTGCTGTACTAGGAGCCCTGAGGTATACAAGAGGCTTTAGCTCCAAGGGGCTTTATGGGACATCATGGACCAAAAGTGACATGAAAAGTAAAGGAAGAGTAGCTCTCTGAATGAGCTGAGAGAATACCCACTTATGAAGCCCAGGATCAAAGTCACATCTTTATTTTAATTGATTTTAACCACAATAATTTTAGAAAATAAAAAGAATGGGGCAGTTGGATGCTGCAAGTGGCTAGAGCACCAGCTTTAGAGTCAGGAGGACCTAAATTCAAATCTAGCTTCAGACATTTAACATATATTAGCTGGGTGACCCTGGGCAAGTCAACCTAGATTAACACACACACACACCAAAAAAAAAAAAAGAGAAAAACAAAGAAAAAAAGAATGGAAAAACTTCATTTTGTGTATCATTTAACAATGATCATTAAGTCTAGCCCTCTAATGTCAAGGAAAAGAAACTGAGGTCCAGGGAAGTGATTTGTCCAAAGTTACACATGTAGTATGTGTCAGAGTTAAAATCTGAACACAGTTCTCTTTTTTTTAAATTACTAAAGCTTTTTATTTTTCAAAACATATGTGTGGACAATTCTTCAATATTAGGCCTTGCAAAACCTTGTGCTGAACACAGATTCTCCAACAAACACCAATCTAGTAGTATTTTTACTACCTTTTCACAGTGCCCATGTAGACATGAAGTAACTGCCCAGCTCCCAGAAATCACAGGCTTTTGGGTAATAGAAAGACAAGACTTCCTTTTTCCAGTCTTGGGGAACGCTTCCAAAGTCAACTAATAAATAGCCTGTAAGGGAAGGGATTCTTGACCCCACAGAATTCCCAGAAGCCTTCTATAATAATGTCCTGGCTACAGAGTCAGCCAGAGCTCCTCCTCTTACTAGCCTGAGAAAGGTCACTATTCAGATGATCCATGGCAGAGGACATTGGTGGACAAAGGGAAGAATACTCATTCATTAATTAGAAATGGTGACCCAATAGAGTCATTTTACCTGCCTTCAGGGAGCCTTAACTCGATTTTCTGGGCGTTTCTAACTTCATTGATGGTAGCTTTATTCACCTAGCACACAGAGAGAATTAGACCCTGCTGACCAGATGTACTCTGAGAGTACCACAGCATCTTCCTTCAGCAACACTAAGCAACCAAGTTTCTCCAGGCTGGCATCTATCTGAATTTAAAGAATATATTTCATGGTGTCTAAAATTGTTTCCTGGAAAATATGCATTATTCAGTTGCCATTTTAAAAGATTCATGCAAAGACTTAAGATTAATTTCCCAAAAATTTGGCTGCTTTTTATGTACCTATATATCCCATTTCTGATGTAATTCCCTTCCCAGGAAGGAGACTCTATCCCCATTGCTCAGTAATCTATTGTCCTAAAGCATAGATTCTTAACCAGAGATCCATGAACATATATATATGTATATGCAGTATATGACTTTAGTGTCTTTGATGTCTGACCAAACTCGAAGCGCTCCAAAACACCTGCTTCAGTTGCCTTTGCAGCCATTGGAGCAAATTGTTCTGACCCACTTACTCCCCTCAAGGAAAACCTTCCCATGTTCGGGGTAAACATCCCCCTAGATGTTTCGCCAAGGGATCCAAGGCCTGCCAGTTACTCTCATCCTGGTTTAGCCCATCTGCCAGGATTGTTTACTGGAGTGCATGCTATAGCTTCTTGGAGCCACAGGTGAGAACTGAGGTTCCCACCATCTAAGGGAGATGAGCCTCACATACCCTGTGGCACAAAGTGAGTGCTTCAGAAACTCGAGATGATTGGGACATCTTCTGTCCAGTGGGTCCCCAAGATGCTCTCCATATTGCCTTGAATCTTGAGTTTCCTTCCTAGTTCAATTCAATGATGATCTTTTCCATGAAGACATTTCCCTTCCTTTGTTGTAAGTAGTTTCTCCCTTTTTAAATGATTTTGTATCATCTAGCATATAAATTGTCTTTCCATTCATTTTTGGAAGCACACATATATGTCCCCATTAGAAAGTAAACTCTTTGAGGGAAAACTCTGTTTCATTTTGTCTTTGTGACCCTTCTGATGAGCACAGAACCTGGGTCTATGGTAGTCATTTAATAGGATGCTTGTTAAGTTTATTTGAAGGTAAATTTTAATAAAAAAAAAAACCTTAGAAAGATTCAATATGGTTGTGGTAGAAAGAGTGAACTATAAGTTCCAAATAGTTTCACGACCTTGAAGAGTCATTCTAACCTCTTTGGGACTTAGTTTCCTCATCTGTAAAATGAGAATGTTTCCTTGGATGATTGCTAAGGCCCTTTTAATATCCGAAAATTCTACTCCATGAAATTTCATTTAACACATAGCCAAGGTGTGTGGTGAGGTTAATTATGGGTCTTAAACAAAATGTCAGAAATGGTCCTTTTGTGAACTTGCAGAATTAATGTGGGTTCTACCTTTTATGCAGGGGCAGGAAGGCAACACCCTTGCCCAATTTCCCCTTATAGGAGAAGAGAAAGATGAAAATGCAGGAGCTTTGGGACTTCCAGTTGAAAGCTCTTCTCCCTTGCTTTGCATGTCATCTTATTTCACTTGGATTGAGGAATGGACCAAAAGTATGCAGCCTAGCATCCAAAAGAAAATCTCCTGGGTCCCAGGAAAACAAAACTGAGAGAAAGTCATGCTCCTAATGAGCTTGCATATGCATGAGTCCTGACTCCTGCTGCTCCCAGTAATCAGGGGCACTATTTCCATAACCTTGCTCAGGAAGAGAAAGGCAAAGAAATGTTTGGGAGGCAGAAATTCCTGGAGTCTGTTTCGTGGACACAATATTTTGTGGGCTAGGAGAAAAGCAAGATCCATGATCAGGATAGTTAATAGCTCACATCTGCATAGCACTTGAAAGTTTCTAAAGCACTTTGTGTATATTATTTAATTTGATCCTTAGAAGAACCCACTTTATTATTACCTGATTGATGAATGCATCTCTAAGATCAAATATTTCATGAAATTTCTAGCCTCCTAACTTCACTTTATTCCCTGTTCTGCAATTGGATTCCCCCCAACCCTAAGACCATACACATACCCTTTTTGCTCCTCCTCTACCACTAATGGAACCACATACAGAATGATTAAATTAACTCTGCCATTGTTCCTGGATGAGGTGGGTCAATCTTTAGCTTTAGGGACCCACTCACCATTTTTGTAACTTTAGGGATCATCACCTCTCTCTGACCATCACTCTTGCTTATGTATAGTTTTCCCAATTAGAGTATAAACTACTTGAGTATAGGGAAAGTCTTTGCTTTTGTATTTGTATCCACAGTGCTTAGCACAAAGTTTGGTACAAGGTGAGGGAAGAAAAGAAAAGAGAAAAGAAAAGAGAAGAAAAGAGAAAAGAGAAGAGAAGAGAAGAGAAGAGAAGAGAAGAGAAGAGAAGAGAAGAGAAGAGAAGAGAAGAGAAGAGAAGAGAAGAGAAGAGAAGAGAAGAGAAGAGAAAAAAAGAAAAGAAAAGAAAAGAAAAAAGAAGAAAGAAAGAACTCTTCCCTTTTTCAAGTACACATCTGTGTGAGACAGGTTTTCTTTATATATATTAACCAAAACAACAGATTGCAACATATTGAATGTAGAAGTAGATATGAGAATCCAGCTGTCTTCTATAAGGCCAGACATTAAAGAGATTTATTTAAAAAATATATAAAACAATGCCACTGTTCTTGCTAATTATTTTTTATTTTGGAAATATATTTTTTTCATTTTAATAAGTTACATATCAAATGTAGTGGATTTATTATTACTATTTTAAAATTAATTAATAAATGAAATTTTTAAATATAAGTTTTAATTTTTAACATAGCAAGTATGAATCTATAGATATAAACATAATTATAGATATAGATATATATAAAATCATACATACATGAAAGAAGAGACAGGAGAGCATGAGATAGATTTTGTTAACTAAAAGCATTTTTTTAAAAACAGGAAAAGAAACAACTGAGCATAGTGACAGGTATTTTTAATTCCAGTCACCTGGGAAGCTGTAATAGGTGGATCTTGAGCTGTGGAGCCCAGCTGCAGTAGGTTACGCAAAACCAGTGTTTGTATTAATGTCAATAGTAGTGTAGTAGGCTCCTAAGGTACAATCAGTCTGAGTAAAAAGGGGCAAATTTAGACTAGGTCAGAAATGAAGCAGGTCAATCAGTAGTGAGACCTGACTCATGAGCAGACTTTGCATTTCTATCCTGAGTTAAGTAAGGAGACCCAGCTTTAAAAGAAAAATGAAAGAAGGATGAATTAAACACTCCACATAGAATAGAACGGGAAGCATGGAGTAATAGTTGCCAAGAAGCAAACTGAAGCTTGAGGTAAGGAAAAATGACCTAATGATTAGAAATATTCAACAGTTAAATTCTCCCTCCCTAGAGACCTTCAACCAAAGATGGGAGGACCCCTTGTCATGGACATTGGAGTAGGGTTTCTTGTTCAAATATTAATTGGCCATTTCAGTCCCTTATAATTCTAAGAGTCAGTCATGAGCCTGTATTGATGGCATCCAAGTGGCCAGTAGAATTCTCTAATTTGATAAATCATTACTTATAGATTATAGATTTCCCTTTTATTTTATTTTTTATTTTAACTTTAGACTTTATTTATAAGGGTTACACATCCTATCTCTATATTAAAATTAAATCATTTCACTTCTCCTTGGAGAAAGCACTCTCCCTCACGACCTAAGTAATACTATTCTTATTATGCAATAATAACATCATTATTCAAGTAATGAAATTGATTTTCTTTATTTTATATAAATTAATCTTTAGTACTCAGAGTCCCACTGGGAATAATGATAGGGAAAAGAAATGGCTCTCTCATGAGGTTGAATGACGTCCTAGCCATAGGGGTCATTGTAATAGCACTAGAGCATTATCTTGGGTTCTGTGACATTTAATTCTCTTTACTGATTTAGCCCCTTGCTAGTCAGATAAGGCCAGAGCACTGCTTCCCAGCTTCTGAAATCTGAAGAATTAATCTGCAATTTATTTTCTACAAAATCATCTTTCTATCACAGTAAAAAAAATTACTTTTTAGTCCCCTCTACATTTGGGGAATAGGAAATATGTTATAATGAGCTCAAAAGGGTGCAATGATACCATTAATGCAGTGGCTGGTTTGGAATCCAGTCAGCTGTCTTGCTTCAAAGGAAATAGGATTACCAGAAGCACTAGAAGTTTCCTCCCATGATTGATAGGGAGAAAAAGTAATCACCTTTGAAGTGCCACTAGACATAATGCCTTTCCAGTGTTCTCTTTCTTCTCCTGCCGTCCATGAGTAATTGAAGGTAAAGAAGCTACTTAGAATGAGCAATGAAGTCAGCATGACAGCCTCCTCTCTGATATCTCCCCAGTACTCTGACACATCATGGGCCTGGATATTTGAGAAAGCAGACGTGGGTCCCTGATGGACTGGACTGACACCCCTGATCACAGTGCCCTGCCCCACCATCCAGGCTACCCTCAAGCTTACAGCTATACAGGGCTCACAGCGTCATAGCCATTGAGTGCCAAGGGAATTAAAAAAGGGAAGCTGATTCCTATCTGCAAGTCCTAAGCCAGGAGAGAAAGGATGTCTCCTCTCACAAATTCCAAGCAGCATTCCCCCATCCATCATTCTTTATAGATGCATTTGAGAAAAGTATCAGGGTCACAGAAACAGAAAAATCTATTTAGTCACAGACTCAGGAGATCATGACTAGGAGTTGAATATAGTTAGGAAGGTGCTCGTACAATGTTAAGACTTTAAGCTTGCCCAATCTACTCATTTTGAGAACGGGGAAAATAAGGGTCAAGAGACTGAAGGATTTTTCCCAAGGCTACAGATATTCAGTCAAAAATCCTTATATAACAAACTCTAGCAACTCTCTACTATTTACCGGATCCCCTAAGAAACCTTGTTTTTCAGAGCCCTTCATAAACTGGATCCTTCCTTCCTCACACCTCCATGTCAACTGATGCAGTGACATGGATTCCTTCCTGTTCCTCAACACAACGTTCCAAGTTTTTTCACTACCTGGAATTCCCTTCTTTCTCATCTCCCTCTCTTGGTTTCTTTTTTAACTTTAGTGTCTTCAATGTGAGATTAGCCCCAATTTGGGAGGGGATCAGGGAAGACTAGTGCCTCTGGGGTAAGAGCTGCTGAGCCTTTTTGGGGCTACTTTTCACCTTTGGGATCTACTTGATCCACTCAACTCTCACCTGTGGCTCCAAGATGCTGTAGCATGAACAGTGGCCACCTCTGCTAAATCATCTCAGCATATGGGCTCAACCAGCTTGCAGATAACTGAGGGTTCTCAATGCCATTGTTGAATTAGACAGCTGTCTGTCCCAAGCTTGTGAAGATTTCCCCAGTTGGAGTTCCTCAATGGGGACAATTTGCAAGGGCCATGATCAAAGCAGCTGAAGCAGGAGGACTTAGAATTCGATTAGACAATCAAAGAGATCCATTTCAATTACTGAGTACTGATGGAGCTCCATTGATTAGTGACTAGGACACCATCCTAGAGAGGTGGGCTGAACACTTCCAGAGTGTTCTCAATAGACCATCATTCAGTGCTTAAGCCATTGACCATTTATTTCAGTTTGAAGTCAATTCCTCTCCATACAAATTTCCAATTGAAGAAGAGGTATATTTTCCCTGAGGCAATTGGGGTTAAGTGACTTGCCCAGGGTCACACAGGACAAAGAGGAGGTTTTGAATGCCATTAGGTTCCTCTCCTGTGGCAAAGTCCCCAGGACTGATCCTATTTCAGGTCAAATTTACAAAGTTAGGGGTCCATTACTCATACAAAAATTATTTTTCTAGTTTTATGGCAAGAAAACTCCCGCAGTTCAAGAATATCTCAATTGCCCATCTCTATAAAAGTAAAGGTTGTCCTTTGAAATCATGGGAGGCTCTCTCTTTTAGTCATTGCTGGCAAGATTCTTGCCAGAGTCCTCCTCAATAGGCTGACCCTTCCTCTGGAAGAAAATCATCTCCTGAGAGTCAGTGTGGCTTCAGAAAGGGCAGAGAAATGGTCAATGTAGCGTTTGCTGCCTGACAGCACCAGGAGAAATGCCAGGAGCAGAACAAAGGTCTGTACAAAGGTCTGTTTATAGGTCTAACCAAGGTCTTTGGTGCTGTCAGTCATGGGGCTTATGGAAAATTAAGTCAAAATTTGGTTGCCCAGAGAAGTTCATCAGTATAGTACATCAATTTCATGATGGCTTCTTTGTCCAGATTTTGGATGATTGATACTATCCAGCTTTCCTAGTCCCCAATGAAGCGAAACAAGGCTGTATACTTGCTCCTATGCTTTTTAATATGTTGTTTTCGGCTATGTTGTCAAGTCTCTTCAATAAGGGTAAACATGGTATTCAGCTACCACACTGGGGGTAAATTCTCAACTTGAAAAGGCTACCAGCCAAGAAGAAAATAGAGGAAGTGTCGGTACTTGATTTTTTTGTTTGCAAATGATTCTTTATTCAATGCAGGTTCTGAAGCTGAGATGCAACAAAGTATGGATCCTTCTCTACTGCTTGTGCTAATTTTTTTTTTATTTTTTTTAATTGTGCTAACAATTAACACTTAAAAAACACAAATACTCCATTGGGCAGAACCTCACTATGTGGAACCATCCGTTATAGAAATTGGAAGTTTGAATGCTGTGGATAATTTCCTTTCCCCTGGCAGTATACTTCCCAGGGATGTACATGTTGATAATGACATTGATGTATACATTGCCAGAGTTAGCTCTCTGTTCTGAAGAAAATTTGGGGGGAGAAGAGGTATTATTAGGCTAACTACCAAACTGAAGATCTACACAGCTGTTTGCTGACCCCATTGCTGTGTGCCTGTGAAGCATGGACAGTATCCCAGTGCCAGGCCAGGAAACTGAATCACTTCCATTTAAATTATTTTAGGAAGATTCTGAAGATCACCTGCCGGGATCAGATGAATCTCTTCCATTTGAATTATTTTAGGAAGATTCTGAAGATCACCTGGCAGGACAAGATATGGGACACCAAGGTCCTTTTTAGAACGAAAGTGCCAAGTGTTCAAATTCTACTACAGAGAGCACAACTCATTGGACTGGCCACATTGTTTAAATACCTAATGTACACTTGTCTAAAAGACTATTTTATGGAGAACTCACACAGAGCAAACTTACACAGTAGTCAGGAAAAGCAATAGGACACTCAAGGTCTCTCTTAAGAACTTTGGAAATGATTATGTGACATGGGAGACCCTGGCACATGACTGCCCAGCATGGTGTGCCCTCATCGGAGAAGGTGCTGTGCTATTTGATCAAAACAGAATTGAAGTAGCTTAAAAGAAATGTGAGGTACACATATTTAGAGAACCTACCCCAGATATTTATGTGGAGTCTTTTTTCCTGATCTAAGGAAGATCATATTGATCTGATCAGCCACAGTCTGGTATACTGACTCACATAATGGTATCATTTTGGTTTTCTTTTGAAAAGAAAAGGCAACAGCCCACCAATTCCAATTTATCTTGTCTATATTTTGTTTAAAAGTAATTATTTGTATGTAGTCTCTCCCATTAGAATGGGAGCTCCTTGAATGCAAAGAATGTTTTCCCCTTTCTTGACATCCCAGAGCTTAGTATAGTGTTGTTCAGTCATTCAGTCATCTTACTCTTCCTGATCCTGTGGACCATACTGCTCAGGGGATTTTCTTGGGAAAGATATTGGAGTGGTTTGCCATTTCCTCCTCCAACAGGTTAAAGTAAATAGAGACTTTGAGACACGCCTAGCATCACCCAGCTAATAAGTGTGTGAGGATGGAAATGAATTCAGGTTTTCCTGACTCCAGACCCAAAGTTTTCTCTACTGAGCCACACTTGAGCTACTTAAAAAGCTGATTCAGTCCCTGTCTCCTGGCCCTTCTGTCACAGATCTGCCTCTCAATCTGCCATGACTGGTGAGTGATTAATCATCATTCTCGGGTTGCTTGGCACTCCTGGCTCATTTTTCTTTTATTTGTGCATATTGCTTGTACTTCTAATGTTGGGGAAACTTTGTGATGGCAGGGATTCTTGCATTTGCTTTGCCTTTGCTGTGGAACACTTAAGAGTTTGGTCAGCATGGAGGATACCAGTCATCCACTGTACCCAGTGCCATTGCCAGTCATTTTGATTTTTGCCCTGCTACTGGACACTGATATCTCAAGAATAGTGAGGCTGATGACTTTGTGTAAATGCGCCTTCATTTAAATTCAATTCATACATGAATCAAGGCATTGATCCTCTTCAAAAATGAAAGTTGAACAACAATCTCCAGCACCTAATACAATGCCTGGCAGATAGCAGGAGTTTGTAAGTGTTTGAGGATTGACTAATTGAGTGATAGGTTCACGCTGCTTTGCTGAAAATGGAGTGAGGGGGGAAAAAGCCAAACTTGCTGTGATTGTGGGGAAAAAAATATAGAGCCACTTGTAATTTAAAAAAATCAACCAAACTGATCTAGACTAATATATCAAACAATGGAAGCACCACAAAGCAAGTGAGACCTCCCCCTCCCATAGGTCTAATTCTTCACTTTCTGAACCTGCCCTAAGTCTCCTTCTAAAAGAGCCAGGGATCAATGGAAGACTTCCTAGAGGAAGTTTTAAGCATCAACTTGTGGAGGGAAAGCCCTTTGGCAGAATGAAAAAAAAGGGGAAACCATTCTCATCAATGGTCATTTAAAATATCACTGCCATGATGCTACAGCCTGTGGGCCACAGAGCTGATAGCTACCTTGTATGTGTTCATATGTGAATGGGAAACCTACTCTTATCACTACAGACAAAAAGGCAGAATAGCATAGTTGGAGGGTTCAGGAACTGCCGATTTTAGTTTGGACCTGTAATAGCATCTTTGTAGTAAACACTCAGCCATGGAAGCTGTATTCCACCACCTCCATTACTTGAGTCTTTCAGCATTACTTGGAGCTCTGAAAGGTTATTAGAATATTCTTAACTACATAGTCTCTGTTAGAGACAAGACTTGAATCCAGTTCTTTCTAATTTGAAAATCAAATCTCCTAACATCTATGTAACACTGTCTCTCCACTTATAGAAACAAAAGTAGTATATTCTCAGGTCTCTCCCCAGTAGAGAAATCTTATTTTCTTGAGCTGCATCTAACCTTATGAGCCTGTTACGCTCTAAACTAATGGTATCTCAGTAATATGGAACAAAAGGTTAATAGTCCATAGGAAGCTTGCTTACAGGTCACAAAATCGTTGAACTCCTGAGGACTATTCAATAATTGGGCATACATCTAATAAAAAAAGAGTTTTTAGCAGATTACGTTATTAGTCATCTTTCCTTTGAAGTCATGGTTATTATATTCTTATCATTTCAAAGAACAGCCAAACTGCAGAACTCTAAAGTTGCTTAGCCTAAGTCAGAAAGCCATATCAAACTTCCTCCAGACTAAGATCTTTGGGCATCCTTCAAATCCTTATAATGGAATATAAGGTCCTTGAGCATAGGGGCTGTTTTGTGGTTGTTTTTGTACCCTCTGTCCTTAGCAGCACAGGGTTCTGGCATAGAGTAGGCAATCAAGAAGTGTTTGTGGAACATTTAGGGAATAAGATTATAGGAAGAAAATAATATTAAGTCAATCAATCAACAAGCATTTATTAGGTAAACCATCAGGGCTTCTCAAAACATATTGGAGGGCTTCCTCAATTTCTCTTGACAACATGAAAATACTAGTGGACCTTGTGAGTTTACTACCTGTTCTTCTCCCCTCTTGCTCTATACTCAGCCCATCATTCTTTTTCAATCACAGTTTCTTGATGAAGTTTTTCTCCTTTTTGTAAAGTTCCTCATTTGTTCAGACCCACAATATGTCTCTCTATTGCCTTCCATGGTGTCTTGATTTAGATTTCTTTGGAGATTGTTGTGTCTGTATAGCATAACCATATAACAGTCCAAGAAACATGCATGTAACTATAAAAAGCTGCTCTAGATAAGAAGTGCATGACAGAGCAGAGAAACCAAGTCATGCACATGTTCAAACTGACAGAGAATACTGGATTTAGACTCAGAGGAGCTGGGTTCAAAACCTGCTCCACTTATGGCTTACATGCCATCAGGCAAGGCCCTCCTCTGGCTCTCCATTTCCCTATCTACAAATGAAATGCATGAACTGGGTGATCTCTGAAGGGCCTTCCAACCCCAAACCTCTGATTCTAGGGAGTAGCAGGGATTATATAAAAGTCTGGCCTATCATCACCATCTTACTCCTGTCTCTTGAAGAAACAACACAGAATAGAAGAAAGCAAAGGAAAGAAGAAGGAGGAGAAGGAGGAGGAAGAGGAAAAAAATGATGGAGGAGAAGAAAAAAGAGAGAGGAGAAGGAAAAAGAAGGAGGAGAAGGAAAAAGAGGGAGAAGGAAGAGGGGAAGAAAGAAGGGGGAAGAAAAAGGAGGAGGAGGAGGAAGAAAAGGGAGGAGAAGGAAGAGGGAAAGAAAGAAGAGAGGAAGAAAGAAGAGGAGGAAGAGGTATAAGAAAAGGAGAAGGAGGATGAGGAGAAGAAGGAGGAGAAGGAGGAGAAGAACAAGAAGTTGCTCTCTCCTCTCATTTTTCAGGGAAAAACATGATTAACACTAGAAATTCTATGTGAAACTGACAATTTTGGCACAGTCAATCCTTGTGCTTTCAGACACAAACACACAGAAATAGAGAATGTACTGCGTGCATGTGTGTTTTGAAATGTAGTGTTCACAAATGCCTTTTTCTACTTAAATTCTGAAGTCTTTCCTTCTGACAGACTCTTCACATCCCAAACATTTAGTCAACTATTTAATTACATCTCATGAATCAACAGAATGATTTTTGATGGGTTCCACTGCTGTTGGTAGTCCAGACACTGGTGATAAATTCAGTTCCATAAGGATAAAGGTACCAGAAGAAGAACAGACTCTACATGCTGGTAAATGTGTTTTAAGAAAAAAATCTTGCCATTTTCCACAGCAGCATCTCATCAAACTCAGTCCTCACTATAGAACATAACTGATGCTTACTTCTCTGCACCTGAAAAATGCCCATAAGTGCAGTGCATCTGCCAGAAAAATGAAATTAAAGACAACAATATCGAGGTATTGAATCCTCGATCATTTTCATGGCTTTTAAGTTGGAGAGACCATAATGGAAGATGGCGTTCCAAGGTCAAATCCTGAGCCTGATAATATCTTGAGTCAGACACCTGTCAAAATGGAATAAAGCACCTGCAAAAATGAATCAGATGCTAAAGGCCTGCCATATCATGACTGACAATGTGGAGAATCTGAGATTTGGCAAGAAGAGATGGCCAGCCAGATGTTACATCTCTTTGTAATGGCTTACTTTGGGTGGGGTAAGAGAGAGGAGATAAAAGAAAAAGAAACAGAAAGAGACACACAGAGAAAGAAAGTCATGGAGAAGAAGGGAGAGAGAAAGAAAGAGAAAAAAGATTCATTCTGGAAATAAATGTCACAGGATTCTCAGTTTCACAAATTGTTATCGATATAATGTGACTGCTTTCAATAGGATTAGAGCCCCAATTTTAGTTAGAAGTGGAGAATTATTTTTAATATCTGTTTTACATAATTAAGGTGCAATGACTTTCATGCAGATGAGTACTTTAAATGTTCACAGCATCAAATGGTCTCATTAGCTCTGCCATGCAATTATGAAACGGGACTAAAATACTTTGAATAAAGCCTTGCATTGACAAAGGTCTGTCAGGAAGCATCCTCAGCTTTTGACCCTAAAACTGGTGGAGATGGCATGGTTTTGTTGTACTGATTTACCCATAGCTCTAATTTCTCCAATTCTGTATAGCACTGAAGGCAGGATGTGCACTCCATTTAGACACAAGGTAAGAAACCCAGCTGGTATTTAGGAAGGTTTGAAGTATTTCCCCAAACATTTCAAGCTTTCCCCTAAATTTCCTCTTTCAATTTTCTCTAAATCTCTTTTCTATTGTTTTCCTGGTACTTCTCCTTTCCTTTTGCTACCATGTACATTTCAAAGGAAACTGGATAGTTTAATTTTGGCTAAATATAACTTTATGCTAAAAAAAATTAAATTAATAAAGCCTCAAAAAATTACCCATGTTTTACTTTGATGCAATCTTTGCTTAAAGTAACTTAGTTATATGTCCCAAAGAGAGCTTAAAGGAAGGAAAGGGATCCACATGTGCAAGAATGTTTGTGGCAGCCCTTTTTGTAGTGGCAAGAAACTGGAAGCTGAATGGATGCCCATCAGTTGGGGAATGGCTGAACAAATTATGGTATATGAATGTCATGAATATTAATGTTCTATAAGAAATGACCAGCAGGATGATTTCAGAGAGGCCTGGAGAGACTTGCATGAACTGATGTTAAGTAATCTGAGCAGAAACAGGAGATCATTGTACACAGCAACAAGAAGACTATATGACGATCAATTCTGATGGACGTGGCTCTCTTCAACAATGAGGTGATTCATACCAGTTCCAATTATTCAGTGAAGAAAGCCATAAACACCCAGAGAGAGGGATATGAAATGTGGACCACAACATAACATTTTCATGCTCTTGATTGATGTTTGCTTGCATTGTGTTTCCTTTCTCTGATTTTTCTTTCTTGTAGATACGATTTTTCTTGCACAACAATGATAAGGGTAGAAATATGTATACGTATATTCGATTTGTCAAGAATTTTAACATAATTAACATGTAGTAGACTTCCTGCCATCTAGGGGAAGGGGTGGGGACTAAGGGAGAAAAATTTGTAATGGAAAGCTTTGCAAGGGTCAATGTTGAAAAATTACCCATACACATGTTTTGCAAATAAAAAGCTTTGATTAAAAAAATAATAAAGTAACTTAGATAGATGTTAGACTGAATTGGTGATAGATTAAGAGAGGCAGTGATGATGTAGATTGTCAATATGAGCCCCTAACTATCTGAAATGAAAAGTCAGTCTCATCACTCTTAAATTACCTTCTATCACCTTTGTATACATCGTGTATATACCTAGTTGTATACTGATTTCCCCATTAATAAATACTTGATTGACTGACTAAAACTTATTTTTTAATTATTAATAACCTGCTATGAGAGGTTAAATTATTTAAATCCAGTCCTAATCTATCACCCTAATTAACTGGGGAAATCAATTTACTTCTCATTTGTGAAGTGGGGGGAATAGCATTTACACTATTTATCTCACGGGATTGTGTAAACTATAAAATAACTGTATAATTTTGAGTAATTAGAAATAACAAAGAGACAGCCAATGATAACTTATAGTTTGTGGTTGAAAACAATATGATCTCTTGTTAATTTGAATGCATAGCTTATAGCCTCAGCTTTATCACTAATGAATTGTGTGACTAGATAAGTTGTGAGGATCAAAAAGGATAATACAGATCAGAACTACTTTGTAAATAGAAAAATGTTAGTAAAACAAAATATTTTAATATTTCTAGATAATAAAATATCTAGTTAGTGGGGCTAGAGAGACAATATGACATAATAGATAAGAGTCTGATTTGGATTCAAAAAGTACTTGGATTGAAGATTCACCTCTGACACATATTAATGGCGTGACTCTTGGCAACTAGGGTCAATGCTCTCATGCAATGTTCGTAAGGCCACAAATTTTTTTTCAGACATCAACTATCTCAATCCTTTTATTGAATAGATGAGGAAACTAAGGCCCACAGGAGTTAAATAATTTTCTCAAGTTCTCTGTTGTTCAGTTTATTCAGTCTTTCACTCGTGTCCAATTCTTTGTGAGCCCACCTGGGGTTTGCCATTTCTTTCTCCAAGTCATTTTACACATGAAGAAACTGAGTCAAACATGGTTAAGTGACTTACCTGGGGTCAGACAACTAGTAAATGTCTAATGCTAAGTCCACAAATTGAAGAACAAATTCTAATTGCATTGGTAAAAGGAATTTCCTTATCAGTCGTGTATGAATACACACTTATTTTGTGTATATACATACCTACATATATATATATATATTTACACAAAATGTTGTGGTGAGGTGGTATAGCAGATAGAGTGTCAGTCCTAAAGTCAAAAAGATCTCAGTTCAATGACTAATGTAGAAATATGCTTAATATGATTGTACATGTATAAGCTATATCATATTGTTTGCCATCTTGGGGAGAGGTGGGGGAAGGGAGAAAAAAAATTAGAATTAAAAATCTTATAAAAGAGAAAGCTGAAAACTCTCTTTACACGCAATTGGAAAAATTAAAAGTACTATTGGATGGAAAGACAACACACACAAAAATATTTTAAAAGGAGAGAAAGATTTAAGTTGAAATCCAGCTTTAGACATTTGCTAGCTTTGTGGGCTTGGGCAAATCATTTAACCATGTTTGCCTTAGTTTCCTTATCTGTAAAATGAGCTGAAGGAAATTCCACCAGTATCTTTGTTCAACCACAGCACACAAGATACATGTGTGTCTACATATATGACTATGTATAATTATATATCAGATGTTTTCTGTTTCCTTCAACTGCTATGATTGTCTCATCTATTTCTTTCATGCATAGCTGTTTTAGATGAGCTTCAATGTGTGTGTGTGTGTGTGTGTGTGTGTGTGTGTATACACACTATAATCCTAGCTAATAGAATCCTTCAAACAATTAGCACTTATTAAGCACTATGTACCAGACATCATGGTGTAAAGCACAGGACATTAAAATAAAAGGTAGAATCCCAGACCCCTAGGAACAGACAATCTAATGGTAGAGACAAACCGAGCCACCGCTAACTCATATTGACTGTGTGACTTTGGATAAGTGACTTAACCTTCTAGTTCCCCTAGGCAAATCTTTAAGACTGCAAATTGCAGAGAATATACCAATTTATTGATAGACAGCGGCAGTTTCCTCATTGATGAGCTCCCTATATCCATTAACATCAAAAGCCTAATTCCTATCCAGTGTATATCACTAAATATTAAGGACTTATATGTCAGGCACTTAATATATTGTCACAAATGAGATTTAAACACAAGAGAAACGAGGGTTAACTTAGAAAAGCATCAGAAACTGAGGGACTAGAAATACTTCTTCTAGAACACAGATTCTGAGCTTGAAGGAAGCCAGGTTTTCTAAAAGGTAGAGAAGAAAAGGGAGAGCACTACAAGCATATAAGTTCCTTGAGGGCAGAAACTATGCCATTGTTTCCCTTTGTACTCCCAAAGGCTAGCAAAGGGTCTGCTGCATAGTAGGTACTTGATAAATGTGTGTTGGCTTATTGTCTTAGAGAATTATAATCATTGAGACTTATTATTATCCTTGAAGTATTTTTCAAAATCATTTGCTTCAACCTTCCACATTTACATTATTCATAAAGTCTGCCTTGTCAAAACCATGAGTTATTTTCACCTGCAAACATTGTCTTTAGGGGAATTTTCTTGCCTTGCCATGTAGAGCTCAAATGCTGTAACTCCCACTGTCATTCATGGGAGGCTGCTGGTTGAGTCCTGGATCAACAACCTCAGAACACATTTTAATGGGCCCACTTTTGCTCAGGGGTACTTAACAAAAGGTTCACTTGTGTCTATAATGAACTTGTTCTGCTCCTTCTCAAGGTGAAAACATGGCCTTTACTGCCTTCTCAGGGATCAAACCACAGATTAAACAGGAAAGCGAACTCTAATATTGGAAGTATGACAACCCACTTCAGAAAACAAAACGGTGAAGTAATGTGGGGAGCTTGCCTCAGCTACATTTAAAACAAAAAAAAAATTTATATTTCCTTCTGAGTTCTCTTTGTTTGGATCTGGGTATTATACAGGTCTCAGGTGTCTCAAAAAAGCAAGAATCAAGGCTAAGTTTATTAGGATGGAGAAGTTTGGGTTGAGGAGGAGACAGATTAGTGAGATGTAGAAAAGGAAAGGTCAAAGTTCTATGGAACTATCAAAGAAGTCCTCATTTTCCTTTAGAGTAAGAATGTAAAGAATCATAATATCATAAATTTAGAGCAAAAACACCATCTAGCTCATTTTATATATGAGGAAATTTAGGATGAGAAAGTTAAATAACTTGCCCAAGGTTGCATAGCCAAGAAGTGTCTAAGGCAGATCTTCCTGAAAAGAGCCAGGCTGATCAATAAGAGTGAATTAAATTTGTTTCATTTATGTTTAAGCTTAACTGTATGTAACCTAGTTTCAACATCCAGTATCACTGCAAACAATCCCTGAAGACTTCCTTTGAATACCTGTCTTCATGTAATTTCCATGGAAGTAAATGGATAGAAGAGACACACAAGGAATCATTTTCTGTCCTAGCTTATAGGAATGGCAGCATATAAAACAGTTACAGAGCAAGGATTTGATTCTGAATAACTAACAGCCACACAAGTCTTTATTAAACCTATACATGAAAAAGAAAATGTATTAAATTTGCCAGCATATCTAAATAATTTAGAAAGACAATTGGAATATAAAATGAGGGATAGCTTTGAAGTTAAGAATCACTAAGTTCAAGTCCTGACACATACTATACATGTAAACCATGAACAAGTAACATAAACTCTCAATGCTCCCCTTACCACCATCCCCAAAAACTACTTCCTTAAATTAATCTGTATCATTCCATGGTGGGAGATCCCTTGAACTAATTAAATCATGAGTATAGACTGAACAGTTCAAGTCCCTGTCTTATACCTAAAAATATTTTATTTCCATTAACAAAGTGTTTCAGGGAAAAAAGAGGTTTCTTTGTTCAATTAGTTAGATGGTTACTTCAAATTATACTTTACACATATAAAGCCAAAGTTCCCCTTAAATTATTGTCTAGGGAAAAAAAATCAGTCAAGGGCCCAAGTGAAATCTAGGATTGGGCAGCTTTATGATAAGTTCATTCAATAGTGTCAGAAAATTAATGTTAAAATAGCTAGAATCTAAAGTTTTCTTTGATTTTATACTGCTATTAAGTAATCCTTGGAAATAAAAAGGTCACTTATGTCAATAATCCTTTCTCTCAAAAGCTTCCTTTCTTAGTCATGCAGAAGTTCAAAAAGACTTATATCAGAAGCATCATTATCAGAACTAAAGTAGACTGGAGGAAAAAGTATGCACAATACTTATCACAAAAGAAGATCACACGCTTATCTACAATAGTATAAAATCTCCATGGTGAGTACGAAGTCAATTCTATACAGGATGTATTTATCAGATGACCAAATACCACATACTATGGGAAAACAAACCAGTCCATGATTTTTTTTTATAGTAATAGCAATGGATTTTAAATTTTTTCTCTTCCTTGAAGTGTGTATCAATGAGTATTGTATTAGAGCACTATGAATATAAATGATTAAAATACATGAAGCAATTCTACTGAACATGTTCAGTAATTGATGCATTCATTCCTTTAACAAATTTAGTAACCATCAACAATGTGTAAAGCATTATTCAAAGTCCTGTGCACACAAATAAAGAAAAGGGAGAAAGGAATGAAGGAGAAAAGGCAGGAATGAAGAAAGACAGGAAGGCAGGCACAAAGCAAAGAAGGAAGGAAGAGAGGGAGGGAAGTAGGAAAGGAGGGAAGGAGAGAGGGAAGGAGAAAGGGAGAGAAAGAAGGAGAAAGGAAGAGAAAGGAGGAGGAAGGGAAGGAAGAAAAAAAGGAAGGAAGGAAGGAAGGAAGGAAGGAAGGAAGGAAGGAAGGAAGGAAGGAAGGAAGGAAGGAAGGAAGGAAGGAAGGAAGGAAAGAAGGAACAAAGGAAGGAAGGAAGGAAAGAAGGAAGGAAGGAAGGAAGGAAGGAGGAAAAGAAAGAATGGAAGGAAGGAAGGGAAGAAGGAAAGAAGGAAGGAAGGAAAGAAGGATGGATGGAAAGGGAGGGAAGAAGGATGGATGGAAAGGGAGGGAAGAAAGGAAGGAGGGAAGGAGGGAGGACAAACAAAACAATCTCTGTCTTCAAAGAATTTCAATTCTATTGGAAGAATGGATTTTGGAATTCGTTATTTCATGGATATTAAGTATTTTGAGTTATACCAATAATGGTACTTCAAACCTAAAACTATAGATACAATTATAATTAATAAACAGATTTTCCTGGGATGTGTTTTTTGTTCTTCCTGTTTTTCCTTAGTAATGTGATTGCAAAAATATTAATAGCACTTAGAAAATATTTTGGGTTTTTTTTTTTTACTTATTAGTTTTTCTTTTAAAAAACTTTTTTAAAAAAAATTAAGTAAATCTATTAGTGTAAATGGATATTACCAGCCTTATTGGATCTATAGTTTGGATTTCAGTTTCTAGTGTTGGCAACAGCTCCTGAAAACGGACAATTGTTCTTAAAAAATCATGGCTTGGTTTATTTTTCCATAGTATGTAGTATTTGGTCAACTGATAAATACATCCTGTGTAGCACTTTTTTTATTTGAGAGGTAAAGATCTTTTTCTGAACAGGTCATAGATCATAAAGTATTATTTTTTAAATTTTCT
The DNA here is from genome assembly GCA_023553655.1 of Myrmecobius fasciatus. Classification (NCBI taxonomy): domain Eukaryota; kingdom Metazoa; phylum Chordata; class Mammalia; order Dasyuromorphia; family Myrmecobiidae; genus Myrmecobius; species Myrmecobius fasciatus. The sequence goes on along the minus strand of JAJPUD010000082.1, from coordinate 370,389 downwards.
TTCTGAAAGATACACATACATGTGTATACCAGATATCAGTGAGACTCAAAGAGGGATAAGAAAACATTAAGTTTAGTTTCACCACTAACATGTTAGGACAGCAGTTCTCCAAATGTCACCTGAAACTTCTACCTTTTTATTTTTAATAAGATAAGTATCAATATGCACAAGTCACTTAAACAGAAGCTTTTAGGAGTCCTCAATAATTTTTAAGAGTGGAAAGGAGATTTGCCTGAGGCTCAGAAAGGTTAAATGCCTTGTCCTTCAGCTAATAAGTGTTAAATAATGAAGATTTGAACCTAGCTCCTAGGTCAACAATCTATACTTCTCATTTTATACTCATATAATACTCTCTTAATAAATGTTGAATTGAATTTTCTCCCTTTACCTAAACCAAGATAGTTAGTATTAGTAATCCCTGCAATCTGGGAGCCTGAGACTGGTGGATTGCTTGAGTTCTGAGCTGTAATATAGGTAAAGTCGATCAGGCATATATACTGTGTCTGGCATCAATATTTCAATCCTTGAGGGCTGGGTGGAGTGAGGGAAGGATCCCAGGATTTGGAGGTGATGCATTAGGTTGCCTAAGGAAGGGTCAAGTGGCCTGAATGAGAAACAAAACAGGTCAAAGCTTCTAAGATGATCAGAAGTGGGATCTCATCCATGGATGATTCATGTATTTCCAACCTTTGTGATATAAGGAGACTGAATATCAAAACAAAGCATAAAAAAAACAAAAAAAAAACCTTTTTTTTCATTTTTGCAGAAGAGAAAAATAGTTCAGGAGTGGAGTTCAAGTTTTTAAAAAAGAAGGGGAGAGAAGAAATGATTCAATGTTGGTTCTATATTACTTTGAGCTGAACTATGAAGAATCTCATTTTGTTTCAAATGAATTGGTGACAGTTTGGGGATTTATCTATGTGTTCTTATAAGCCTAGATGTGCATATGAACAACATGGTTTGAACTGCATCTATAATACAGTATTCTTTCTTATATATATTTATTATATGCATATTTATTTATTTGCATCTACATTATGTTTATCATTTATTATATATACATCTATAACAAATCTTCCCCTAGCAAACAAGTGGAAGGAATGTACCACGTGCTAAAATTTTACCCATGCATAGAACAAGATATGAAACAAGACCAACCTATGAGAATCATGCCAAGGAAAAAACACTAGTCTCTTCTCAAAGGACATGGTTCAACTTCTCCTTCTAGGACTTGTGATCTGTGAGATATTCCTTATCTTTAAAATGAGGACGTAGGACTATACAGCTCCTGAGGTTCTTTCTCTCTAGGATCCTCTTGTCCTCTGACCTAGGGAACACTCAAAGAGTTGGCCAGTTCATTCATCTATGAAATCTGAAATGGAAAGGGCCTTTATCAAAGAAGAATCAGATTTATCCACTACAATCTAAAGATTGTATCTAAAGGTATCTAAAGATAGTTGGAGAGGAACAGGAGGGATGAGCATGCTAAAGTCTTTATGCAACAGGGGTTTGAGAGCTAGCTGACATCCTGAGATTTGTAGTTCTTAAGAAGGTCTTCTTTCTCAGCCTAGAGAAATTCTGAATTATCACAATCTTTGGGCTCAAATGCATGAGTTATGCACAGGAATTCTTAGACCCAGACTAAGAAGTAGGGAGCAAAAAAAAAATAGAACATCATTAGAGGCAGGGACACACTGTCTTTAGCCCTACCCCAAACTTAATGCACTCAGTAAGAAAGGATGCCAAATAAAGGCAACAGGCAAAAGGAAAAAAATGAAAAGAAATTGAGAGGAGAAAGTGAAAGGAAAACCATAGACACAAAAGTTGAGCTCAAAGAAGGCAGACATCTCAATGTAGACATCTTAGATATCTCTACCAGATTTGCCTACCTCTTCAAGGAAAAATGATAGTCCCCCCAAAAAAAAATTCTGCTCTTTACCCAACTTTTCTTTTCTATGACTATGCAGTCATAGAAAATGTAATTTGTTTAGACTAGATTTTTCTCACATCCACATCTTTCCTATAGCTTGGATATTATATAATAAACATACATTTAAATTAGAGCAGAAAGTCAAAAAATCTTTCTGAAAGTTAAAAACTGTCCTAACTGGGGGTGCGGGTGAGAGATTCTGATCTATTGTGATTATATCAACAATTTCCTCTAAAATAAACCCCATAAATTAGAAAAATGGACTAGGAGACCAAAGGAATATAGTATTTCCCCTAAGGCACAATGCAAGCTAATTGTTGTACCAGGTATGGTTGATTGACTCTCCAGAGAGAAAGGGATAGGGAATAGAAAAAAAAATGACCTGAGAAAAGGAAGCATTCTAAACCATTTCCTAGGGAAGAGAATGGAAAGGACTAGGACAGAACTAGCTCTGCTCCTGTTTAGCAGGAAGGATGGAATAGAAAAAATAAAATACCATTCAGCCATACCATTCAGCCACCTCCACCCTCCACAATTCAGTGTTAAATCTCTAAGACACAGTGTGGTTATATTTGTTTTTCAGTTCTACATCCAACTTACCCCTTTGGTCTAATCCATCTCCCACCCCTGCTTAAGTTCTGCTCCCAACAGCTTAAGTTACTTTTATTGTTTTATATAAACCAATAATAAAAGAGAATAATTAGGCTTAATTTGTATTTTTCCATATCTGGCTGCTTGCTTACTGCATTTCATAATTAGGCAATGAAGCCTGACACTTTTACTAACCCCCCCCCCCAACATGTGGAAACTTTTAAGGAAAATATTTCATGCAGGAAAAGTGATTCAAGTGATTTTTTAAGTGCTATGCATTTATGCACAATTCAATTTTTCTGCCTGGCTTCTAATCAGTTTCTCAACTTCTCCTAAGCTTGAGAATATGTTACATTTTTTTGCCTTAGAGTACCCAGTTATAAATACTCCCTAACTGTACATGGAATAATAAATCTTGCATTATGTGGCTACATGAAAAGTAGCATCTGGTAGACCACATCCAGAACAATACTCCTATTTTCCTGTGTTTGGAGCTATATACTTTTTCTGTTTAGTAATGTACTTTAGTTGAAAATGAAAGATGACAGACCTCATCTGACCTTTTATACAAGCATTAGTGATCAGAGCAGTAACAGAAGAGATGACACTCAAAAGCTGTGCTTTGATACTCAGTTAATGGTACCTATATAAAAACATCACATAATTAGTGCAAACCTGAGCTAACATCCTCTGTACTGCCATGTCTAATTAAGTATATTATTAAGCAAGAAATGTGAGATGTAGTAGCATTCACACCCCAAATCCCAACTTCAAATTGATAAAAAGGCAAAAAAATGTGGATTTTTTAATTGAAAGTCTATTCTAAAAAAGTATTTCTTTCTACTCTAAAAAGTCTTTAAATTATTTTTACCAAGGGGTGACAAAATCAAGTCAGAGATTTGGCAGTGAGAGTGAGGTTCAATTATCCAGATTATCTAATGCAGGTCTCCCCCTGTCCTAAAGTAGAACAACTAGGGCAGAACCAGAATGTCACCTTTAAATAATGCCATAAAAATTTAATGCCATAAAACTAAATAATGTCATAAAATGATTAAATAATGCCATAAAACAATCTCTGAAAATGGCAGATCCCACAAAAGGATGGGATGAAATAATTTTCCAGCCCAAGACAACTGAGGTCGGTGGTAAAGTTCTGTCACATCTGGGTGAGAATGGAGCAGAGTCCAGGGCAGCAAACCAGGAGTGGGCTTTAGGAGCTGCTGAATCAGCAGCAGAAGCAGGAGTTCTCAGAAGGAGATTGCAGGGTCCTCTCTGCTAGTCCTGCTTTGTCCTTCCCACATCCTGGGACCCAGGAGCTATCCTAGGTAGTAGTAGAACATGAGAGCTTGTGCCAGAGTGCAACAGGGACCCTGCCTCACAGGGCAGAAAAAAGTGCTTGGGGTCACTCACAAACTAGAACACAGACCAAGAGACTAATAAACCTCTCCTTAGATCATAACACCTGGGAGGAACTAAAAATGTATATAGGTCCCTAAAAATATCTCTCAAAATAGCTGCCCTAAAATCCTGAAGCTTGATACAATGTACTCTCCAATTTGGAAGCAGGATCCCACTTTAACAAGAAACAGACTGGGAGGATGAGTAAACAAAAGAAAAGAATTCTGCCCACAGAAAATTACTATGTGACAAAGATAAGAAGATAAGAAAGTCAGAGTTTCCAAAATCAAAGCCTCCAAGAAAAATATGAATTAATCTCAGGCCAGGAAAGAGTTCAAAAAGGATTTTCAAAATCAAGTAAGAGAGGTAGAAGAAGAATTGGGAAGAGAAATTAGAGTGATATAAGAAAATCATTTTTAAAAGAGTCGACAGCTTAGTAAAGGAGACCCAAATAATACTGAAGAAAATAATAATTTAAAAACTACTCTAGGCCAAATAGTAAAAGAAATACAAAAGCCAATGAAGAGATATTTAAAAAAAACAGAATTGATCAAATGAACAGAGGTAAAAAAAAATTCACTGAAAAAAACTCCTTAAAAAGTAGAATTGGCCAAATGGAAAAGGGCATAGAAGAGCTCACTAAAGAATATAATTCCTTAAAAATTAGAATTGAGCAAGTAGAAGCTAAATAAAGAAGACTTTATGAGAAATTAAGAAGAAATAAAACAAAACAAATGAAGGGAAAATAGAATGTAATGTGAAATATCACATTTGAAAAAGAACTGACTTGAAAAATAATTCCAGGAGAGAGAATTTTTTTAAATTGTTGGACTATCAGAAAACCATAATCAGAAAAAAGAGTCTAGACATCATCTTTAAAGAAATTATCAAGGAAAAATGTCCATATAGTCTAGAACCAGAGGGTAAAATAGAAGTTGAAAGAATTTCACAATCACCTCCTGAAAAATGTTTAAAATAGCTTTCACATGTTATTAAGTTAAAATAAATTCCAAATTTTTAAACTAGAAGTAAGGTACACAAATTTCTGTTTTAGACCTGATTTTGAACAAGGAGGAATAGGCTACTGGCACAGAAGTGACTTCTATGTATCCATATATCCACATGATGAAAAAAAAATTAGGGTTTGTCTGACACACACATTCAAATTTTGAAGGGCAGATTTCAAAATATTCAAAGAAAGGATAGATGGGATTCTTCTCTTCTTCATGGAAGGAAGGAATTGGACTTCCTTGGCCCAAACTTGACCAAAAATGTATATAGAAATAGTCATTTATACTGACTTTACAGGACAAGTGGGGTGGAAATCTCTCAAGAGAAAAATCAGAATTTCATTATAAAAAACAATTACAATAAGGACAAAGAGGTATGTATTTATAAAGACCAAGGTGGATGAACCAGGGATTCACCATCCAACCCGAATTTTAAAAGGTATATTTGGCACTGGCTATCTCATTTTCTGAAAGGGAGTCCCCCTCTTCCTTTAGGGTACAATTCTAGTATCAGCCTCTGCATGAAGCTTTTTCTGGAACCTCCAGCCCCAGCAGAGTGTAAAGCACATGGTAGGTGTTAAATAAATATTTGTTGATTAAATGATTTTTAAAAAATAAGATACACACTAGAGATTGAAGCAAGAATACCAGGGTCAATTGAGCATTATGGGAGTAGTACCAGTGTTCAGAATAAGATGGAAAGGAATGCTAAAGAAAGGGAAAAGAATGTTTTAAATTTATATTCTTCCTGACACAATGGCTCATCTCTTTAATATCAAGATTCTATTATTATTATGATATGGCTTAGAGCACTGAAACCTTCTCATCTCCCAAGAACTGAAAATGAAACTAATCAAATATTATTTTAATATTAAAGATCATACCACAAAATAATTAAAAGAGGAGAAGAGCATATACATCTTTCACAGCTAAGGGAAATCTTAACCAAACAAGTAATAGAAGAAATCACAAAAGGCAAAACAGATAACTTTGAGTATGTGAAACTGAAAAGTTTTTGTACAAACAAAATTCATGACCTATGATAAGAAGGATAATTATCTCCTGGAAAAAATCTTTGTACCAAATTTCTCGAATAAGGATTTGCTATCTAATCACCTACATAACACATGTATATACATATATATGTGTATACATATAAGTACATGAAAACTACATATGCACTTATATTCTAAATATATTACATAAATATGTTAAATACTCATATAAATTATATATTTACCAAATATAACATAATACATGCAAAATATTATAGAGAAACAAGTCATTATATACACATATCCAGAGATTCTACTAGAAGGTTAATAGCTTAAGAAAGCCACTAATAAGAAAACTTTTCCCATGTGCATAAAATATTTATAGTGGTATATTTGGCGATTGCAAAGAATCAGAAAAAAAAGACGTCTATCAATTAGGACATGGCTAAAAAAAATGTGCTACATAAATTTGACTGTTTATTACTGTGCTATAAGATAGGACAAATATAAGGAAGCATGAAAAGGTTTAGTTAAATTGATGCAGGGTAAAGGAATCAGAGCCAAGTAAACATGTATAATGACTCCAACACAACTACAGAAGGCAAAGTGGGAGCCCCTGAACCCCAACATAACAGGCGGGACTTAGGCAGGACCCAGCATATGGAAGAAGCCTGAAGCACCTGCCCCAGGGCAGTGTAAAACCCCTGCCATCCTACAGAGGATGCTGGGGGCAATCTCCCCTATGCACTGGGAGCAGACATCAACCTTAAAAATGAGCAAAAAAGCATAAAAGAGCTCTGCACATAGAGAGCTATTATGGAGACTAAAGACAAAACGTCTCCAGATGAAGCCCCATCAAGCCAGATGTGAACTGCTCTCCAGTTCAAAAGGTTCTCTTGGAAGAATTAAAAAAGGAGCTTAAAAGAGAGCTGGAAGAAAAATGGGGAAAGGAAATGAGTTTTTCAGGAGAGTTTGGAAAAGGAAACCCAGAAATTGTCTGAAGAAAACAACTCATTAAAATACATTTGGTGAAATGGAAAAAGAGAACAACTCCTTAAAAATTAGAATTGGTGAAATGGAAAAAAAAATCCAATGAACAAAACAACTTCTTTAAAAGTTCAATTGGTCAAATGCAAAAGAAGGTTAAAAAAAACTAGAATTGGGCAAATGAAAGTGAATGACTCAATGAGACATCAAGAGTCAGTCAAACAAAACCAAAAAAAAAAAAAAGAAAAAAGAAAAGAAAATGTATACTACATCACTGGAAAAACAATTAACCTGGGGAAATAGATCAAGAAGAGACAGTGTAAGAATTATTGAACTCCCTGAGAACCATGATGGAAAAAAAAGAGGCTAGACAATATCTTTCAAGAAATCATCAGAAAACTGCCCTGATATTGTAGAACCAGAAAGTAAAATAGCCATTGAAAGAATCCACTGATCACCTCCTGAAAGAGACCCCAAAATGAAAACTTCAAGGAATACTGTAGCTAAATTCCAGAATTATCAGATCAAGGAGAAAATACTGCAAGCAGTTGGAAATAAACAATTTAAATATCGAGGAGCCACAATCAAGATTACTGAGGACCTAGTAGCTTCCATTTTAAAGGACTGAAAAATTGGAATGTGCTATTCCAGAGGGTAAAGGAGCTTGGATTGTAATAAAGAATCAACTATCCAGCAAAATTAAGCATTATCTTTCAGGAAGAAAGATAAGCATTCAATGAGATATATTTTCATTTATTTTTGATGAAAAGACCAGAGCTGAACAGAAAATTTTATATTCAAATACAGAACTCAAGAGAAGCATAAAAGGGGAAAAAAAGAAAAAGGGAAAAACCTGTTTCTTTAAAGATCAAAAAGAAAAAAATAAATCTAATTAAAAGAGAAAACATCTTGCTAAAGGGTACCATAGATAATGAAGCAATATCAATACTAAACATATATGCACCAACTGGTATAGCATCCAAATTCCTAGAGGAAAAGTTAAGAGAGTTGCAAGAAGAAATAGACCACAAAACTATATTAGTGGCAAATCTCAATCTCCCTCTATCAGAACTAGAAAAATCAAACCACAAAATGAATAAGGAAGAATATAAGGAGGTAAATAGAATTTTAGAAAAGTTAAATATAATAGACCATTGGAGACAATTGAATGGGACAGAAAGGAATATACTTTTTTCTCAATGATACATGGAACCTACACAAAAATTGACCATGTATTAGGGCATAAAAACTTCAAAATCAGAAACAGAAAGGTAGAAAATATTAATTGCATCATTTTCAAATCATGTTGTAATAAAAATTACATGTAATAAAGGGCTGGGGAAAAATAGACCAAAAATTAATTGAAAATCAAATAATCGAATCCTAAAGAATGAGTGGGTTAAACAAACCATATAAACAATCAATAATGTCATCCAAGAAAATGACAATAGTGAGACAACCACATCAAAATTTATGGGATACGGTCAAAGCAGTTCTTAGGATAAATTTTATATCTCTAGATGCTTACTTGAATAAAATAGAGAAAGAGAAGATCAAGGAACTGAGTATGCAACTAAAAAAAAAACAGAAAAAAGAACAAATTAAAAACCCCCAACTAAATACCAAATTTAAAATTCTGAAAACAAAAGGGTAGATTAATAAAATTGAAAGTAAGAAAACCATTGAACTAAAAAACAAAGCTAAGAATTGGTTTTGTGAAAAAAAACAACCAAGTAAATAAACCTTTAGTTAATTTGATTAGTAAAAGGAAAGAAGAAAATCAAATTGCTAGTATCAAAAATTAAAAGGATGAACTTACCACCAATAAAGAGGAAGAAGTTAAAGCAATAATTAAGAGTTATTTTGTCCAACTGTATTCCAATAAATAATCTAAGTAAAATGGATGAAAACTTACAAAAATATAAATTGCCCAGATTAACAAAGGAGGAAATAAATTATTTAAATAGTCCCATTTTAGAAAAAAAAGAAATTGAACAAGCAATTAATGAACTCCCTAAGAAAAAATCTTTAGGGCCCTATAGATTTACAAATGAATTCTACCAAACATTTAAAGAACAATTAATTTCAATACAACGCAAACTATTTGAAAAAATAGGGGGGAAAGGCATCCTACCAAATTCCTTTTATAACACAAATATGGTGCTTGATACCTAAACTGAATAGTATGAAAAAAGAGAAAGAAAATTATAGACCAATTTCCCTAATGAAAATTGATGCAAAAATCTTAAATAAAATATCAGCAAAGAGATTATATAAACTTAACACCAGGATAATATTGTGCTTAAGTAAGATTTGTACTAGGATTGCATGGCTGGTTCAACATTAGGGAAAATATTAGCATAATTGACTATATGAATAACCAAACAAACAGAAATCATATGATTATATCAATAGGTGCAGAAAAAGCATCTGACAAAATAAAATACCCATTCCTATGAAAAACACTAAAGAGAGCATAGGTATAAATGGAGTTTTCTTTAAAATGATAAGTAGCATCTATCTAAAACCATCATTAAGCATCATATGTAATGGAGATAAACTAAAAGCATTCCCAGTAAGATCAGGGGTGAAACAAGGTTACCCAACATTACCATTTCTATTAAGTATTGTATTAGAAATGTTAGCTTTAGCAATAAGAGAAGAAAAAATAACTGAAGAAATTAGAGTAGGTCATGAGGAAACAAAATTATCATTCTTTGCAGATGATATGATAGAGAATCCTAGAGCATCAACTAAAAAACTACTAGAAATAATTAACAACTTTAGCAATGTTGAAAGATTCAAAATGAATCCACATTAAGTCATCAACATTTCTACATGTTACTAACAAGTTCCAGGAGCAAGAGATAAAAAAATTCATTGTAAATAATTGTAAATAATATAAAATATTTGGGAGTCTACCTGCTCAAAGCCAGGAACTACCTGAACACAATTGCAAAATACGTGCCACACAAATAAAGTTACAACTAAACAATTGGAGGATTATCAAGGGCTCATGAGTAGGAATATCTAATATAATAAAAATGACAAATATACTGAAATTATTCTACTTATTCAGTGCCACACCAATCACACTGTCAAGAAATTACTTTATAGAGCTAGAAAAAATAATACAATTCATCTAGAAGAACAAAAGGTCAAGAATTTCAAGGGAATTAATGAAAAAAAATGCAAATGAGGGTGACCTAAGACTATATTATAAAGCTGCTGTCATCAAAACTATTTGGTAGTGGTTAAGAAACAGAGTAGATGATCAGTGGAATAGGTTAGGTTCACAAGACACAATAGTCAATGACTATAAGTAATCTATCTAGTGTTTGATAAATCCAAAGATCTTAGTTTCTGGAATAAGAATTCACTATTTGACAAAAATTGCTGGGAAAATTGGAAACTAGTATGGCAGAAACTAGGCACTGACCAACACCTAATACCCTATGCCAAGATAAGGTTGAAGTAGGTTCATGATTTAGATGTAAAAATTGATATCATAAACAAATTAATAAAACAAGGGTCAGTCTACCTTTCAGATCTATGGAGAAGGAAGAAATTAATGGCTAAAGAAGAATTAGAGAACATTGTGAAATATAAAATGGATGATTATATTAAATTAAAAAGGGTTTGTCCACCAAACAAAATTAATGCAGCCAAGATTAGAAGGGAAGCCAAAAACTGTGAAAAATTTTTTACATCCAAGAGTTCTGGTAAGGGCCTTATTTCTAAAATATATAAAGAACTGACTTAAATTTATAAGAATGAAAACCATTCTCCAATTGATAAATGGTCAAAGGATATGAAGAGACCATTTTCAGATGAAGAAATTAAAGGCATTTCTAGTCATATGAAAAAATGCTCTAAATCACTATTTATTAGAGAAATGCAAATTAAGACAATTCTGAGATACTACTAAACACCTCTCGAATATCCATGGCAGAAGAAGAAGATGGACTGGTTACAAGACTTGAGCAAGGGAAAACCAAAGAACAGTGTGTAGGCCCCTCTGGTAATTTGAGATGTCGGGAGGAAAAGTTAAAAAGTCCCCCAAGATATGAAATGGTCCTTTACTTCTGGGCTGGAAATGTGCCTTCATTTATGGAAGCACATGAGTAATAGTGACGTAGGATGTCAAGCATGAATGAACTAGCGTTTATATCACCAAAGAGCCATAACAATGTTATCACACACTTTTTGGAGTTTTGAGGAAAATAGGAAGATCAAAGGAAAGTAGCATTGTTGCCCAGGTTGGATGAGGCAATGATGATGGATGACAATGAACATGGACAGGCAAAGTTTAGCTTTAAAAAAATCAATCATTTTTAGTGGACTGCAGTTTTCACGTGAGTTAACACTGTGATATCAGATGAAATAGCTACTGCAAACAAAGACTGTATAGGAGAACAGCATCCACAACAATAAATCTGAAAATCTCCTTGTACTCTGTCTTAATTGGTCCATGTCTAGGATATTTGTTTAATTCTGTCTGTCACAATGGCCTAAAAATGAACAAAGATGAAAAAATGACATTTAGAATCAGTGTCATTTATGTTGACATTACCCATTTTTCAGCAACAATAGTTTGTGCAAATTGGTTATATTTGAATTTCTGTAATTGCAGACCAAATATCCTCTTCTTTATTATCAGATCTATTGATTTTGACCTTTGTTCCAACTTGTCAATTGCCTGATTTCAAAGTGACAGATAATTTAGAAATGACTTCCACATAAGTAATAAGATATCTGTATATTTTGTTATAGTTAATTTCAATTTTTGTTACATTAATCAATCCTTGCCATGTCTATCACCTTCTGATTCTTCTGGGGGGGGGTGAAGTATTTACACTATGTGTGCCTGAGGCTTTTTGGTAGACTACAAGACTTTGGTTTCCTCCATTTCTTAAAACTGAAGTATATTTTTCAATATATTTTTCATCACTCACTCTTGTGTCCACATTTAAGACAGAATGATTATGTACCAATGAATATATTAATTTGATATGGAGGAATTTCAAAAACTGTTTCTTTAAAATTATCTTCTTTAGCAATTGCAAAAGACAGTGAGTGCAAAAGCTATAGTGCTCAAAGTCTCTGTCTATTTTCCATTTTTATCTTTGTACACCCAACTTTGCAGGGGGAATGAATATATTTAATATTCTGCTGAACTGGATTGAATTATTTTTCAGGACCTTTTTGATTTGATTTGATTTGATTGTTCATCCTAATCAGTTTAAGGTGAGTTACTTAACTCTTGCATGAAGTGTTTTTTGCCTCTGGACTCACAGAGAAACCAAATCTTTTATTCTTTCCTGCCTTCATTCCACCATCTTGACTCTGCCTCCATTTTATTGTCTTTTCAAAAATAACCAGCACATTCTTGCCTTTAACTCACAACTCTTAATAGTTTTTGGTTTTATTTATCAAAGAATGTTAATATTTGATATTGTCTAATAATATTAAATTATTCAAAGGGTTCCTTGCTCCTTTGGACACCAGATTTTTTAGAAATATATTTTCAGGGCTTTGTTTACATGAGCAAATGAATTTACATATTAGACTTATTTGGTTATCAAAACAAGAATCATAGAGATGAATTTAATTTTTCATTTAATTAATTGACTATAATCAGCTATAAAATGCTGATTAATTAGCTTATTTCAACAAGTTATTTGATATTGCTGATTTTGTAGTACATTTAACCATCAACATTCACAGTCATTCATTTGTTTGGAAACAATGCTTATCTCTGTTTACATAGGTAATTAATGTAATTAATTTAACTTAATTGTCTAATTAAAGGCAGACTTAATTTTTGTTAGTCACTGGTTATTTCAGTCTTACATTGAGGACTAGCTTAAGGAATTGGTCAGTGCATTTACAACAATCCAGCTGGCATCTTGGCATAGTCACTATTATTTTCTTTCTTTAATTAATTAATTTATTTTAATACACATTGTTTTTTTTAATCTTGTTGAGAGAGAAAACTCTGAACAAAAGGGAAAAACCATGGGAGAGAATAAAGAAACAGAAAAAAAAAGAATCATTATTATTTTCAATGGAACATAAAGGAGGTCAAAAACAATAGTCCTCATCACGGTTAATAAGCATGTTTTATAATTTAAGGAAAAATTTACTAAAAATAATACCATATAATTAGAATAACAGAGTTGAGTTTTCAAAACACTTAATAATAAACTGATGCCTATTTATTAAATACTTATTATAAATGAGGTGGTGTATTAGGCACTATTAATGTCTGTATTGATTCATATAATGATAGGGAGAAAAGCCTTTATGCATATTGTTGGCTGTCTTTTAAGAGCTCACCTTGTGAGTCCTTTGATCTCAGAGGCGAGATGAATGAGGCAGGGGAACTCATAGGGTATAAAAAGAGTTCCAGTTTCTTATGCTGTAACAGCCTTGTTGATATATATTTTTTGCAAGTGTGATCAGCGCATGAATAGTAGGCAATCCCCAATCATCATTCAGAGAAGCAGCTTGTGGGCTGTGCCTATGCATGGCATCTGCCAATGGGAAGAGAGCTGACCCAGCCACGTCAGCAACCCACTCACAAGCGAGAGGCCTTGTCGAGGCCTCCCTGCTCACAAGCAACTAGCTGTGACCCTCAGGATCAACCCATTCCCATGCAATGCACCAGTGCTCGTTGCTCAACAAGGCATTTCTGCAATGTGGCAGAAAACTTATTGTGCACCACAGGGCAAGGTGGCCTCTGTACTCCCTCTCATCAGGGTCCCATAACTTAGCAGCATATCTCCTAGCAAAATGAAAATTTTACTTTCTGAATTCAAATTCTAAATATTATTTTTGGTAACTTTTCAAAATCTATTGCATTTTCAGAAGAGTGAGGTTCATTTATTGTTTTGCTGATTCTCTGGAGTTTTCTGAGTATACCATAATGTCAATGAAGAGTAAAATAACAAAGTATGGTAGGCATAAGCCGGGCACAACACGTTAGCAATGATGAATTTTAAAGAATAAGTATAAAAGACATTGTAAGTGAATGGAAAATATGGTAGCTTAGATGCATGATGAGGATAACTAAAGACTGATTGCCCAAATAATGCATGACTACCTTTCTCCCTGCACCCAAATAGTTAAAGGAAAGCATGTCCTTTAGTACATTGGATAGATCCTCCATGGAAAATTTGTAGTTAGAAATGGACTAGAATCATGAAAAATGCTAAGAAGTGAAGCAATGGTGTTCTGACCAGTGATGGGCTCTGTGGCAGCAGAAGGGGTTCCACACTCCCCAAATCCCTGCCCCCTGAAATATGCAGACAGAGCCACCTTCCTATTTCCAACATCTTTTAATTCTCAGAAGATCTTAGCTATAGAGTTGAAAGGAATTCCATCTGGCATAGCATATACTGATAAAAATATTAATTTCAAGTGAATTAAAAGTCATAAGGAAGGCATGTGTTCAAAATCAAATTCACTACCAGATTTCCTCAAATAATTTCAATACCATCAACAAAAACAAATACACATCCCAAAAGAAGAGTTAACCTGAAAAAAAGAACTACAGAGTCTTCAAAGAAGATCCAAGGAGTATTATCAATGAGAAAAGAAATTATTTTATGACTTGGAAATAGAACTTAAAAAATTAAATCTTGGATAATATATATATATACACATAGATATGCACATATTAACACATATGTTTGTGTATTATGTATCTGTATATGTGTATGTAGATATAAAATAGTTTGTTCTCTCTGCTATCAATGGCAAAATCCTGGTTTGAAAAAATATGAAAAGAAAGATATATATATATATATATATATATATATATAATGTTATGTGTCATTTAGAAAAAACAAAGTATCAAAGAAAGGAAAAGGAAGAGAGGGAGGGGGAATGAAAGAAGGAAGGAAAGAGGAAGGAAGGAAGAGAAAGAAAAAGAAAGAAAGAAAAAAGGAAAGAGAGAAAGAAAGGAAGAAAGGAAGGAGAGAGAGACAGAAAGGAAGAGAGAAAGAAAGACAGAGAGAAAGAAAGAAAAAAAGGAAGGAAGAAAAAGAGAGAAAAAAGAAAAAGAAAGGGAAAGAGGGAGGAAAGGAGGAAAGAAGGAAGGGAGGAAGGAAGGGAGGAAGGGAGGAAAGAAGGAAGGAAGGAAGGAAGGAAGGAAGGAAGGAAGGAAGGAAGGAAGGAAGGAAGGAAGGAAGGAAGGAAGGAAGGAAGAATCAAGGAGAAGAGAGGAAGAGAAGGGGGAGATAAAGTGAAGAGAGAGGGAGAGGGAGAGAGAAGCAGAGACAGAGACAAAGAGGTGTTAGCTATCTAATGGATTCCATAAAAGGAGAAAATGAATGATGAACCAAAACTGCTGCTTCAGCTAGGAAGTTATTTTGTTTTAGTTTTGGGGTTTTTTTCCAAGATGTTAAAATGGCCCATGGTTTTCAATGTTCAGCAGAAGATTTTCAAGATGAAATATGAGTTCTTTGGCTAAATTCATTCACACTGGGTATTTTTTAAAGCATTGTCTGCTGTTTCTGTTTCTTGTCATTCAGCACATCTTAGAAGGGCTTAAATTCCACAAAATGCCATTCAAAAGGTGAAATAAATCCCCCCATTTTGGCGCTGTAAGACATAGGTAAAGAAAATAATACAAAATTCCATCTTTAATCTATTCTTAAATATGGAGAAAATAGAACTATTTCTAGGAGCACATAATGTGCAGAATTATAGCCCCAAGAGTATAAATAATTAAGGCCCCTCAAATCCCCAAGGTCTTGGTAAAGCAGAGTATGGAACCAAGTTTGTTGTAGATAATCAGAATAATTCAAAAGCAAGTGGTCAATGATTTTCTTAAATAATGTAGCAAATGGCCTGCATGCAAATAAGCATTTTGTATTATTGAAATCTGAAGGAGATTAGTTGGAAATGGAGCTCAAGGGACTTGAATGAAATGTGAATAGCCAGGAGGGTTTTTATTATGTACAGATTCTCCTATCATTTTTCTATCTGACCTCTCCTGGGTCACCCACCTCCTTTACTATCTTCTCCACTTTGGTCACTTGGCCACTGACTTCAAGAGCAAAATGTCAGTGTTCAGGATATCTGTACTATTGCTTTTTGTTAAAGGAAATGATAGTCAAAATCAGATCTTAGGCTTGTAGGTTCATTATTAGCTATTCCTCTGCACTCAACTAGGAATCAGAAAAGACTGTTATTTTTACACTCCAAACAAATGCAAATAACCAACAGATACAAATGAAGAATAATTAAATATCTTCCATATGCAGGGCAGTGTGTTCAGCCCCAGGCAAAGTACAAAGCTTACAAAAGAGGCATTCCCTACCTTCCTGGAACATATAATTTAGTAGGGAAATCAGATACCAATCCAAAGAGTTGCAATGTACAATAAGCTAAGATATGTACATTAAATAGTTATAAAATCAAGTATTCACTGAATTGAGAAAATTAGGGGACTCTTGAAAAATTTCCTAGAAGAAGGATCATCAGGTTTGGGTTTTATAATATAATTTTTTTTGTTTTATAATATAAATAACAATTTAATTGGCAAAGAGAAAAAATATGATACAAATTAATCAATTAATTAATGGAAAACAATTTTTAGTTATTTACCATATTCCCAGTACTGTGTTAAAAGTATCAGATATAAATACAAAAACAAGGATATCCCATGCCCTCAAGAAGCTTATATTCTAATACTGGAAAGACATATATAAAGGAAAGGGCATTTCAATTTGGAAAGTAACAGGAATAATAAGTGGATCCACAAGGAAGTATATTGGCAAATAATTTCCAGTAGCAATGGCAGTACTAATTAAGCAGAAATGGAGATAGCAAAAACAGAGGGTACATTGCTAAGGCAGCTGGCAAGAATATGGCAAGAAGAGAATAAAACAAAATATAGTTGAATCCAGTCTATTTATACTAGGCTACATAAAGCACTCCCCTCAGCATGGGTTAAGTCCCTCAGAAAATGGTCTTTGGAGGGGACTATGAAATGTGCTACCAGATGACTCATATGATTAAAATAAAGGAAGAGATAGGTCATTTGGACATAGGAGACTATTTCTTGACCATCAAGACACAAAAACACTAGCATAGGTTTCTGAAAGGAAAGAATGCAGGAAACAAACATTTATTAAGTATTTATTCTGTGCTAGGTATTGTGCTAAAGGAGGACATGACATTGCCAAAGAGGGGAAGAGACTGGAGAAGAATTCAATAGACAAAGAGAGAAAAACATGATATGAATTAATCAATCATTAATTAATGAAAAAGCTTTTAAGTACTTAACTATATGCCTAGCACTCTCTGAAGCAACAGGGAGAGATTAAAGATGAAATCAGTCATTTTGCTAAGTGGCTGATCAATCAACAATCATTTAATAAGTGATGACTAGGTACCATGATAGGCACTGAGCATTCAAAGCTAAAAGTGAAATAATCTCTGTTTTCAAGGAACTTACATTCTATAGGGAGAAACAAAGTGTACACGTATTTGGTGTATACATCCAATTTGCTTTGGAGTGAAGAAACTGACCCACACTTCCAAGCTCATTTTATACTTCTTTTTTTGGAAAGTAAACAAAAAAAAAGTTCAAAAAAGTAAAAATTACATGAATAAGGGGCTCAAAAGTTAAACAAACCTAAAAAAAAGACTCAAGTTCTGAGCCTGGAAGCAATTAGCTATTGATTGATCAACTGAGAGAGATTATCCCAAGATCTGAGCTTATCCTGTGAAGAAACAGGAACAACAATGTGTGTTTTTTTTTGTTTGTTTGCTTCTTTGTTCCCCAAACCAAAAAGATGGCAGTAGGATTATTTTATCATAGGATAAAAGGTAAATAGTTGGTTTAAAAGCTCTAATATCAATGTGAGGGAAATGATTTATTATAGGATTCATGAAAAAAAAAAAAATGATTCAAACCCAGAATATTTCTTGACCTATTCCTATTCTAGGAGTACCAGAGATGGCTACAAGGTATTTTGATTCTCTTAAATTCTGGATTCACACAAAGCATTCTTGTTTGGGGTATGTGAAGGGCTCCATCCAAGCTTATATTCTGACTTCACTTGTGTTTGAGTTTCACTCAGATTTTATTAAATGTTCACAATTACTGGCTTTTATCACAATCTACCTAGTTCTTGTGTTATTCTCTCAGTAAAATTCTTAACTGAAATACATGTGATTTGTGGGTGGTTAATTTTGTTAAAATCTTATACAATTGTAAATATTCCAGCACCTGGGGAGAGAAGGCCAACTCCCCTCCTATTCACTCTCTTCTGCCAAATGGATAAATGTTTCTTTTTTTAAAATTTTCAGGTTTGGTGATCTGTTCTCATAAATAGCACCAGCAACAGGGACAGTTGAATCTGCCAGCAGAGGAGAGTTAGCAAATATGGCAGTTGAACTATTTATAATAAGAAAAGTTAAAAGATTCACAGGTAGGTAAATCATCATCTTTATCTCATTTCTCTACTCAATTTTATTTCCATTTCTTTTAGGAGGCTTGAACCAATTAGTCAGATCTGCCATGGAGAATGACTTGAGAGCTTGGATTTCATGGGCAAGGTCATACAAAAGTTAATGCTGAGCTATCATCGCATAACAGTTTTTCCCTGAGATATATGTTCTCATACCTCTTTACCTTGATTAGAACCACAACTGGAATATGAAGCATTTCTTCCCTTAGTTTCATCATTTTTTTCTTCAAAAGAAACTGTTGTTATTGTGGTCATTGTTGCTGTTCAGTTGCATCTGACTCTGGGACTCCATTTGGATTTTTCTGACAAAAATACTGAAGAAGTTTTCTTCTCCAGCCTCATTTTACTAATAAAGAAACTGAAGTGAACAGGGTTAAGTGACTTGCTTCTGGTCACACAAATTGTAAGTATCTGAGAAGGGATTTGGATTCGTGAAGATGTCTTCCTGACTCCAGGTCTGATATTCTATCATTAAAAAATCTACTTGACCCTTTACCGGTTAGTCAGATTGCTAGCTTGTCTGTTATTTACCTAGAATTTTCAATTTTGATCTCATTTGCTTATCACAAAATTCTGTTAGTCTGGAGAAATAAATTGTGTATGTTATTCAAAGCTTAAGATGAGAGTATACAGAAGATTGAATTTTTTATTCCAAGAGAATTAAAAGTTTGGCCATCAAGAGCTGAACAAGAAACTCAAAGCTTTAAAGACAAAATATTAGAATGGAAAAGAAATCTGCTATTTAGCTAGAAAGAAATCTCAAGTGAGTGAGAATCTAAGGGTAAAAAAGAACAATTTGTGAGCTTACTTTCATTTTTGAACTGGCAGCCACCAGTCTTGTTGGCCAAATGGGAAAGGAAAGCCCGAGTCCTTGAGAAAGGGAGAACTGAAAGGAATCACACTTGTACCAATAAGGACGTCTCTCCCTTTACCCCCAGCTCCCTGGCAGCTGAGTCTACCTTGCTTACTAGTGACATCTGCTGCCTGCATTCAAAATCAATACTAAATACTCACATGCATCTGAGATCTCACTCCGAGAGTCTCCTCCAATGGCACAAATCTCAATCATCTTGTCCATTTTGTGCAGGCTACATCTACCCAAGTGCTACAAAAAGCCTTCTTCATTTTTCCCCAAGATATCAAGCCATTATCAGTGGCACCCCTCAGCCTTGCCATTTCTCTACCTGTAACATGATTCTTTAATGCAATCCTTTACTTCTATTTTCCAGAATTCCTAATTGGCTTAAAAAAAAATCACAAAAATCTGAAAAATCCCAAGGAAGTATTAAACAAACAAAAGGTTCCATAAATTCCAAAATATTTGTAGTGGCAATTTTGTGGTAATTAAGAAAAATCCGGAAATTAAATATATTTCTATTGATTGGGAATGGCTAAACAACCTGTAGAACATGAATGTAATAGAATATTACTATGCTGTAAGAAATGACATAAATGAATACAGAGAATCGCTGAAAGACTTATATGAACTAAAAGCAAAACTACATAAGTAAAGTCAGGAAAATAGTATAAACAATGACCATAGCTATTAAAATGGAAAATATAATAATCACAAAACAAAGATGAACATTGCAAAATTATAAAGCAAAACTTAGTCTCAAAGAAAAGATATATAAATATATCTCTCCTCACTCCTTTGCCAAAGTAAAGGATCCATGGGTATGGAACATGGCATATGATGTCAGAATTGTGAGATAGTACACACACACACACACACACACATATATATCTCTATGTGCCTAGATATATATGTGTGTGTGTGTTTTTTCAATTCTCTTTGTTTCTTTTCTTCCTTTTTTTTCTTTCTTACAAAATTGTACAAAGTTTGCAGAATTTGTCAAAATGGAAAAAAGATAGGAAATTATCCAAGAGAAATCTAAACAATAAATACCAATAAAAATCTCTTTTTAAAAATGAAGTAGCCTGATTACACTCATCATACATCTTTCCATGGTTCTCTATGTGGAATTCATTGTTAATTCTTTAGAGTTGGTGCTGTTTCTTCTCATCATACAGCAACAAGAGTAAAATGTTAGTATTGAAAAGGTGAACCTTTGTTTTCATAATCAGCATAAGATCAATAAAATTCCTCAGAATTTCTCAAACATAATATAGCCCACTCTCCTCTTAAACTTTAACTCAAGTCCAGCTGATTGTTTATGTTGGCTCTGTCCCAGATACACGTACTGATAAACAAATTCTACAATGCATCCATTCCAATGTATGTTTAAATCTGAGCAATAGTCATTTTTCAACCACTTGGTCTTTTTTTTTTTTTTAATGTATATAGTCAGACCAGACTCTTGAGTGATTATAGATCTCTTCCAAGAAACTGCATTGTCTTGGAGCTTAATGCAAAGAACACAATGGGATAACCTCTTTATTCACAAGGAATATTGCTTTGAAGAGGATTCTGCCCTGGATTTCCTCCTTTCTAGTGCTGAACATTTCTGACAAACAAAAATCTCTATTTTTTTTTTTCAGTGTAAAAGAGCCCACAATGTGGTGTTTGTTTTGTAGTTCTAAATTAAATCAATTTTTCCAATAACCATCAAATAATAATTAGATGCTATATTCACATATTATAGATAATTATAAGATAATAAAATTGTAGTGATAAAATTGAACATTGCCTCTTAAACCCTATTGTTTCCTGCTAATATTCTCACTGACAATACCTGAATTTTATTTACAGATGAGTCTCATAAACATTTGGCATAAAGGAGAAAGCAGACATATAGGTTAATAGTTACTGACGTTCTCTTGGTTATCTTGTTTCAATATTAATAAGTCTATAATTTTCTAAGTCTTTGAAATCATCCCTTTTTCAAACACCTTGAATATAGGTTCTTTTGATGCTTTCATAAATGTGTCATCTCCAGCAAAGATTCCATGTGTGTGTGTGTGTGTGTGTGTGTGTGTGTGTATTTGGTCCAATCAAGTTGTTTTTCCCATATTTATTCTCTTTAGAATCTTTTCTACCTCATCACAGAGCCTCTAATATTACACTCCAAGTCAGGTGTCCAAGCCATTGTTCTTGAGGGAGAAAACAGTTTTTTTAAAAATAAATACAAAATGTACACAATAACTCTGAAGGGAAAAAACTCTAGTTGGGGAAATCAGGAAAGTCTTCACATAAAAGCTGAGTTTTAAAGGAAAATAGCAATAGTAAGAGGCAGAAAAAAGGATTGAGGGTATTCCAGGCATAGGAGATATTCAAAGTCTAAGGATAAGGAAGATTGAGTCTGAATGAGGAACATTAACAAGTCCAGTTTTTCTGGACCCACATGCACATGAAAAAAAAAATTAAGTTGGGGTTGAATTGTTCAAGACTCTACTTCCTTAAGCATAGACATCTCAACAATGTATCTTTTCGATTCCTATCCTATCCAATAGTTCTGGGAGTCTGGGAAATACCAAATATTGTATTTATCCACTAATCTCTAGTATTCTAGAAACTTTTTTAAATTCACATAATCACAGCCAATCTCTTTCATTCAATCTGATTCATGACTTGAGCATCAACATTGCTCAGAAACTCAGAATACGGATCTTTTAGAATAAAGTAGGTCAAAAGTAAGTAATGTAACAAGGCTGCTAAACACACTTGACTCTCCATATCAATTACTCTTCTCTAAATAATAGCTGCCCTTGCAAAAAAGCACACCACCCAGCACAAACAGTTTGTCTTACAAAAGGATGCCGAAGCATATTGATTTTTTTAAAGTGTTTAAAAAGTCTGTGCTTAGAATCTGGATCAGCATTAAGTCAATTCTCTTAAAAATACATGTAACTAATGCCAGAAGTCTAGGTTAAATCTACATTACTCACAGAGAAAGAAAATAATTAAAAATTACAGTGACAACGTAGGCTTATTAACAATGGGTGCTACTAAGGTGTCTTCATAGTACCCTGTGGTGACATCCAATGATCAGCATGATTGAATATCAATCAGAATTCCAGGGAATCAAACAGAAAGTTACCAAAGCTGTTTCTTTGGCTCTATCTCTACGTTCACAGAATGGTTAAGAGAAAGGGCCCCTTACAATGGAGGTTAAAAACTCACATGCTGCAGTAGAGGTTTTCTCATAGTCTCAGATGTTGCTTATGTATGCTCGGATGTATGCCTTCTACTGGAAGGAGAGGGATGCCTTGGGGAAAAGTAGAAGATTCTGGAAGAGAAGGGGGTTTAGGGAGAAAGGTAATGAATTCTGTTTTGCACCTGATGAGTTAGAAATGATTCAAAAACAACCAGTTTGAAATGTCCAGGAGACAAGTAATGATATGGGACTGAAATGCAGTGGAAAGACTGAAGATGAAAATGTAGAGATAGACAGACAGATTGATAAATAGGTAGGTAGATAGATGGAAATTAAAGAAAGGAAGGAAGGAAGAGAAAAAGGAAGGAAGGGAGAGAAAAGGAGAGAAAGAGAAAGAAAGAAAAGAAAGGAAGGAAGGAAGGAAGGAAGGAAGGAAGGAAGGAAGGAAGGAAGATGGCCAGATAGGGAGAGAGAGATGAATAGATAGGGATAGATAAATAGGCAGACAGACAGACAGATAGATAGATGAATAGATAGGTAGACAGGTAGATAGATGGATGAGTGGATGGACAGATAGAGATATGTGTACATGTATGTATATACCTATATATATACATGCATAAGCATATATACATACATGCATATGTGTGTATATGTATGTATACACACATAATGTTTTCTGCATAAAATTGATAGACCTCCCAGAAGTTAGTTGCCTTTGTATCCTCAATACCTAGCTAACTTCCATAACTCTTTTTACAGATGAGAAAACAGAAGTGCAAGCAGATCAAATTACTTATAATAGGGAACTCAGATTCCAGGTTCCTGCTCCTCAGCCCAATAACTGTGAGCATCTCTAAGAAGGACTGAAAGAAGCCCAAATATTAAATCAAATATAAACAACTGAGCAGAGTTTTAAAATCACTGGATCTGGGATCCCAAGGACCTGGGTTCAATCAAGTCTTGTCTCTGACATTCATTACTGCTAGTAATGGTGTGAGCTTGAGCAAGTCTCTTAACTTCCCTCAATCCCAGTTTCCTCATCAATAAAATGAGATCAGGTCCTTGGACCTTTCCCAGAAAGGCCCTGAGAAGGCATCTAGTTCCATCCCCTCCTTGTAAACATGGGGAAACTGAGGCCCAAGGAGGGCAGGTGAGTTTGCCCAATTTCAGGCAGATGGCAAGCGTCCATTGGGATCTCCAAGCAGGTCCTAAAGCTCCTGAGTCAGCACGCTGTTCTTTGAATTCCACGCAAAGATCCCTTACAGCTACAAATCCCATGATCCTGTAACGAACGAACAGCATGCTCGGTGCCTTCTTATTAAACAGCTCCGAGGCTGCACTGGCCGGTTCTGGGTCTCTTCCCAGAACAAGCTTCCTTTATGTTTGTTTTTCCTTTGGTTTACATACCCATGCAATATCCATCAGGGACATGCACACCCACACCACCCTCCCCTTCTTTATTGTGATCACTCCCTGTCACTCAAAAGCCCAATGCCTTCATTATCTCCCACTGGCTAAAATGGTGAGTGTCATTCCGACAGGTCCCCCTTCTTCTTTGCTCTCCACTCTGATCTTCCGTGCCATGATTAAACACTCATATTGCCCAGGGTTTCACTGAAAGGGCAAATACACCTGAATCAGAGATGGCAGCTATGAAATAGCTTGCCAGTGACAGCTCATGAGAGAAAAAGCCAAAGGCTCGGACCTACAGCTGCAGGATTACTGAACCCAACTGGCAATATTCCTCGGCCACATTCATAGCAAGGACACAATGTCGCACTGGGGATCTGTATTCCAGAACAGCAAACCCAGGGAAAGGGAGTCAGCCCCAGGGTACAAGACAGACAAAATGGTGAAGCAGCAGCTTGTCTCGAGGCAAGAAGAGTCTCTTCTTTCCTTATGTCAATGGCTCAACACTACACCCTCCTAAGAAACCCCAGCTTCCATCTTGTAGCAGCGAGGCCATAGAAGACTGACCTGGCCTGGGAATATCTGACTTCAAATTCTGTTTGCTGCTTCCTAGCTTTGTGAACTTGGTCCGTTAAAGAACCTCATTCAGCTTCAATTTTCTTATTAGGGTAAATAAGGTAAAACTAGACAGACAGATAGTGAGAGAGAGAAAGGGAGAGACAGACAAACAGACAGAAAAAGAGACAGAGGAGACAGAGACAGAGACAGAAAGAGACAGAGAGAAACAGAGAGACAGACAGAAAAAGAGACAGAGACACAGAGACAGACAGAGACAAAGAGAGAGAAACAGAAAGAGACAGAGAGACAAAGAGAGAGAGACAGAGACAGAGAGAGAAACAGATTGAGAGAGACAGAGAGACAGAGACAGAGACATAGATGTTTTATCCACTGGGTTGATTCCTTCAACAGACATTCATTGAGCACCTGCTGCACCCATACACTGGAAGAATTTTGTATTAGGGGGTGAAATCATGTATGTGCACAAAGTTTAAAAAGCCACATAAAAATAAGGAAGACAAGCACATGAAACAAAAGTTGCCATATAAGTCAGCTTGGGAGATTCACTGTGTCCCAATATTTAAATTAAAAAGTCAGTTAAAAAAAAAAAAAAATGAACTGAATCCCAGATGTTAATTGCACAGGCTTACTGGATTAGAACTAGAGATAATTAATTGCTACATTTTAATATGCATTGAACCAAAAGGATGATAAGATTTCTGGTCTTAGTTTTGAGGTCCATAAGGGGGAAGATTATTTCTGCATAACCATGAGAACCCTAGAGCCTTTTTAAATGTCTGTATTTAGGAAAGAAGAAAAGCTGGGTGAATAGGAAAGATGGCTCAGCAGAGAGTCTGAAGAATGAATAGAGTATGAGACCTCAGACCACCCTGTATGGCAGGAAATGTAGAGAATAAACTTTTGCAGAAAAATCACGAAGTTTGCATCATTATATTTAGGGATTGGCAGTAATTCCTAGAATGACAACAGAAGGGCCAACAAGACTTAGAGAAATGCCATTACATCCTACATGGAAGGAAAGAAAAAGAAAAAGAAATAACATTTCTTAAAGCTTCATTTGCATTAATTAGATAAATTGGTGGCTAGGTGATACAGTGAATAGAGTGTCCTATGGCCAAGAAGGATAGATTCTGGCTATCTGTGGCAAGATGGTCCAGGTCCCAGAGAGACTAGAGAAAAGGGTTTAGGTAGAAACTGTACCCAATCACCCACCAAACAAGACAATTCAAAGGTCCAGGTTCCCAGACATTGGTAGAAGGAGAGTCGAGGAGCAGATGGCAAGATCCCAGAACAGAGCCTGATTTCTGTAGGTGGATGATATTGTCTGTCTATAGGATATGTGACATCACAAGGCCCATAGAAAACAATTGTGCCTTTGCTGTTTTTGTTCAGTTGTTCAGTCCCCTCTGACTCTCTGTGACCACATGGACCATACCATCCTTAAAATTCTCTTAGCAGAGATAATGGAGTATTTGTCATTTCCTTTTCCAGTAGATTAATGTAAACAGGTTAAAGGATTTGCCTAGTGTCTGAAGCCAGATTTAAATGCTCTATCCATAGAGCTACCTAAAAAAGTATTTCCTTATTTCCTAAAAAATCAGACATCAGTCAGTATCACTAGAAGATACTAAATTTTTTAAAAATAAGACTTTACATTCTGAAAGGAAAATCTTCCAGGAAATTTTTTAGGCTGATTTACCAAGTAACAGTTTCTGCCTCTGGCCCCCAGTGCCTCTTTCTCTAGACCTGCTTCATGGCAGTCCAATCTCTCTGGGTGATAAGGGAACCTGGAGACTGCAAGCCTGGAGTCCACTCTGCATATTCATTTTAGATGCCCTCACAAAGAGACCTAATTTCAGATATCATTGTTATGCTGATGATGCTCAATCTACCTTTTCCATCTCCACTGACCCCAGGGAAGCAATTGCCTGTCTGATTAGGTGTACAGATGCCAGTGGGCTCTGGAAATCGGAGAGCTTCCTGTAAAGAGGAAACTAGTGATTGATTGGGGATGGCTGGGGAACTTTATCAGTGGCCTTCCCTCCCCCTGGTGTACTTTCAGCAGAAGTATGGCTGCAGCTCTTTATGAAAGCTCACCAACTCAAGTTTCCTTCACTGGCATAGGAAGTTCACCTGGAACATCAGCAGCTACTTTGAAACTTACAGCCTTAGAAACAGTGCAGGTAGGACAGAGCACCAAATCATGAAGACCTGAGTTCAAACCCAACCTCAGACATTTACTTGCTGTGTGAGCTTGGACAAGTCACTTACCTCTGTCTACCTCAATTTTCTCAATTATAAAAATTATAAAATTAAAATCAAATAAAAAATTATAAAATTTCTCAAATATAATATATATATATATATATAATAGTGCTTATCTACAGAGTTATTGTGAGGATCAATTAAGATTTGAAAAGCACTGTATATTCCCCCTTCCCTATAACACTGTCAGAAGTTAAATGACTTGGCCATACACAATCTGGATGTCTCAGAGACAGAATTGCAGTCAAGTCTTCCTAATTCTGAGGTTGGCTCTCTAGTCACTTCAGAATACTGTTTCTCTGCTTGGTTTTAGGAGTCAGTCAACAAGCACTGATTAAGCACCAGATATTAGGGATATAAATAAAGGCAAAAGACAGCTCTCATTCTCAAGATCACAGTCTAATGGAGTTGGCAAGATGGGAACAGCTATGTACCAAAAACTAGGTTTCAGCACAAAATGGAAATAATCAACGAAGGGGAAGGCTCTTCTGCATTAAGGGGGATCATGAAAGGCTTCTTGTGGAAGGAGGGTTTTTAGCCAGGTCCTGAAAGAAGCCAAGGAGTCTGGGAGGCACAGTTAAGGAGAGAGACAATCCCAGGTTTGAGGAACAACCACTAAAAACTATACCAACACAGGAGGAGGAGTGTCCTGTTTGAGGGACAGAAAAGATGATGGCATAGAAATTCTTTCTGACTCTCTGCTACCTCTTGTTTTTATTTGTTGTTGTCTTTTAATAGAACTATTGTTTTATCTGTGTAGAGAACTCCCACTGAGGAAAGACAGTCTACCAAAGCAGATCAATACTTGTTCTGTAACATCAAGTCTTAGAAATGTTCCAGGGATTCTGAGAAGTTAAATAATTGACTTAGGGACATGGGGCCACTATGTGCCAGATGTGAATTTGAACTCAGTTCATGGCCCTGAGGTCACCACTCCCCAACCACTATGCCATACTGCTTCCCAATGTGCTTTTTAGTAAATTCTGCTGTTTGTGATCAGGAAAAACATTACGATCTAAAAGAAATTCTTCTGTTTGTGATCATCAAATGGTGGATGTGGAGGTGGCCAAGTAGAGAGCCTGAGGGTTCCATTGCCATCTCCATAGTGTTAAGAAGAAGTGATGGGGATGTCTAGGGTATTGAGGAGCCCCTTCTCTAGTGAGCTTACAGGAGAACAGAGAAGTCATCCAGAAAGTAAATGCATGCGTGGTCTGTGATCTACTTCATTGCAAGACATATCCCACTTAAGGAGGTCACAGACATTGATATCTTGGAATATGATTTTTTCTATTAAGATTTAACTATCGGGGGCAGCTAGGTGGCGCAGTGGATAGAGCACCAGCCCTGAAGTCAGGAGGACCTGAGTTCAAATCTGATCTCAGACACGTAACAGCTGTGTGACCCTGGGCAAGTCACTTAACCCCAATTGCCTCAGCAAAAAAAAAAAAAAAAAAAAAAAAAAAAAAAGATTTAACTATCTCACATCTTTGGAACACAAATTGAAAAAAATTCCAAATGATACATCTTTTTTATTCTACATAACACAACCAACATGTGATCATCTAGCCTTTGATTTTAGACACCTGGTGAGGAATAGTCCATTATCCCCTAAAACAATCAGAAATTTCTCTGGATCTCTTCCTGAAAGTTGCCTATTTGCAACATGGACCCTTTTTTGCTAGTTCTTCCTTCTAAAACCAAGTAGAATAGTGTAATTCTTTTTATACCCATTAGCCTTTCAATTAAGACATGTCTTCCCTAGCCATCTTTTTGTCCAACCAAACATCCTCACTTATTTCTTTGAAATAAAATTTATTAATATCAATTTTTTAAACACTTGCACTTTCTAGGAATTTTTATAACAAAGGATAAATAAGAGGGAAGAAATCAAGGTAGGAGTCAGAAAAACCACCAAGAAGTTTGAGATTATCTCAATATTCCATAGCTATCATCCCCCACCTCTCTAAGGAAGTCAGTATAATTCCACAATATTCAGTTTCCATTATTTTCTTCTAATTTTTCTTTCCAATTAGTATATACTATTTTCTTGGATATGTTTACTTCACTCCACATCCATCTATATAACTAAACCTTATACTTACAAAGTTGCGCACTTAATCATTTGAAGGCTGAATTAAAAATCTGTGGGGGTCCCCACTCAGATTGTGGGGCCTAAAATCCTGGAGAGCCTCAGGAGCCCCATCTCTGACCTCCCAAGATTCACAGACCATAATTAAAGAGGGAAAAAGGGAGCTTCTTTTCTTTTCAGTGCAGTTTTTTTTTCTCATTTCAGTGAATGAATGGAGGGATGGGCAATTGAAGTCATGTAATGGCTGAATGTACCCAGCAATCTTGCTCTAGGAAGGTAAAGGTTGTATAACACGTGACTGGCTGGTCTTACATGGCTGGTTTGATTATTCTTCCCTTGTGATTTCATTCTTACACTAATCTAAAAAAGGCATAAAATTCATGAATGCAGAGACCCCTGTTTGGAGCTGGGCATCCCCTGGGCTGTTTCCTGGACTTGGAGCTTATTCCTCTCCATTGTGTTTCTAAGCCAGCACTGCATCTGCTGCAAGATGTCTCAGGAGAAGCCTTGCCTTTTCCTTGTGCTAGGTCAGAGAACAATGAGTTTCAGAAATGGTGCCCTATCCCAAAGTGCCAGTCGATCCAGCTTTTATCCTAGGTAAACATCTAATCCTAGAGTTTACTTAACAACCACGGATTAAGGGCCTGCCTCATGGAAGGGACTGGGCTTAATGTGATAGAAGATAAAAAATGGGAGAGAAATTAGCTCTGCCCATGAGGATCTGATTATCTAGGTGCAGGAGACAAAACATAGGCACATGGAAACTTAAAGAAAAGTAGAATTTTTCTTTGATTTTATTTATATAAAAATACATATATTCATATATATTTCATATTTATATTAATAGCAACTCATTATATAAATACACATATTATATGTGTGTATATATATACATATATATATATATATATATATATATGTAATGGATGGGATTAAGGAATAAGAAAGACTTGCTTAGATTTTTCCTGTTTTATTATATATATACCAGTTTGGGAACTCTGGGGAAGTGATAAAGTACAGCAGAAAATGAGCTAAATTTGAAAGCCCAGAATCACAGAATCTAAGACTTCTCAATGTAGTCCAATATCTAAATGCAAATGTTTTCCACCATATCATACCATGAGGAAGCACACTGTTTCAAGGCCTCCAAAGTGAACAGGAGAAACTCAGTCTCAGGACACAACTCATTTTCCTTTTGTTGTTCAGTCTTTTCAGTCATGTCAATTCTTTGTGATCCCATTTGGAGTTTTCTTGGGAAAGATACTGGAGTGGTTTGCCATTTCCTTCTTAATTTATTTTGCAGATGAGGAAACTGAGGCAGACAGGGTTAAGTGACTTGTCCAGGGTCACACAGCTAGTAAGTGTCTGAGGCAAGATTTGAACTAAGGAAGATGAGGTTTCCTGGCAGAGGACCCAATACTCTATGCAACTTAGCTGCCCCTGTTTCACTTTGGAATAGTTAGAAATTTATAAATTGCTAAAAGGTATGTTTCTTTTTCCTTAGCATCAAACCTAAACTGGCCTCTCTGCAACAACTCAGGGAGGCACATACTACTGCACTGGACCAAGTATGATCATCTCCATTTTACAGATAAAAAGACCAAGGTTCAATGTGATTTAAATAGGTTACCTATGGTCACAAAGTGGGGGAGGATGAGAGATGAGATTTAGCCCAAGATTTTCTGCCTCCAAGCATAGCATTGCCTTTATCCATTCTGATTCTTTTAATTATAAAGTACTAGGGATGAGCTCAAATACTATCCTAACTTTAACACATTGTGGGTTTTTTTGTTTACTTGTTCTCTGTATCTGTCTCTTGTTTATCTCTCCCTCCTTCCCTTTCCCCCTCTCCCTCCCTCCCTTCTTCCTTCTCTCTTTCTCCCTCCCTCTCTCCCTCTCTCCCTCTCTCTCTCTCTCTCTCTCTCTCTCTCTCTCTCTCTCTCTCTCTCTCTCTTTCTCTCTCCCTCTGTCTCTCTCTCTCTCTTCTCTCTTTCTCTCTCTGTTTACCTTGAACAAAACAAATTTCTCCACTAGAATGGCAGGTGTAGAGCTGGAAGATGTAATCCAACTCCCAAATTTTACAAATAAGGAAGATTCAGGATAGCAAGTGACAGAGCCTACATTTAAATGGAGATCCTTTACCTCCAAATCCATCTCTTTCTCCATTTCCATGAGATGGTAGACTCTGGAGTCAGCCTGCTGAGACACACCTTGTCATGTACCAGCATAATTGCACAATTTCATTAAAATAATTCTATTACTAATTTACTAGTTTTCTGTTCATTATCACTTCAGTATGAAGAATATTACTTTTAAAGCCTGCATTAAAACCCACTTAGGCAAGCATAGAAAGAGAAGATAGCAAGGGAAAGTACAAAAAGGAGCTATTAATATTATCAGTTAGAGTTGGGAGCCTATTCATTTAATAAATCTTTGCAGTATTAGCAAGATTGATGAGTAGCAGTGCAAATGAGGAGAACATGAGATAGACGATCATTTGTTATCATTACAGAGATATAAAGTATGATTCAATGTTTCATAATGGATGTTAAATTTGATTTAACATATGGCTGACTCATTTGCTAAAACTCTCCTTAAAGACATAAACTCATTCTAAAGTCAAAGCCATTGTCTTAACAACAGCCTCTGAATTATCTTTTGATAAGAAATCTCATCTCCTCAGTAAACACAGGCTTGAGGAGATGATGTGGAAAGTCTGTTTCATAGAGGAACAAATGTACCATGGACGGATTCATTAAACAGATTGGACGAAGCATCTCCACCAGGGTATAAAAAAGAAAGGACCGATGTATAAAATTAGTAATCCAGATAAACAATCTTACTGAAGTCATGGCTCAACTATTGACAAGGAAATTCTTCCACTGAAGCAACTTTCTTCTATTGCTCTAAACTGTAAAAATCTACTTTTCTAGCTTCTTACTTAGACCAAGCAAGAAAGTACTTGGAACCAGAAAGGTCTATTTTTCTAGCTTCTTACTTGGACCAAGAAAGAAAGTACTTTACGTTGTCTTCTCCAGGTTAAGTGGTTCATTATACATCTTATCAAGATGTGGCGAATAATTCATCGCTGGCCTTGTTTCAGATATGTTTCCTATGGATGATACCAAGAAAAGGTTGTCTCTACAACTGTACATCTATTGGCTGTTCCATTTATCTGAGTTCTGGGTTCTATCCAGAGAGAATGGTGTCTTCCAATGGATTATTTATGCAGCCACTGATGAGACACACTAGGTCTATAGAAAATGCATGGGCATTTTTGTTTGATGTTTATGGGACTCCAAGCCATTCTGACAACAGAAGGTTTATTTATTGTTCCACCAAGTATCTGTTCTGAAATCATGTCCATAAATAAAATCCTGGCTCCTGGCCCTGCCCCATCAAAGACTTTAAATTTACCATTCCACTAAAGGCAGAGGATAGAGATTGAGCTCTAGCCTGAGCGTCAATAAGACCTGTGTTTATGTAATACCTTTGATACACACTGACTGAGCAACTCTGGGTGAATCAACTTAACCTCTCGATGTTTTCAGTAACTCTCTAGGACTGTAAGTCACAGAAAAGGGACAGACCTACATTTGGTGGAGGGAGTGTTCTCACTGGTACTGCCCTCCCCCAAAAATCCCAAGTCTTGTCTGAAACTAAAACAAGACACAATCTTCAGTCAGTTCAATTCTTAGACACGTTGTCAGTGATACAACCCTAAGCTCTGCTGAGAAAAGCCTGCCAAGCAATTCCATTGTAATCTCTTAGAAAATGATCTGCATGTTTTAAAGTGAGAACTTCATCTTGTTAGATGTAATATGTGCTGTTTGGGTTCATCTGATCTGACCAAAGTGCCATCTAATTTACATTTAGTTCCTAGAAAGGCAAGTGTGAGGAGGCACTTTAGGCAAATGAACTTTATGTGCCATTTTTCTGTGATAACCCCTTGTGAATGTATCTATTATTTGATGATGATTTTATTTATTGACAATATGCCTGCCACCCTGTACTAAGTCTATGAATAAAATAGCTATAACAGCTAAACCAAGAAACAGAAAATCATAAGAAAATGAGAAAATCCAAATTGGGTTATGTCAATGCTCCATCCAAATCAGTATTTAGTAACTAAGAAGACAGAAAAATTTTTTCTGTGGGAGACCCAACTGATAATATACCAATGACTTGATCTCAAAAGATAAGGGATGCAACTCAAAATATTCCTGACATTTTTCCATAATATGCTTTTGGAAAGTGCTGATACATAGCCCAGAGTCTGATACATAGTAGGAGCTTGGTAATGCTAGCTGCCTGATTGGCTGTCTGACTGTTTTAATGATTTCATGCATGAAATTTTCTAAACCCTTCCTGAAACTTGTCAAAAATGTGAATTTTGTTAAATATTATGATACATTAATATGTCTAAGATCTGTGATTTGGTT
Source organism: Myrmecobius fasciatus (assembly GCA_023553655.1). Classification (NCBI taxonomy): domain Eukaryota; kingdom Metazoa; phylum Chordata; class Mammalia; order Dasyuromorphia; family Myrmecobiidae; genus Myrmecobius; species Myrmecobius fasciatus. The sequence continues at coordinate 337,146 of JAJPUD010000082.1, read as the reverse complement.
GTTTAAGTACTCCTCCCTCTAATGTAGATTGAAATTTTTCTATCTCTAAGGGCTTTTCTCAAACTTTAAGAGCAAGTTTAAGACATTGTATGTCCAATGTTCCAACACTCAAAGGCATTATAGGTAGCAGAAAAAGCTGAGATGTTAGATCCAGATGGCCTTAGTTCATAGCCCACCATTGATACTTAATCACTGTTTAACTGTTGGCAATATAAAACTTCCCTGAACCTCAGTTTCCTCATATGTAAAATGAGGAAACTTAACTAGATGACCTCTGAGGGCTTTTCTGGAGGTTTTCTGAGCCTTAACTGTAAAATTAAGGGACTGAACTAGATGATCTTGAGTTTCATTTTAGCATCAGATCTCTGATCTTTCAATTTTATGACCAAACTATATATGTGGGGAAAGAGAAAGAGGAGGGGGAGAGAGAGAGAGAGAGAGAGAGAGAGAGAGAGAGAGAGAGAGAGAGA
>JAJPUD010000082.1:311829-334014 GCA_023553655.1 Myrmecobius fasciatus | reverse complement strand
GGTGGTCAGTTACTTAAAAGTGATGATGTTCCATGAGGTAAGAGGGTTGTCAGTTACTTAAAAGTGATGATGTTCCATGGGATAAGGGGGTAATCAATTACTTAAAAGTGATGATGTTCCATGAAGTAAGAAGGTGGTTAGTTACTTAAAAGTGATGATGATGTTCCATGGGGTAAGAGGGTGGTCAGTTACTTAAAAGTGATGATGTTCCATGAGATGGTCAGGTCTAAGGCAGGACTGTGCTGCCTCTTGGCTGAATACAGATGAAGAATAAGACTATACAAGTGTGTGGTGAGGATAATCAAGAACATTTAACATGAAAAAGGGATGGCTTTGAGTATGATGGTTAAGATGGAGTGAAAGGAAGACTTGAAGGCAGATAATAAAGTTATGAAGAGAAATGGAGGAATAAGATGGAGGTTGGTAGATAATGGCTACAAGAATCAGAAGAAGCTCTGATCATTGTGCTATTGAAGAAATAGTGTTCAAGAATATTGGTAATATATAAGCTTCTTGGAGGCTAGGATGCCTTCATTTTTGTCTTTTTTCATCCATAGGGATGCTTTTTGAGTGAATAATAGAACACTCCATGAACTGCTATGGGAAATAAAGAAAATACTGATCCCTTTAAGTGGTCCCATGAATCTGGAGGATTGAGAGGATCAGCCTCCAATAGAGAAAGCAGGGATGATGTAATACCCTGAAAGGTAGTGGTCCAAAGAATCCCAGGGCAGATACAAGGCACCAGACTTCTTATAAAAGAGTCAGAGATCATAAATCATAGATTCTAAACTTCCTGAATGTCAACTACTGCATAACTTCTTCTAAAAGACCCAAGAGCCGAAAATGATGCCATTCAGTTCAACTCTTTCATTTAACAATTGAGGAAACTGAGACTAAGCTTATTCTGAGAGCCTCAGACAGTGATCTTTCAACTGTCTTCCCTGCCTGTCCAGGAGCATCATAGGATAGTGGAGAAGGCACTGGCCTGGAGGTGAAAAGGCTGTATTCAAATCCTTCCTTAGAAACTTATTAGCCGTGTGAGTTTGAACAAATCACTTCTTTGTGTTTGACTTTCATCTATAAAAATGGTGGTGGAGGGATTTGAACTAGATAACTTCAGGGATACCTTTCAACTTTAAATCTACAATCTACTAATTTTCTTTTTGTCTGTCTCTGGTTCATAGTTGGCACCTAATAGTGGTGCAGAATATATGATTATATATAAAGTGTACATACATTATAATATAGTTATATATAAACCTAAATATAAATATACATTTATATTATATACATATGTATGCATGCCTATGGACATGTTTCTATACATATCGATATTCACATATCTATTATGTATATGTATGTATATATATATATATATATATATATATATATATATATATATATATATACACAAATTTGTACAAATATATATGTATGTATCAAGCTAACCCGGAGACATTGAAAGAACCCTGCTATATTCTATATGTAAAGAAGGTAGGAGACAGGAACAAATGAACCTCATACTGGACCTCTGTGCCTGGAACATGGAAGAATGGAAAGGTGATGGGATTATTTCCTATTCTATACCATCTTCCACTTGTTTAAAGTAGTCCCTTTAAGATTTACATGAAGCCAGCCTCTGATGCAGAGACCAGAAGGAAAAAAAAATACTTCATCTGGGACTTAAAAAATGGACACTGAGGGCTTCCTCAGGACAGCTGGTTACCTGGTGCACAGCTGCACTGACTCCACTAATTACTACTCAGAATCTTTGGAAAAGCTGCTTTCCATTTTGATCCCTCTGCTGTACATTTCTAGCTCTGATATCCAAATAGCAAATCATGTTATCATATAATTAAATGATAATCTTCATGACAGGGAAGATGACAAGACTATAAATGGTTCCTGCAAATGATTAAAATAACTTCCCTACAATCCACCCCACACCTGGAAGTGTTCTCAAACTTCTAAAGCGATTAGTTGTCAGCCAACTCTTTGTGTCATCAACATCATTTCTGTTAAACAATGCCTTATATTCAACAGGCTACACCCAAAAACTGTAATCCCCTTAATTCTCATAACTAAGGATGGCCATAGACACCAGTTATGTTTAAGAGTCAATTCAGGTTCAGCAAAAGAGAACTGAGCTCAGATTTTCTCCAGGTTATGGTATGAGGAGAGGCAGTTGACTGAATTGAATAGAGTCAGGAAGACTCATCCACACTGTTCCACACTTGCTGTGTGATCTTAGCCAAGTCACTTCTCTAAATTCCCTAAGCTCTAAGATTGCAAATTACAGCAAAGGTGTCATTCTACATGGTTAGATGTGATTTTCACGGAAGGAAATCACAGGAGAAGAAAGAAAGGGAGGAGGGAAAGGAAAGGGAAGGAAAGGGGAAAGGAAAGGGAAGGAGAAAAGGAAGGAGAAAAGGAAGGAGAAAGGGAAGGAAAATTATCTGCAATTTGTCATATGACATTCAAGAATAACCAATGAATGGTTCTTTGAATAAGAAAAGATTGGTCTAGAAAACCTGGGGTCAAGTCTTGCTTCTTGCATACATTGGCTTTGTGACCCTGAGTACATCAGTTCAAACTTTGGTCTCAAGGGTGGGAGACTGAGAGTGCAGATGTGGGGAATGGATGGGGAGTGAAGTTTGGCGAATAACCAATTGGTCAATTTGACAGGAATGAAGTATTTAAAGCTGAGTGGTGTGTAGTAAGTGTGTAAAGGAAGACTGAGGAGACACGGTGCTATTTCCAAGGAAGAGATGAGAAAACGCAATTCCCTTCCTTCTTTGCCAAGGTGTGGAACACTGCATATACTGCCAGACTGGGATAATGTGTTGATTTTGCTTAAAGAATTTTTCCTTTCTTACTATTATTATTATTTGTTACAATGGATGATTTCATGTGAAAGGAGGGGGAGAAGGAATATCCTTAGCATATATGTGTGTTTGTATATATAAAAGTAATTTTTAAAAGATAGCAATAAAATGAAAAATGATTGGAAAATGCCAAGCCAAGGAGCTTATATTTTATCCTAGAAGCAATAGAAAGTCATTGAAATCCTTTGAGCAAAGTAGTTGTATAGAATCATGATCAGACATGCTTTGAGAAAATTATTTCAGTAACTATGTGAAAAATGGATTGGAGAGAAACAAGGCTGCCGGGAGACCAATTAAGAGGATATTCCATGGTCTGGGTGAGAAGTAAGGAGGACCAGAGCTGGAGCAGTATCTGGGGGAGTGGAGAGAAGGAGATAAATATTCAAGACCTTGTGATGATGAAACGGATGAGTGTCCGAGAGGGCAGAGAAAGAGAGAGGGAGGATTCCCCACATGTAGGTTGCCTGAGACCCCCAGAATTGTGCTGTGCAGCTTGGTCTCAGAGGAGTTCAGGCAGGTAGGCAGTCCTTAAGGCTTATCAGACTTTCAACATTTCCTTCCCAGGTCCTTTTGTAACCAAGTTGCTCTTTTCATAATATATCATGTATTTCTGTTTTCTAGTCTCTTGGTTTCCACGTGCTCAGCACTCTCTATGAAATTAATGAATGAGTTTTGGTGGTCCTTGTGACCTCTTGATTGCCCACGTTTCAAAACCTTGACGAAAAATCAAAACCAATTCTTGTATGACTGAAATTATTTATCTCCTTGTTCAATAAAGCCTCCATCAATATAGAGAAAAATACTTTGGACACATACTTACACAACTCAAGTCCAAGGCAAGATGCAATGGACAGAGGCCTAGAATTGGATCCAGAAGACCTGATATTGATGCTTGCCTCAGACAATTACTACATGTGCTAATCTGAACAAATCACTTAGTTTCTCTCAGCCTCAGTTTTTCAATCTATAAAATGGCAATAATAACACTTACCTTCCAGAATTGTTATGGGGACCAAATGAGGTAATGTAAAGAGTTTCACAAAGTGACAGATACATATGTATACACAGATATGTACACCCATATGTACATACACATGTATACCCACAATTCATTTATTTATTAGCTAGTAGTAGTGGTATAACCATTTCCAAGAAGGTATCCAATATAGGACCTCAACATATTGGAGATGCTACTTGTTTTTATTATTATTATTGGTTTTTTACTTGCATGGAAAAGACTGGCTTGTAAATAGATTTAATACATATATAGTTATTTATATATATCCCACCCTACAGTAGAAAATATGCTTTTTGAAGGCAAGGATTATATTTCTTACTTTTTCTATATAGCCCATGCTTAGCACAGTTCTTGACACATAATAAACAATAAAAGCATGTTTGATGCTTGTTTAAGCAGCATGCATGCTAAAATTAGAATGATAAAGACAAGATTAGCATGGCCCCTGAACAAGGATAACGTGCACATTCATAAAGAATTCCTTATTTTTAAAAAAATAAAACCAAAAACAAATAAAAGCATATTTAGAGACTAATTTTCCTATTTTAATCTAAAATCCATCCCCCAATTTTACTTTTTGTTCTTCATTAAGATACAGTGACAATGTCTTTTTGTATTCAAGCTGAGTCTCAAAACCCCCATTCATTTTGAGTGCCTTATTCTCCCTCCCAACTACTGGTTTCTCTAATCAGCAAAATGGCATTTTAAGTGAGATAATACCTTCCTCGATTATCATCATGACCTTGCCTGAACTTTCCATCTTAGTCCACTTACATACTATATCATTCAAATAAATTAGACCCTTTGACCTTCTTCTTATAGGTTTTCAATTAGAGATTATATTTTCATTTAAAGATGTTTTACAACTTTGCCACTCTCCCTTGTCTCTTCCCCCACCAAATCCCAGTATCCACACATGCACACAACACTAAAATGCCCAGATTAAGCTGATGGGAGAGTTATCCCCACTCACATGTATACCCTAAGATTACATTATATGAATATATCAATACAAAAAATGAAAAGGCTGAATCTCAACATATACTTGGTGCACTTGAATGATATAAACTCTGAGATGAAGACTCCAGTCTCTTTCTAGATCAATCACTAACTCACCATGTGGCTTTGATCAAGTCATTTAATTTCTGTGGGTCTGTTTCCTCTACATGTAAAAAAAAAAAAAAAAAAAAAAAAAAAAAAAAGGAGGGACAAGGTTATCTCTAAACTCTTTCCAGCTCTAAAATTATTTGATCAAACGATGTTTATAAGATCCAGGCAGGGTTATAAGGGACCTCTGAGCCTGCTAAATCCAAACAACTCATTTTACAAATGAAACTAAGGTTCTGGGATGGATGTTTAGTGGCTGCTTCAAGATCCAGATGGTAAGAATCAGAAGTGGAATCTCAATCCTCTGAGAAAATTTTAACCACAGCTAAAAACAATCTAGAACTTAAATTTTTTAATATGATCGGTATTAGGACCAGGAAAGATTATGTAGGGTCAGACTTAATGTGTGTGTTCACAAAATAATGTGCTCTTAGAGAATAGAGACTGTCTTTTGTCTCTTTTTGTATCCACAGTGCTTAGCAAAGTTCCTACCACAAAAGGCTGAATGGAGTTATTGCCTGACTGTGAATTATTTTTATAATATATTTATAACGTATAATAAATATACTTATTTATATAATATATATTACATACATATTTATATATAAAATCTATAATGAATATATAAATAATAAATATAATTAATTATTATTATTTAAAAAGCACTTCTCAGAAGAGTCTCATCCAAGTTCTTGGCCTCTTTAGAACATTCCCCTCTCTCTAATTATATCACACTCACCATAGTTATACTATATTATACCACTTCAATACCTAAAAATAACAAATGCCACAATTCTTTGATAATAATAATGAGGGATATAGTAGAGCCAATTCATAGTGCCTTATTAGAATCATTTTTAAATTTGAAGTGTGAGCATCAGTAAATAGTCTTGATTAATTATTTGGGTGATTATCTAGACTTAAGGAAATGGTGAAGAAAATGTTAATGGTTCAAGTTAAAACTTAAAAGTGTGTTGGGAGTCTTCAGAAAGTCAGTCATTAAATGTTTACTAGCAACCCCCAGATCATAAGTAACATTCTATAAAACTTTAGGATTTACAAAATGTTTTACAAATAGTAACTCATTTAATTCTCCCAACCACTCTGGGAGGTAAGAGCTATTATTAACTTTATTTTACAGATGAAGGGGCTGAGTCCCAGGGAGGTTAAACAATATGTCGAAGTCATATAGCAGCAAGTTAAGTACCAGGATCTGACTTCAGACCAAACAACCCAATGTTGGTACTTCCAATATTGATATAGACTGAAATGCTTTGTCTTGATACATGTTTTGTTTTGTTTTCCATAAGTTTCTTTTTTTTATTAAAGCTTTTTATTTGCAAAACATATGCATGGGTAATTTTTTGACAATGACCCTTGCAAAGCTTTCTGTTACAAATTTTTCCCTCTTTCCCCCCACCCCCTCCCCTACATGGCAGGTCATCCAATACATGTTAGGATCTGTCATATATTTAGCCAACACCTGAACTGTACTACATTTGAATGACATAAAAAACACAATTCAACTTAGATTTCCAGGCTGGATTATCAAGGAAAAAAAGAGTAATTTTATAATAATTATTTTAAAGCAAAAAAATCTAACCTCTGAAGAAGCCAATAAATGGAAACCCATAACCAAGGAGAAAAACAGTATTCTTTTTAGTAAAAGAGTGACTGAAATTGAAATAATGCTTCTTAAGAAGCTAAAGGGACAGTCTCAAATTCTCCCTTTTCCCCTTCCCTTTGTTGAGATGGGGCAGCTAGATATGTGAAGGCATCCACCTCCCATCATAAATCATATTTGTCTTTCTTCCAGTTAGGAAAATACTACCAATGACCTACATCTTTTAAAAAAAAAAAATACTACCTCACTTCCATGACTTTTATTTAGTTACTGAAAGGGTGTGAAAGAGAAAAACACAATTTGGTTTTGCTGTTTCAGTGTGTGTGTGTGTGTGTGTGTGTGTGTCCTTGTGAAAAACAGAAAGTATGGTAGCTTGTCATTCAATCTAAATTCAGCCATTGTGCCAGCTGGAATTTAATGTCTATTTATTACTCTGCACAGTTTTTACATTAGTTATTTGTTAAGAAATGATTTTACTGCTGTTGAGTAGTGAGAAAACTCGAGGTTGGGATGCTTCATGATCTGAGCCAGAGTGGTGGCTGCAACTGTTGCCAGCGAGGGAGAAACATAATTAAGAAGCAGGTGGAAAGCTACTGTTCAGAGATAGAAGGAACTGTTTTTTGGAGAAATCAAGTTAAAAGATAAGGCCTTGGGCTTTACCTGTTGGATTGAGGCCATGAGTTGGACTGGAAGGCAGCCATCTGCACTTTCATCTGTTCATACATTTTTTTTTCAGCATTTAAGGAGTAGCACTTTAAGTGGCTGAATGTACTACATCCACCAAAGCCCTCCCTTATTTAGTCAAGTTGCTGGTATATGAGTGAAATTTACATATTTACATACTTGCATATATATTTATATATATATTTATATTTATGTTTATATATCTATACATACACATATATACATATATACCTATATATACACATATGTATATATAAATACATATATATACACACATACATATATATACACACATAAAAAAGATGTATATTTTACATATATCTATATATCCTTGACAAGCAATCACACAGTTTCTACTGGAGCACATACAGTACTAGGAAACCCACTCCCTACCAAAGCAGTCCAGTCCCACTTTGGGCAGGTCTAATGGTTAGGAAGTTTTTGCTACTATCACGAGTACTACAACTACTATTACCATCACCACCATCACAACCACCATCACCTTATGTTAGAGTTAAATTGATTTCCCAAGAGTTTCCAAACTCTGGTCCCTCTAGGACCAGGCAGACCATGACATAAGGTAGGTGATGCTATGACATACAAGTGATTTCAGTGAGGGATGGCTATGAACGGTCACCTGCCTCATTTTCTTCTCCCGAGTCCTCTGGGTCCAGTGACCAGATACAGATCAGGACAACTGAAGAGTAGTAATAGCTAGCATTTATTTGGCTCTTTAAGACCTATAAAGTGATATTGTCTCACTTTATCCTCACAACTTGGGAAGTAAATGCTTCCTTATACACACTTTACAAATGAGGAAATTGAGATTGAATTAAGTAATTGCCCAGAACAGCTGGTAAGTGTCTAAGATCATATTTAACTCAAGTCTTTCTGATTCTAGATCCACTACTCTATTCACTGTGCCACCTAGCTATCTCCCTAATGAAATTATAAGTGATTGCTTTATAGACACAGACTATATTATGCATTATAATCTCTTTTACTACTCTTTTTTCCTTCCCCACTGCAGGTAATACCTCTTTTATCTGCCTCATCTAGCAACAATTCATCATGAAATTGGAAACATGGTAAATATTTGTTGACTGAGAGAAAATGGAAAGAGGAATAAATGAGAAAAGTATAAGCCATTTCGGTTTCTACTTCTGGACTTTCTCCAGTATCTTCTGTCTTCTCATTTCTTATTTATCACATAAAAATATATTAGAATTAAGGACATGAGATTCTCCCCAATGTAATCCAAAGGAGTAGTGTTTCAGTTACTTTAATAAAATTTTAGTCCATTGCTTGATCTTTGTTTATACCCATGAAGTAATTCAAATGTCTAAAGATGAAAAGGAGAATAAATGAGAAAAGAATAAATTTCATCCAAATGCTGAACACCATGGGATCACAAGGGTACTCATATAATGGAGAGTCTCACAAGGATGATAAATGAACTTGAGTTAATGCATGTGAGGATTAAATAAAGGAACTAGGGATATTAAGTTGAAGAAGAGAAGACAGGAGTAAACTCAAATGGGATGTCATTTTTTTCAGTCATGTTTAAATCCTATTTGGGGTTTTCTTGGCAAAGATACTGGAGTAATTTGCCATTTTGTTACCTAGCTCATTTTGCAGATGAGAAGCTGAGTCAAGCAGGGTTAAGTGACACAACTAGTGTCTGAAGTTAGATCTGAACACAGGAAGATGAGTCTTCTTGACTCCAGACTCTATCCACAGGACCAACTAATTGCCCAAAACTAAACAGCTTGTCCTCAACCAATGTCATTTGGAAGAGGGATCTCACTTATTGTGTTTGGTCCCAGAACAGTTGAGTAGAGATTGAAAAGAGATAGATTTCATCTTGATATCAGAAAACATTTTTCAGTAAATAATCGGAACTGCCCACAGCTGGAAATGACTGCCAAGAAGGATTTCTGCCTATGGAGGGTCAATAAGGATTTATTAAGTACCTACTCTGTGCCAGGCACTGTGTCTTTGAACAAAAGTTAGAGAAGAACTGTCTCACATCTAAGTTGGACCTGATGGATCCTGTTATGCCTCCAGATCTAACTCAGCTACTGCAAATTTGCACTAATCCAAGGGAAAGCATTCTGTGCTTGAGTCAGGGATGCTGTTCCAGCTCGCCGTGGTCATGTCCTCCAACAGGAAGATTTACCCTTACTTTGAGGTGAGCACACGAATTTGCTAATAAATGAAAAAATGTTCTGTCTTCATAGATGATTTCTGCTTCTGCTGTTTCTACTCTGAGAGAGCAAGTTTACCCTCATTTCCTGTGCTTTCATCACAAGGGTAGGACCCCAGGTCCCATGGGAAGAATTTTGTCATCCTCCGACTGCTAGGTTTTCACCTCGGCAAAGATTAAAATTTAGATGGCTGTCCTCTTGTGTCACAGACACGGAGCAGGAAAGGTTTAAACAATAGTTGTACCACTTATCATAGAGGGCTAATTAAGAGGGCTTTGCTTATTTTGCTACATTAATATGAGTTAATTTTCATATATCGGATTACATGCCATCTAGGGAGGGGGTGGAGAAAGTGGGAGGGAGAATTGGAACACAAAATTTTTCAAGGGTCAATGTTGAAAAAATTATTCTTGCATATGTTTTGAAAATAAAAAACTTCAATAAAAATGAGTTAAATTTTTTAAAATTATAAAAATTTTGATATTAGACAATGAATCTCTCATAACATCAGAAGGATGTATGATGGAAAAGAACATGATTTCATTATAAGAACTTGGAATAACCAAGAAATTAGATTTAAAACTTACTAGTCTGTGGGGGCAGCTATGTGATAGTGTGAATAAAGTGATAGACTTAGAGGCAGGAGGAAGGCCAGAATTTAAATCATTTTTCACATATACTTGTGTACTGTGGGACCTTTGGCAAGTCATTTAACCACACTGTGCCTCAGTTTCCTCATCTTTAAAATGGGAAGATTGAATACAATAGCTTCTAAAGTCCTGTCTAGATCCAATTCTATGTTCCTATCATTCTATATATTAACAAGAGTCACAGAAGATAGGAGGGCAAGAACAGAATACTACCTGTTTTGCTGGAAGGGGTACACATATTGATTAAGACCACAAACTCACCAATTATCAAGGTAAGTATCTTAATGGATAATCAATCCAATGGATGACAGATGGTCAGTCCACATGTTACAATGGCATGCCTTGTAATGTAAATGATGTAAATACAAGATCTTTTTTTAAGGAATGTCTCTGAAAGGGAGTAGAGGAGGAATATGTGAGGAAATATAAGTGATGTTAAAAAAAGATATTAATATTTTTAATGGAAACTGTGTATATCACTTGTACTATGACCATCCGATAAATATACATCTATCTTAAATCAGCAGTGACATTCACACCCTGCGTATTTCTTTTCTGGTGACCAGCAGTCAAAATGATTATTGTTTATGGAGAAATGTAATGGGAAATGCTCTATAAAAAGTGACTAAAATATCTGTACCCACTGATCCAGAGCTCCTTATGCGAAGCGTACTTTTCAAAGAGGTCAAGAACTTTCATAGTAAAATTTGTTGCATCAATGAAGACCTGGAAACATGTAGATATTCATACAATAGAAGATGGCTAAACAAATGAAGGTCTGTAGATGGGATGGAACATTAATATTTCATAAATTATGAGTGTAAAGAGTTTAAAGAAATTTAGGAATACATATAAAGTGATAAAGTAAAAAATAAGAAAAATATGATTAGCACAAGTCACAGAAGAAACTGAGCAGTAACTGTAATGTCCAAGATATTTCTGAAGAATTGATGTGTAAAGGTACCTCCCTCCCTCTATGCAGAAGTGGAAGACTATGGTTATGGAACATAGCATAGGCATTCAGACCTGGTTGACATGGTTAGTTTTGATGAGCTTCTTATTCCCTTATTTTTTTATTCTCTGTTACATGAGATGGCTTTTTAAAAAGGAAAGAAGAAATGATATATTTAGAAATAAGTGTGATAAAAATATTAATAAATTAAAATTTAAAAATAGGTCCCCAAAATGCCTGGCCAAGAGTCAGAGAAGATGAGAATATATGGACTGATTCTGATATCCAACAATGGATAAAAAAGTATCTATGAAAATATTGGAGTATTAATATCAGAGTAGAGAATAAAGTATCCTACTCAACTATTGAGAAAGTCATAATGCAGTCATTACTATTATGTTACAGAAAGGAAAGTGTAGATTTTATAAGATTTTTTTTAACCCCAGTCCTCTTACTGGAGTAGGGAATCAACTGTAGTTTAATAATTCATCACTGCTGTTTATAAAAATTAACAATGGTTTATTTTTGAAAGCTTCCCCCAGACATATTGGGATCATCCCCAGAGAGCACTTGCCTTCTAGCAATTTGCTGTTTTGAAATACATAGGTAGTTGGAACCTGAAAATGATTACATTTCTACCAAGTGCACCAAGACAACAAAGTTAATTAACAAGAAACAAAAGGAAACCTCCCAAATGATTTTCTGCCTCCCCAAGGTAGAATTCTTTCCTTTCAAGGAATTCCTACCATGAATCCTAGTCCCCTAGTAATGATAATTAATGACCTCAAAAAAAAAAAAAAAAAAAAAAAGGTAAGGGAACTGGCTTCACATTCTTGACTTTGAACTTCTTTACAACTGGAAATGAAGATGATTAAGGGGAAATAACTACTGTAGACAAAAATTTCTACCTGGAAGCTCCTACCACCCAAATTTAGGGCCTGAAAATCCTTAATTATCTGACTATATATTGCACTGGAAAGGGGGCTCATTCTCACCAGGAAAGAAACTGTAATAAGACTTTTTTTTAAAAAAAATTGCTGTTGTGGTGTTGGTCCATTTTTAAAAAGTAGCTAAAAAGCAAGAGCAAGTTTAGAATTTGTTCATATTTGTTTAAAATATTTAGTTTTTTTTTTCCTTTTTCAATAAAGGAAAAATGGGAGGAAAAAACCAAATTTTTGTTATTCTCTTTAATTACATTTAACTTAAAAATGATTTAAACTCAATTGAATGAGGACTTGAAGGATTTAGAGAACAGTTTCATCTAATAAGTCTGTTGTTGTATGAAAGGGCACCAAATTGCAATAGAATATTCAATGTTGGTCCCTAGGAGCTGGGTTCAAATTCCCATCCCTGCCATTTTACTGTACTGACAATGGAGGGATGGGTCCCTGGGACAGGGAGTAAGAGATAGATATAGGAGAAAATTAGAGTAATGAATAAATAAAAATTGTCCTGATAATTTATTTTAGAAAATAAATAATTAGTTGTGTACTTTGGAAACAGTAGTGTAGGCTCTAGAGACAGAAGCACAGGTCTGAAAAGGAGGCCAGTCCCATCCAAATCCCATGTATACCCTTGTGTGTTCTTAGCTTGCACAATGGAAGAGCCATGTGCCCTGGATCAACAGTCAACAGCAGGAGTCACAAGTAGTGTCGAGGTTTGCTGGGAAGATTCTGTGGATGAGGAAAATGACCCAAGCATAAAGTAAAGGCTGAAGATTAACAAAACTAATTCAGGGGGGAGGAGTTACAGAATCCAGAAAATCAGCTCTTTAAAAGCACAAGCAAAAGTCCATTTTTCAGTATTTTGACAATTGTTCTGAGTTTTATTTATGACTAATTTTTCCCCTCTAATTCATATGATGAGCTAATTAGAATTAACCTAATTCTGGAATCACTTCTCTACACAACTTTTTCCTGGTACCCAGACCTTTGCTGTTTACATTCATAGGGATAGAGTAGTGAACTTAGGAATTCCTGTCTCAGATATTTACTATGTGATCTTATACAAGTTTTTTTTTTTTTTTAATATTTCGGGGCCTCAATTTAATCATCTATAAAAGAGGGGAGTGAACTCCATAGCCCTTTCATTTCCAAATACCCTTTACCTCTTTTCTTTTTAATTTAATTTTAATTTCTTTTTTCTTTTTTTTCCCTGAGGTAATTGGGGTTAAGTGGCTTGCCCAGGGTCACATAACTAGGAAGTGAAGTATCTGAGGCTAGATTTGAACTCAGGTCTTCCTGACTTCAGGGCCAGTTCTCTATCACCACCTAGCTGCCCCCACATTTTAATTTCTAATACAATAAATACAAATACTTGTAATCCACACTAACAAAAACTCTTTGGGAAGGTCCTCAATAAGTTTTAGATGCACAAGAAGGTCCTGAAAATACAAACTCTAAGGAACATCCACTCTAAGACTAAGTTGTAAAGTAGATACCAATCTTTGTTCACAGAGGGTATTTTCTCCATGGCTGTCCCTGCACCTATGCTATCCAAGAGCCAATGGTTTAGAAGCAATCGATATTTTGTCAGAAATCACAAAGACAAAATGGAAAAAAAAAAACAAAAAAAAACTTCAATCTCAACTAATTTGATTTTTTTTAAGGCTACATGGTGGGCCATGGAGTATAAACAAAGCAAATTCCACTTCTCATCTGTTTAATTTAATCCTATTTACTGTTTATGTGACCAAGAGCCATTTATCTGAACTCAGTGAAACTCAGTTTCCTTATCTGTAAAATGAAAACTATGGATTTGGACCCTTCTGAAGGTAAATTCTAGCTTGATTCCCAATAATACAGATGTTTAATATTTGTTGAATAAATAAATGCAAAAATTGCCAGTAATAAAGAGGAGTCGTTTTTGATTCAAATTTAAAGGCTGAATTTATTGAATGCAAATGAAAATACCCATGCCAGTGTTTTATTTGCCATGCTCATTTTTATGTCAAATGGAGGCAAATTTGTGAGGAGGAAAGAGAAAGGAATGGTTGCTGATCCGACTCTAGTCTGGATTCGTCTTTACTATGTACCTTCTCATACTGCATGTATATATTTATATAATAGGGACTTTACAGATATTTGAATTGATGAACAAATAACTGAATGATCTGTGAAATTTCCTTGTTCATTAAATTTGAAGAATCAAATGTCACAAAGGTGACACCCATGTTGAACATCAGAGTCAAGGTTTAAAAAAAAAAAAAAACAACAATTTCAACAATCAATAAAGGGGCAAAAATAAGAGGTAGTTATGTGATACAGTGCATAGGGGTGGTAGACCTGAAATAAGGAAGACTTGGGTTCTCATTTAGCTGCAGATGCTCCCTATGAGATCCTGGACAAGTCACCCTCTGCCTCAGTTGAAATATTTGTATAAAATACTTGTAAGTACAATACTGGTGGCTTCACAAATACTTGTTTCCTTCCTAATGGGAGGAAATTTTACCATGAGAATTATGTTCTATATAAATTTAAAAAGAAAAAAAACACAAAAAGAACATGTTGCTCATATATCCCAAGGTCTGGGGATTTTTATAGGATTACAGATCCAAATGAGCCAATGGGGAGATAGAACAGATGAAGTTAATGAGATCTTAGGTGGTTTTGAGGGAAGCATGGGGGCTAAGAAATGAAAAGACTCTATTCTGCTCTGGTTAGAGTGAGTCTGCAGGACTGTTCAGTCCCAGGTGCCACACTGGAGGAAAGGCATTGACAGACTGGAGCACATGAAGAAGACTATGACCCAGATGGTGAGGGGTTAGAGACTACACTACTCAAAAATCTCCTGAATGAAAGAAGGATTTTTAGCTCAGAAAAGACTTTAAGGGAAGAGCATAGCTTTTTTCCAAGTACCTGAATTCTATCTTCTGCTGGCTACAAGTTGTACTTGCTAACCAAAGTCTAGCTAGCGGATGACCTCTTAAATGTAGATAGAATTTGCCACCAAAACATTTTTTGGTATTTTCAATTTAATGATTGAGTTTTATCTATTAAATTTCAATACTTTAATGTAATCACAATTACTGTCCTTTCCTCCATCCTCTTTTTCATTCCTGAATTCTGAATACCTTGTTTAAATAAATGCATTTAATAGATATGTATGTGTGTATTTAAACAAGGGTAAAGTCTTAATTGCATAATTTTTGCTCATTTTTTATTATTTCTTCTAGCTTTGTATTTATCTTGACCTTTGCCCTAACAAGTGATGATATAACTATACAGAGACAGCTTATTCATGAATGATTTCAATTTCAGTAATAAATCATTTCTTGTTTACTAAAATAGGATTAATTTAATTTTCAAGAGTTATCAGGAGCTTATCACATAGAGCACTTTCTGAGATTTTCAGGTAGCATAGAAGCCTTTAGTCTCTCTCATTCCTTCCACGTAATTGATACCATGTGCTATGTTTGGTTGACTTAACTTATTCTGATCTTTGCATGATCCCTAGAAAAATATCCAGCTATATGTTGATTTAATTTGGACAATCTTATTGTGTTCTTTTTCATAGTTCTCTACCCCTTCATCTTCTGCAACAGATGTTGGTTCATAAATTGAATTTATTTTCCTGTTTTCTTCCCCCTATTCAGAATCATTACTGCAATATAAGAGAACCAGGTTTCCTGTAAAATAATGTCTTGTTACCTCTCCATGCATGATAAAACCCACTCTGCCAACTCCTTTCTTTGCCTCACCAAATAAAATCTGTGACTTATTCTTCCGTTTAGCTGCCTTCTAATTTCATTTATCGCACAAGTTCCCCAATTGGTATGATCTACATAGTACACAGTAGGTACTTAATGATTGCTTGTTGCGTTGATGTATTATGATTCTGTTTTTCTAACAATGTTCCATTAGCCTACTGCCAAAAAAAAAAAAGCAGAGCTTCATCAACCATCCTGAGTTCCTGAGCAGAACTTATTGATGATGACCTCTGGATACTTAGCCAGGCTGCTCTTTGGGACACAAACTCAGTCTGTTGTGGGGATCATTAAGAAAGATCTTTGTAGCCAAGTAGAACCTTCCATAACCAGTGTTCCATTGGTGCTCACTTGAGCAAGATCATGGCCATAGCACCATAATGCTTTGGCTCAGAACTACAGTGAAGACTTTCACAGAAAATATGTCTAAGTATTTGTTTAATTTAATTGCCAAAAATCATTACTCTTCTAGTGTCTCTGTCCTTATCCATTTCCATTTAACATAATTAGAACATGGTTAGACTTGACATATAAAAATTTTAGCTCGTTTATTCTTATATTGCTGCCTCTTTTTGTATCTTCATCTGTTATCTCATGCCTGTAGCATAAAAGGTGTTTAATAAATGCTTATGGACTATGTAGTATTTTACTCTGCTATTATTAAAGAAGCAGTTAATTGGACAACTGAATTTTGAGTCAAAAATCCTGCTAAATTTGATCCACGTTGAAACTAGTGTTGATATTTACTATATGACATTGACATTTCCCTTCATCTCTTTGGGATTCACTTTCCTTACCTGTAAAAAGAGGGACTACCGGTTATGGAGTCAGATTATCTGGTTCTGATTCCAGTCTGTCACCCTCATCAAGCCATTTCACTTTTCTTTGCCTTCATCTGAGATAGAATTGGACGACCTGTAAGCTTCTGACACCACTAAAATTAGGATTTTCTGGCCATTTCACTTCTCTCCCCCTTCAACTGAGATGGGATTGGACGACCTGTAAGCTTCTGAAACCTACAAAATCCATCTCTGAGTGATCCTTGTCTGTATTGCTGAATCACAGATTAGTGTCTCCTAGAGAAGGGGTAGAAAGCCTTCCCATGGCATTTTGCTGAGATAGTTCATTAATGATGTTCATTACTCCTCTGACAGCCAGCCTCGAAGAATGTGCTTATGTATTGCTTTGAGTACTCCAGATCTGGGGGAATTTTAAATAATCTCAAGGAAAGGGATTCCTTTCTACAGGTGTCATCATACACCAATGGCATTAAATCAGCATGATGTCCACACACAAGGAAAATTCTTTGAAGAAACATTGTTCATTAAATATCTTTTTACCACTTCCCCTCTTGAGGGGAATCTTAGATATGGGTCTAGGATCAAAACTTAAGCCTTAAGCAATTTGTTCCTAGAACACAGGACAGGATTTAAAAGCCAAAGAACATGAGAAAAGGGATCCTGGACCCTTTCTAAACAGAGGCCAGAATCCCCATCCTACTTGTTCTCTTCTCCAGTTCTATACACTGGTTGTTCTGGATGCCTGAGAAGTTTTCATTTCTCAACTCTGACTCCAAGTTTCTTCAGGATTCACCTCCAATCTCATCTTTAGGAAAAAGATCTTCCATTCTATGTACTCCCTACTGCTGGTGCCTTTCCTTCAAGGTTACTTTCAATCTTCTCTTATTAATCTTGTATATCTCTTTTATTTATATATATATATATAGAGAGAGAGAGAAATCTATATCTATAAACAGATAAATATAGATGATCCATAGAGAGATAGATAGATATAGATAGACAGATTAGGTAGATAATCCTGTTTATTGTTGCCTGCATTTGAATGTAAATTCCTTGAGGGTGGGAACTCTTTTTGCCTGTCTTTGTATCTCCAATTTAACAGAATTCCTTGCACATGGTAGGAGTTTAATAAATACCTGATAATTATGGATAATGCTTTTCATAGAATAGGATCATACATCTACAGATGGAAGGATAGTACAAGGTCATTACATTTTTTAAAAAAGGTCAACCCCTCATTTTGTAGAAGAGGAAGCTGAGATCAAAGGAGTCCATCTAGGGTCTTATTCAAAGTCTCAAAGGCAGGATGTTGCAAGGATGGGGATTAAACTAGTCTCAGGATTCTGTTTACTTATTCTCAACTGAATCAAATCACTGAAATAATAGATGAACAGCTAAGAACCAAGGGAAAGAGCCCCTCCCATTGGATATGGCCTTTGCATGTCTTTCAAACTCATAGAAAATTCCTAAAATCTGTCAGTGTTGTAGTTTCTAAGTGATATGTCAACAAATATATTCACTGAGAACACTTATGCTGCCTGAAGCCAATGTTTTTATAAAAACATCCGAAAAAGTCAACTGTTAAGTAAATAAGATGAATGTTTGGGAAGCAGGTGTTCGGGACTATGCTGAATGATCCACATTTCTGGGTTTAATTTTCACATTTATTACTGAACTTTGTAAGGAGACATAACAGAGTTGGATAGTTTCAGCAATCACAAAGCCTTGGGCAGGGCTAGGAGCCTTAATTCCACCCTGAAGGACAGAATCTCAGAAATGAAATGTCTTTGTCAAATTCACAAAGCCCTGGAAGTGAAGTTGGCTCAGGCTTCACTGCCAAGAGCCAGATTGCCAAAATGAGGGTGGTTTTTGTTGTGGTGGTGGTGTTTTTTTTTTTTTTAACTGTTGGAATTTGATGCTTTCATTATCACTCTGGTACCAGTAGACCTGAACAGAAACAAGATATAAAGGAAATGGGGATGTTCAGCTGGGATGGATATGGGCAATGGACAACTATCAGGTGAATATATCCTATATAACCCTATATAGCCCTAAGGCAAAAATAAAAACAGAGGATGAAAGGTGTCAAGAAAATAAATTTAAAGTTGATATTGGGATATCTTTATAATAATTAGAAGTATCTAAAAGTAAACTAGATTTTCTGGGGAGTATGAGGTTTCCTATCCTAGAGATGTCTGAGCAAAGGCTAAATGAACACGTCAGTTATGTTAGAGAGAAAATTCTGTACTATTTCTGAATCCAGTTCTAACTTTTCTTCCATATTCAAAATAAACTTGCCTTCATTTGAAGGAAGTATATGTGTTCTTAAGTATAATCAAGAAAATAATTGTAGTAAATTTCACTCCTTTTACTAGGATTTTATAACTAATAAATTCTAATGATTGCTTATTGCTTTTATTCTATTTTTTAATTTTTAATTTTTATTATTTACCCAAAGAATAAGAGATTCACAGAAAGCTATGAATGAACTGGTAATAAACACAATCTTTATACTGCTTTTTGCAAGCAAGAAGTGTGAAAAGGAGAGCAGCTAAAACTGTAATAAGTAAATATGAGGGGAAATGAGTTGGGAATAAATCTTGTAGGGATTAAAAGAACATTTTTTAAAATATGATTTTTTTAAAAAGTAGTCTACTTGGAATCAGAAAACATGAGTTCTAAATTTCAGTTCTATAAAGAACTTGTGACTTTCTCTTGATAGACCTTTATTTTCTTATTAGTAAAATAAAGTGTTTCTTTAAATGATCTTCAAGATTCCGCCTGATTCTATCATTTTATAACTATGAGCATAATCCTAATTGGGATCAAGTTCATGCAATATATAAGGTCAATCAAGCAATAAGTATTTTTTTTAGTGTCTATTATATGTTAAGCATTGAGTTAAGCTCTTCAGATACAAGAATAAAGATTGAGGGCTAGATGGCATGATGGACAGAGCGCTGGTCCTGAAGACAGGAAAACATGAGTTCAAATCCAGCCTCAGATGTTTGACTCTAAGCAAGTCATTTAATCCTGATTGCCTTGACTACTCCTCTCTGAAAAAACAAACAAAAAAAAAAAACAAAAAAAAAACAAACCAACCAACCCTCTCTCTCAATGAAATTCATTCTAATGGGCTCTCCATGTCTAATTTCTTACTCCTTTGTCAGAATTTGCATTCATTCTTTTTCTCTAAGAGGGCAGATTTTAGGGCCACATTGTATATAAATTATGTAGAAGCTTCACTACTTGGGCTTGCATATTATTCTAATGATTTCCTACAATGGCATGCAGGGCATATGATCAGAAGCAGCAATAAATCATTAGAAATTAAATTCCAGAACAGTACACGTTGGATAGATGCATTTATAATGCATGTGGCCCCAAATTTAGCTGAGATGACTAAGTGCTAAGCCCTGAGAATGTCTTAAGATACCCAATACTTACAAAATCTTACAATTCTATATTCGGTGCATCATTCAGGGTATTAATTATCACTTGATATTGGAGTGAAAAAATCATAGCAATCACAGATAAATGCTTATCATTCATCCAAGGAAAGTCATGAGATGTATCCTCCAACTCCTCCTGCCAATGTGGTCCAAACCCAAACAGGGGCCTGCTGAGCAACTTCATGATGATATTTCCTCTCGGTGAACTTTGATCACTGCAAGATGCTGAATTCTTTTCAACACATATCCAATAGCTGCTAACTTTTGTTTCCAGTGAAGGCTGTAAATTGTTGGCAAGAACCACATGTAACCAACTGCCTATTAGACACTGCAAACTGGATGACCTCAAGGTCAGGGTTTCTGAAACTTTTTCCACTCATGATCCTTTTTGACCTGAGAATTTTTATATGACCTCAGTTATATAGGTATATAAAAAACAGGTATACAAACAAAATTTTTGTTGGAAATAAATCACAATTTCAAGACCTCCACATTCAGTTATGTGATCTCAATGGGGTTGCAAACCACATTTTAAGAAGCTAAGCTATATGTGTGTGTGTCTCATATTTAACATGAACCAGATAAAAACTTACCTTTTGCCAAAAATACACTCTCCTTCTTGACTTCCCTATTTCTACCCACCGAACCAAAATTCTTTTCACTATACATTTACAACTTCTACATTTTCCTCAGCCCCTCCCTCTCCATCACCTAAGTTTCTAATCAACTGCAAAATCTTGTCACTTTTACTTCTACAGTATCTCTCATTTCCCTCCCTTTGTCTGCATCTCCATGACTACCACTCTAGCTGAAACCTTCATGGCTTCTTGCCTGGACTACTTCAATGGCCTCCTTTTGATCTCCACTTCTCAAGTCTCTGCCCACTCTAATCCATCCTTAATTGTTGGCCAAGTGATTTTCATGACTAATCACTTTCATGACTAATAAATTCTAATGATTGCCTATTGTCTTTATTCTATTTTTTAATTTTTATTATTCTTTATTTTTGCACCTCTTCTTTTCTAATCCACCAACTTTCTTTTCTAACCCATCGATCTTCCCTCTCTCTTCCCAAACTGTAGTTCAAGTGGTCTTCTGACTGTGCTTCTCACCCATGAACATCCATTTTCCATCTGTCTTTGAGCTTTATGTCTCTGCTATCGGGAATTCATGGCTAATTATCTCCTCCCCTTTACTACATATTCAGGTTTTGTCCAAGGATCTCCAGTAAAAGAGAAACCAGGAGCTCATATCACTTGTGAATAGTTTTAATTACTAGAAACCATTTTCTAACATCAAATCTTTGAGGCCCTATTTCTAGGTATGCCCTCTAGGGTCAAACACAACAAATCTAATTTTTCTCCATGTGACAGCTCTTCAAATACAGCTATTAGGTCCTCCCTGATTCCTCTCATCTACAGCTAGTTGGCAAAATCATAGATTTAGAAGTAGAAGCTCATGCAGTCCATCTTATAGGTAGGGAAACTGAAGCCCAGAAAAGTTAAAGCCTACACCAAATCACACAGGAACTCATATGTTTTTACTTCAAAGCCAGTGTTCTTTACACTGTACCATGTTAATTCTCCTGTTCCTTCACCAGCCTTCAAGAAGCAAATTTCAGTCTCAAAATCATTTCATTCCTATTGAGGTACATAATGAAAAAGATAGCCCAGGAGGTCTTTTCTTCTTGAAATTTTCTGAGTTGATCACTGACTGAAGCAATATTGCCCTGTTTCATTTCTGGGTAAAGGAATATTGCCCTTCAGGCAACAATTCCAAAATCCCTCAGACCTCAGAATCCCTTGAGTTAAAGGTAGTTATATCAAGGGATCCATTTTTGTAAAGAACTCAGTATAATAAATAAGTAAACTTGCCTTCAGCAGATTGAATAAATAATACATCTTGCATACACATACATTCCTATTTTTCAAACATACAAAGATAATGTGATTAATGAAATATGAATTCATTTAAAAGCATTACTGAATGTATAGAAGCTTGTTGTCACTATGAATATTCTCAATCAATAAATGCTAATAAATAATACAACTACAATCGTATTGGAAGGGAGGTTTTCAGATGGGAAAAGGTTGGCAAC
>JAJPUD010000082.1:286919-308696 GCA_023553655.1 Myrmecobius fasciatus | reverse complement strand
TTCCTTCCTTCCTTCCTTCCTTCCTTCCTTCCTTCCTTCCTTCCTTCCTCCCTTCCTTCTTTCCTTCCTTCCATCTCCCTGCCTTCCTCCCTCCATCCCTCCCTTCTTGATATACTAAGGATTTAGTAGATTGATTGGCATACATAATCGATACTAGAGAAATGTTTGTAGCATCCAAAGACAGAACCATAAGTAAGTTTAAGGTCAAAGTCACATATGTACTAAATTCAGGAGAGACACAACCAGTCTGGAGTTCTTTTAGAATCATATATTTCCTTTCAAATGCACCAAGCACTGCCTTCTATAAGAGACTTCCTTATATACCCAGATGCTAGCCCCTTCCTTGTGAATATTGCCTCCTATTTCTTTTGCATAAACTTTTCTGGTGGCATGTTTTCCCTGCCTTTAAAAATGCCCCCCATCCCAATAAAGCATAGTGCATTTAAGAAATACTCCTTGGTAATTAATTGCTTTTTCTCTTCCCCCTCTCCTTAACTCTTTCCTAGATAGAGTCACCATGCATTATCACAGAAACTGATTTTGAGGACTGGAAGGCACAAAAGGGAGAGAAAGAAAATAAAGAGAAATGAAGGTCAGGAAAACAGTTCAGTGGTCTAATGTGAGATCAGCTATAGACAGGGTGGCTGTGGACTTGAACAATGAATGGACAATGAACCACTGCAATAACCAGACACACTCTTGACAAGATGAGGGCAAGAAAGACTTTTCTCACCAAGCTTTTCTTCCACTTTTTTGCAATGACTCTGAATCATTTTCCAGGGTCTTAGTAGCAAGTTTAAAAAGGAGAATGGCTGTGAGGAAGATCTGAGTTCAAGTGAGTCTAGTTCCCAAACAGAACAGTGACACACAAGCCCAATTTAAGGTATTCTCCAATGTGCTGACCTGACTCCGTGTAAAGATTTAAATGTCAGAATGGGGCATTTTCCCACAACCAATTTTGTTTACCTGTTTCTGATTCTTCTGTGTGTGTGTGTGTGTGTGTGTATGTGTATTGTGTGTGTGAATTTTGATTAGAAGGTATCTATCTGAGATATGATGCTCTGGGAACTGAGAAGCCCAAAACTGAGAAAAATTTAGGCTTGTGCTCTCCACAGAACACAGTATAAGGGTTCTTAATATTTTATTTCAGGGATTCACTGGGCAGTCTGGTACCCAGATTATACACCTTATAAGTATAATATTTTAAATATATAAAATAAAATCACAGGATTATATAAGAAACAAAATATATTGAAAAAGTTATCACAATATTAATAATCTCATGGAATTCAGACTAAGAACTCTAGCTATCGGGGAAATGGTATTGGATTTTGGAGTCAGAAGACCTAGATTCAAAATCCACCTTCATTTACTGGCTTTGTAACCCTGAGCAAGTCACATGCTTCCACAGGACTCAGTTTACTATTTGCAAAATTAGAATGATGGAGAAGTTGGCTTCAAAGGTCTTCTCCAGACTTAACAGTTAATAATTAAACACTTGAGTCATTTGAGATACCAAAAAATGCAAAAGACAGTGCCTGTCCTCAGGAAGCTCACATCTTAAATGGAGGGATGCAACACATTTAGTAGGAATGGAGTCATAATTAATGTTCTCCAAGGTCTTTGCTAACTCTAACCTGCTTTTTGCCTACCCTCTTCCCCCACCTCTCACACAAACACACAAAAATACACATAGGAAGCATTACAATAAATACTGACCAACTCCACCACACACAGGTTATTCTGAAATATTCTTGGTAAAAAATGAAGTTGTATGTTGAAATGTAAGCAGTGTCATTATCAGCACTAATCACCTCCCAAAAGAAATGTAAGTGACATAGCAAAGCACGTAGTTAGGAAAGTCTTTTACAATGGATCTGAGAAGTCATGATGTGCTTAGCATGGTGATATACTAGTTGTTAACTAAAAAGAAATATCACTATGATATTTGGATGAATCTTTATGAATTTTCCATAGAAATGGACTTGGTGAAGTCATGAATTTGGTGAAGAGGAAATATATTTGTTAATTCATCATTTATTAAATACTATATAAAAGGATAATAATAGCTAGTATTTATGTTGTACTTTAAGGTTCACACCTTGTATAATTATATATTATACTGTACATTATGTATTATAATATACAGTAGATGAATATAATATACAATATAATATGTATTAGATGAATATAATGTTATATATTATAAGTATCTCATTTTTATCCTCAAAAAAACCCAAAACATGGGAAGTAGGCACTCATGTATTACAGTTATCCCTTTCACAATGCAACTTTCCCCATCACAGTTTTGATATATCAGAGGTTGATATAAGAAAATTAAATGAGATTTTGGGGGTAGTTTATATAAGCAACAAATGTCACATGAATGAAGGCCAACAAACAACGCAGACTTATGACCAAAATACCCAAATTTTACAATAAAATACTATAAGCACCCTATAAAATAAAAAGAAAAAATTTAGACTTTTTCTCTGGTATGAAGGGAGGGTCAAAAAATTTTACATGGATATTCCTGATTGCAAGGGCACTGTCACCCCCATTCTGCCCATGTACAAGGTATAACTGTGTATTGTAAGTGTCTGAGACTGAGTTTAGAAAATCCATTGAAAGAGTGAGTTTCTTCATTAAGGAGTTCTCTAAACCAGTGAAATGTCTCTATGCTTATCCCACAGAATACACAACAAAGGAAATAAAAGATCTACTGTGTTCTGCCTTGGTCAAACCACCTTTGCCACCACACAGGTGTTCAGTTTTAAGCATTCATGTCAGGAGAGCTAGTGAGCTAACTAGCTAAATAGATACAAAAATATAATAAATAGATGATAGGTAGATAAAAACAGATTTATATATGATATGATAGAAAATAGGTATAGGATATAAGTATTTACTATATATCAGTGGTAGGGATTGAGGATATATAAATATAAGTAAGGAATACATCCTTGCCATAAAGAGATTACATTGTCTAGGAAAAGGGGAAGTGGAAGATGAAAACTTGAAGTGAGAGTTGAGGAATGAATGACAAAAACAAGCTGAAGTACTTTCAAGGAGGACAAAGATCAATCTAGGAAAATAGGGATTTACCTCAGAGAAGAAAAGACTTGAGGGAGCAGACACTGGAGGCATAAGGGACCATAAAGCTATCTCCAAGCAGATGATTAGTCATCCGTCCGGAAGAAAGGTGTTTTGACTTTTTGTTGTTGTTTTAAAGTTGTTTTTTTTTTAATTTTCAAAACATATGCATAGTTTTCAACATTCATGCTTGCAAAACCTTGTGTTCCAATTTTTTTTCTCCCTCTCTTTCCAATATATAGATTAAAAATGTGCAATTCCTCTATACATATTTCCACAATTTTCATCCTGCACAAGAAAAATTAGATCAAAAAGGAAAAAATGAGGAAAAAACCAAAATGCAAGCAAGCAACCATAAAAAAAGTGAAAATGCTATGTTGTAATCCATACTGAGTCCCCACAGTCCTGTCTCTCCGTGCAGATGGCTCTCTCCATCACAAGACCATTAGAACTGGCCCAAATCACCTCGCTGTTGAAAAGAGCCACGTCTATCAGAATTGATCATCATATAATCTTGCTGTTGGCGTGTACAATGGTCTCTTGGTTCTACTAACTTCTCTTAGCATCATGTTTTTAACCCCAAAAACTGGAATGTGGAGCAATGCACCAAAGGAACAGAGAAGCAAGATCTCTGCTTTAAGGGAGGAAAACTTTAACATCCACAAGACCTTTCCAAATGGGGAGTGACCTGATTTGAGCACCAGTTGAGTCTTCTTCCTTGGAGGCCATTAAGTAAAGTTCTGCAAGATCATTTTTCAGAGGATGTTATTGGAGGAAAAATTCTTGCCCAAGTAAAGGTTGGGTAGATAACTTCTGATGTCCCTATCAATTCTGAGAGCATCTGATCATGACTGTGTTTCCACAAGGTTAATTAAAGCATTAAAAGTAAAAATTATAGGAATTTTCTTGCCAATAGAATTTTTTAAAAAGTACCTTATATACCCTGAATTAAGAATAACATCATTAAGTTGGAAAGAAATTTCCATTATATAAATGAAGCAAAGCAGGGCAAACAGACTAAGATATTTTATGGTCTATTGTGTAATCATCTGTAAAATATCCCAGAGCTTACTGAATCAAAATGCTCATTTACATATTATTTTGCATAATATTTCTGTGAAACCAACATTAAGTCCATGTCTGATTTTAAAAAGGAAAAAGATCACAATAGACTACAATTGTGCATAATTATCCAAAGCCCTCCCTGGAAACCCCTTCACCCCCATCTCTCTCATCTTTGGTTAAATCCTGCAGAAACGGAAGTGTTTGACAGTTCTGCAGTCAAGAAATCAATCAATCAACAATATTTATTAAGAACTTGATATGTTATTCAATTTGTCAAGTATTTTAACATAATTAACATGTAGTGGATATCCTGCCATCTAGGAGAGGGGTAGGGAGTAGGGAGGAAAATTTTGTAACAGAAAGCTTTGTAAGGTTTAATGTTGAAGAATTACCCATACATATGTTTTGCAAATAAAAAAATAAATAAAAAAGAAGCTAATATGTATTAAACACTGGGGGTAGGAGTACAAAAAGAAGTAGAAGAAAATCCTTGCCCTCAAATTGCTTACAGTCAAATGGGGGAGACAACATGCAAATAAATACATCCGGTAGGCTGTATTTAGAGAACAAGGAAATAGTTAACAGAGCGAGGGCACTACAATTAGGAACGACTGGGGAAGGCTTTTTGTAGAAGGTGGGATACTGGGAAGGTCAATAATCATTGTGGAGAAGGGAGAGCTTTCCAGGCTTGGGGGATAGTCAGTCAGGAGATAGTGTCTTAAGTATAAGTACCTTAAGAACTTTATTTTCTACTACATAAGAGAAGTCCAGTCCCCAAATGATGGTTGAGTTCATCTCTTGCCACACTACTTCCCATGCTTTCTCTCTATTTCCTCCTTCTTCCTTCACCTTTTTATCCCTTCCTCTTTTTTCTCTTCTCCTTTCCATATCGCTCTAATGGGGTTAAGTGACTTGCCCAGGGTCACACAGCTAGGGAATGTTAAGTGTCTGAGACCAGATTTGAACTTAGGTCCTCCTGACTTCAGGGCTGATGTTCTAACCACTGAGCCACCTAGCTGACCCCTCCAAGGGCTCTCTTGGAGCAAGTCATTCCACTTTTAGATCTAACTGCTGGAAGTTTCCTAATATCAAACCTAATTCAAACCACCCCTTTTGCCACTGTCCTTAGTTCTGATCTTTAGGTCCAAACTGAACAATCTCTCCTCCATATGACAAGTCTCCCTTATGTAAATCAGACTTGTCCTATGGAGGAGAGAATGCAGCTGTTATTATTACCATTTTATAAACAAAGAAAGTGAGATGCAGAGAGGTTGTGATTTTTCTTATGTTCATACAGCTAGTGTTAAACTCAGGCATCTCTACCTAGGTGATGTGTTCTTTCTATTATTCCTTACCTGAAAAAGGAGCAAGGATTTCCCAAGGGCAAAAAACCTTTTGTATTCTTTAAAGATGAGATCCATCTCCATCCCCACCAATCATTGTAAAAATAGCAAAACCAACAAAGGATAAACCCCTGAAATACTTAAAGGTAAATATGTTTTATTTTTATTTGTGTCTTTATTACCATTTTTTTAACCAGGTTTTACCATTAATTGCTAGACTGAAGTTATTTACTGAGATATGCCAACAGTTGTTTCCAAGGCTTGCTTTGTGGTAAATTAGGGATACATCATCTTCATTATGAATTCAATTGGGCCAAATATTCTGTAGGCAACTTTAACAGTCTATTTGTCTGGCTGCAAGAAAGACAGGAGTAGATATAGGCGGTCTGTTCTGTGTGGGTCAGCTTTCAGAATTCACCACATTTCTTATTCCCAGATCCCATGCCTTTAATCTGAACAACCAAACTGTTAAGCACCAGTTTTTTTAATTTCTGAGTAAATCACATGCTGGTTCTACATAAGCTCCGGGACCAAGAATGCAAGCGAATTTTTAGTTAAGGTTCCAAAACAGGGAATTTTATATATATAAGTATTTGGAAACAAAATATGTTTCTATATGTATATAAACATAGACTATGATTCAATATAATTGGTTTCCTTTTCAATTCTATATAATTTACATGGTGTGCATATACATTTATATATGTATATTTTCATATTTATTGACTATGGCTCAACATAATTGGGTTTTTTAAAAATTTGACATATAGGTTTTTTGCTTTCCACAAATTCACATTACACAAATTTTCCTTTGGGTTAAGAATTCTGAAAGATAGTATTACTTGCTAGTATCAGAAAAATAAGGGAAAAAAGAAAACCACTCTCCAAAATCTCTCCATAACTTCATAAAAAAAATCTTATACAGTAAACCACCAGTAATAAAGGCTTGCTCAGTGACTGTGGAAGGAGCAACATATATTGCGCACCTGTATTAACTTTACTGTCCAGCACTAAGTTTATCATTAATTTTATCTTTCATAATTCTATTTATTTTCATGATAAAATATTTAATATATTTGTATTTTAGTACATTTTATGACTTGCATGAAGGTATTCTTTTATTTATGCCTTTGTTATACAGATTAAGTGAAATGGGTAGGTGGAGAAAATTCATATTATGTTAAAATCATTTTACATAAAGATCTGCAAAACAACTCTCTTATGTAAAATCAGAGCTGTCTTAATTAAAAACATTCTAATAAAGGATATATAGGCTTCACTATACTAACATAATGTACAGGAAGAAAAGGGTCTCCTAGAATGATCTCAGACTTCAAAATCTTCTCTATTGGGGTGGGTTCGATGATTCCCTTATATTCCAGAGATGTAAAAACCCCCATGGTCTGTGTCTTTTCACCCAAACTTAACTTTGTAGTGCTATTAAACGGACAAGAGCCAAAAAGTACACAAAACCATTTTACTCTAAAATCATTTTTTAAAATTAATTCCAATTTAAAGTTAAATCAATATATATGACAAGTCAAAGACTGCCATAGGAGAAAAGATAAGTTCTTTATATATCATCCCAGACTCATTTCTCTTTAATATGACAAGTGCTATATTGCCAATAAATTCAAATTTTGTTTCCAATTAATACAAACTTATAATATTAGAAGCTGTTATTAGATCCCCGTTAATAACCTGTGATACCTCATTAATGCAAATATTCTCTTAGTGGTACTAAACCCTCATTAGTGAAATGGGTCCAATGACATGACTATTTCATATGATAATAGAGGGATGATTAAAAAGAACAATTTATCTTGCCGAGCTACTAGGCTCCGTGACAGTTTACTTAGGCTCTATATAAGGCAAGCACTTCTTTTCTGAAAGCTGACATGGTATTTAGATGATTCGCCTTTGGAATAATAAAAATAAAATGACAAAAGTAATTCATTGAAATGATCTCGTATCTGCAAAGCCCCCAGAAGTGAAGCCATCCTATGTCCCCTTTAACAAGGTAGAAAGTATAGTCTGACATTCACCCCTCTGGGAAAGACTTTATGATAAATGGGTAAATCATTAAAAACTCAATCCAGGCTCTAATTTCTATTCTAACAGTAAGCTCCATGTTTCTGGATTCCTTTCCATGGGCTGGTGAATGATGCTTCCATTTATGAAACGCTTTCTCATCTGCACTGGTTTGCATGCATGTGCCATGGCTACTGCTTAATTGTTTAATGAAAAATCATTTATGAAGTGCTATGTGCTAAGGCATTGTGCTAAGCCCTAGAAATACAAAAGCAAAAGGGAAGAGAGTTCCTGCCCTGGACAAGCTTAGAGTCTGAAGGAAGGAAACAATAGGTCCAGAAAGGGCTATTTTTGTTTCTAAATTTGCAGTGAAAGTGAGTTAGTGGAGAAGAATAACTCATCTTCTCCAGAATAAAGACAAAGCCGATTAGATTATGATTCTAGAATTTATGAGAAGGGGGGTGGGAGAGAAGAAATGTAAAGTTCCACATGTTTGTTCAAAAACTGTCTACTGATGCAATGGCTTTATAAAGGAAGTCTTGAGATGATATTGGATACTGTGAAAATAGACAATAGTTGCAGAAAAAATGATCTGTGGGTTTTAGCCAACTACGTTAAAACTTCCATATGACTTTTTTTTGGGGGGATCCGAACCTGTGATTTTTATCCCTATAGGAAATTCTGTCTGCCCCAGTTTCCTCATCAGTAAAATGAGTGAGAGAAGGAAAACAGCAAACTATTATCTTTGCCAAGAAAACTCCAAATAGGGTTATGAAGTCAGACATGACTGAACAGTAATTTTTAGTAATTAAGTGGTGCAGTGGATAGAGTATTAGACCTAGAGTCAGGAAGTTCAAATCTGATTTGAGACACTTAGGAACTGAGCAAGTCACTTAATTCTATTTGCCTCAGTTTCCTCATCTGTAAAATGAGTTAAAGAAGGAGATGGCAAATCACTTTTAATATCTCTGCCAAGAAAACAGATGTGACTGAAAAATGACTGAACAAGGATATTCACAATAAAAAATTCCCCCTACTAACACAGATCAGTGACTATTAAGCAACTTAGTTCTAGAGTTGCCTGGGAAAATCCCAGGTTTTCAGAGCTTGACAGGACCACCGACCATGTGCTCTACATTTGTCTAGCAGCAAATCCTTGTTTTCATTTAGATGAATTCTTTCCTTTTCACTCTCCTCTGCTCCTCTTCCTTTCTTCTTCCCTTCTTCCCTCCATCCACCCAACTCTTCTAATTGTCCCTTCCCCCTCTTCTTTCTCTTATATTACTTGATGCCAAGAATTATAAAGTATGCAGAAGCTACATTTTTTCCTATGAAGTAAACAGCAGCTTTAAAAATCTTTAGAGAATTCATTTTAATTGTTGCCTAGTAACAACTACAAGATTGGAACCGTTCTCGAATCTAAAATAGAAAACAATGTGATATGGAATAGATATATCATATATGTATTAAAAATTGAGAAATTACTGTAAAAGGCAGGTGCCTTTTTTTTTTCAGGAAGGCTTATTATAACATTCTTACATTAGAGATTCTCTTGGGGGATGGAGTGGTGAGAAAGGAATTCTATCACATTAGTCCCTTTTAGCATTCCATGAGGTGTTGATAAAGCACAGAATATGAATTTATCGCCTTGACAGCAGAGGTACAATGGAGTTTAATTGTGTGTGCTTCTGAAGACATATCCTGAAAGTTACTTGGACACATGCATGAGTTAATCAACTAAGCAATAGTTATTAAACACCTACTATGCGCCGGGGACTGGCAAACACAAGGGATATAAAAACAAGGAATGAAGAAATCTATGTATGCTCTAAGGAACTTTACATTCTAGACAGGGAGAGGATGGAAAGAAATAGCAAAGAAACAAAGAACGAACAGTTATTATTTCCAAAGTTCCAAGGCATTGTGCCACAGGTCCAAGCAAGAAAATTAATCCCTGTCCTCAAAAAGTTTACACGCTAATGGAGTTCACAACATACAATGGGGAGCTGGAGAAGAGAAAAGGGGTATGAAGGGGTATGTAAGAAATGGCATTAATAAAAAAGTGCTGTGGAAGACTGGATCCAGGTGAGATACAGCCAGTGTTGGTCTACTGAATTCTAAGAAGAGTTTCAGGGACAGAGTCCAATTTTCTAGTTGGGAGCAAGTATAGATTATAATCCAAGTGGAGATACGATAATGTAGAGAATAAAATTAAAAAAAAAAAACATCAGATAGTTCATGGGTTTATAAATTTATTGGGAGAAACTTTGGAAGTCACCAATTCAAATCTTTTCATTTTACAGATAAGAAACCTGAGGCTCAGAAAAAATACCTTGGCTATGGTCATAGACTAATATGTATATGAAGCAGAATTTCTTTTCTTTTTAAATTTTTTCAGGTTTTTAGAAGCAGAATTTAAACATAAGTTTTCTGGACTACAAATCAAGCTTTCTAACTGCTATTCTACACTGCCTCTCCCTTTTTAATGGAAGCAAATGCAAATAAATTTGGGGGTGAAGGAGGTACTAGCAGGTGAATGGAGGGAGGGTAGAAGAATAAAGGGCTTCATATAAGAATTGAATTGAACTCTGAAACTGTTTTAAAAGGCAGAGGTGAGGAAGAAGTATATTCTGGAAATGAGTCTGCAAAACTGTATGTTACATATGCCATATTTACTAAAACATTTATAATATCTCAGAAATGTGGCCATAGTCTTTGACTCTGCCAAATTGTGCCCATTACTAACAATTCCTCTTTCCTTTTACATCTAATATCCTCTCTAGACTACTGACCTTAAGATTCCTCTTGTTACAGAATGAATGCCAGAGCTTTAAAAAATTCTGGCTTGGTCCCCAGAAAGATATTTACTTATTACACCAACTCTCAGGATGTTAGAAGGTGATTGTTAGGGTTATGATTTTAACACTTTTTCTCATGAGCCCCCATCAGTCTGCTTTCCATTAACATTCATCAAATTGACTCAATTAACTTGTAGAAAAGATATTGAATTTTTTTTAAGTATGGCAAGAATGGTACAAAGCACCTCCTTTTCACTACCCTCAAATCTCCCCAAAATCCTAGACCATATTTTCCTATAAATATGTCCAGATTCCTGGGAAGAATGAGTTCAAATTTAAAGTATTATGTTAGTGAGACATATTATAATTATATAACATAATTATAATAATATAATTCCTGGTGCTTTATTCTTATACCTATGGCTGGGATTTTTTTTTCCATTACAAGGAGCCATGATACCTAAAATTGTTTCCATCATTTTGGTGATTGTCTTTTTGTATCAATGTATACTCAATGTGTCATTTTGTTCCTGACTGTAAGGATTTTCTCTTACTGGTCTCGTTTATCCAATTCTAGCCAGATGTGATCTGCTACTGGTCCAGTCTTTCCAATGACATAAGAAGAATATTTCCTTTCAGGGGCTTAGCTCCAGTTCAGTTTTCAAACTCAGAGTTCTCCATCATGGGACTGGTTTGTCATTTGACTAGGAATTGCTGATCTGATCCATCTTCCTAATAATACAAGCATTATGAAGGACCATGGCATAATGAATAGGTGTGGGAATTACATGCATGAAGTCCTGGGCTCAAATTCCATCTCTGATACTTATCTGCTATATAATCTTAGGAAAATTATTTAATTCTCTTTTAACATGGAGACAGAGAAAAAAGTGCTAGATTTTGAGTCAAGAGACCCCAATTCAAATCCTACTTTTACCACATAGTCCACTAGTAAATCTTTGGGCCTCTGCCTTTTGATCTGAACTAGATACTCTTGAAAATCTGCTCCACTTTTAAAATTATCATTCTCCCTTCTCTCCCTTCCCTGATCTAAAGTAATTGTTTGTCCTTCATTTCTAAAAAAAAGACCAAGGCCATCACAAATGATCTTGACTTGCACATGAATTGCATTTAAGAGAAGTAGAGCTGCATTCTCTTCCAGGGTCATTGCCATCTTGACTTTTATCCTGCCACTGGACTTCAACAATTTTAAATTAATTTTCAATCAAACATTTTTTTTATTAAGTATATACTATGCACCAGGCACTCTCTTAGGCACTGGAGATGTAAGCACAAAAATGGAACAGTCTTACTCACAAGGAGCTGATTTTCCAGATTATTGATTAATTGGTTGATTGATCTTTGCTTGCAGACAAAGTTGCCATATTCTTACAAATGGAATATATCCATCATTAACAAAATCACAACTCCTCTACCTATTCCAGTAATATGAGAGGTAGAAACTTTTCTCATACTGTTTTTACAAGATGGGCAACAGGTTTTCAGATGTAAGAGAAGACAAGTTCAATCCCATGCTCATTTTTGAAAGAAAGTCTAAGCTTTTTAAAAGCTTTTTTTTTTCCCCATCAAAAAGGAATGCAAGCCCATAACTCCCTGCCACTGTCAGGAGTGACAATGAGTTGTTTTCCCATCAGTGGATGCTGTTCACTTGCTGCTCCAACAGGCCAGATGCTGCTGAGGGAGGGTCGCCAGCATTCTCTTTCTTTTACAATAAGGGAACCCCCCCCCTTTTCCAGGCTATCATTTCATTGCCTAAATAAGCAGAGTAATACTGAAAGACCCCAAGTTTAGCTTTTATTTTTTTAATAGCTTCTTATTTTCAAAATACATGCAAAGATAGTTTTCAGCATTCCCCCTTGCAAAATCCTGTGTTTTGAAAAACTCCCTCCCACAGACAGCAAGTAATCCAATCTGCGTTTAACATGTGCAATCCTTCTATACATATTTCCACATTTAGCATCCAAGCTTGCCTTTTAGACCCAGGACTCCACAAAGGCCATTTAAGCTCCAACTAGAGGCCTAATTCCACGGATTCAAAATCTCCCCCGCCACCCCAATTTGGCTAGAAAACAAAATAGGCTTTTGTGATGAGCATCTGCTGTTTCGTTAAAAATGTGGTTAAAGACATTAACAAAAGTGACACGGCCAGCTGTTCGAATGTCAAATAGCTTAGCAAAACTGTTCTTTATCAAATGACAACATATGACACTGGAATCAATTCCAAACCAATAGTTCATTGTTATTTGAAAAAAAAACAAAAAAAAAAAAACTGAGTTGATGCCTGAAAGAAGAGGGGAATATGGGGAGATAGAGATAGATAACAAAGATAAATTCAATTTTGACTGCTTCTGGGACAATGGGACAACAGAATAGCGATACATGTGTTTATCAAACAGGAAGATTTTTTTTTTTTTTTGCCCTACAGCATGTTCTGACAAACGATGGTCTTGTTGTTCTGACATACTGCTGGCAGTAAGGGGTTTCTGGCTCTGGCCAGTTCAAATTGGCCAGGAGGGCCTTATTCACTTGACCTTTGCCCTCCGGCCTGACACTGCCACAAAACGCCCTGCTGTCTGCTTGGACCTCCCTACACAGTTTGTCTCCCCATAATTTATAACTATCAGGTCATTAAGAGGCAGCAGATTAGCAGCACTGACCACTGTATTATCTTATGGATGAAAAATCCCAGGAATCAATACGGCAAAGTCTCTGGCCGTGCTCAGTCAACAGGCCGGCCATCTCGGGCCCTGTGGGGCGGGGGCAAGTGTTTCATCCCCAGAACCATTAACGGGCAACAGGAGAAATGGCATTTAAGGCGTGGTCAGTCCCTAGAGTTTCCCCAACACTTATTAACAACAAAATTCATCTGTGGGAGAAGAGCAGATAGAACTGAGCCACAAGATGGCCGGACCTCCACAAATAGGATTTAAGTTTAGAGACGAAGGCCGGTATCTTTCTGGAAGGAAAATAAAGGGCATGTAAAGGAGTTAGCTTGAGGGAGCCATTGGCGCCCACCTGCCGAGAACATAAGGACAACCACATGGGCACAGAGTTTCAAGGTAAGTAACTCAGGCGTTTGAAGGGAAACTCTCCCCTATCCCAACAACCAGAGACGGGAGCAAACAGCTGCCCACGTCTGTGTCTACTAAATAAAAGAGAGAAAAGGCTTGAGGGCGGGCTCAACATATGGCTACAGACGGAAAGGGGCACCTGAGGGAAAGCGGCGTTTCAGCGGCCGCTCTCGGAGCTCGGGCCCCCTGCTTAAGCGTGGGGCACTGAGAACCAGCCGAACGCTGCTTTTCACCTTTGACCCAAGTGATGGTTCCTCAAAGGAGGCGGGAAAAAGCCTCGTGGGCCGTTCATAGGGGCGAGTGAGCATACGTGTGGGGGAGAACGTCATGAGGAAGCGCGCCTTACCAAGGGGGGCGCTTTGGGAAAGCGCAACAGAGACCCGGAAGTTCTTCACGCTCTTTTCTAGGCGTATTTAACACAGATCCCCATGGAAACCGTAACAGTGCCCATCTCATGACCGCCCACGTAGGCCATCTCTCCAGGGCCTCAGACAAGAGTCCGCTTTTATTTGTATTTATTCCCCTTAAAGTTAATCTGCATAGAGTTACCCATGTGCTCATCTCCCATTAGAAGCCTGATACTTGGTTTTGTTCCTTGTACCTTTTATCCCCAGTGCCCAAAAGAGCGGCTGGTACATAGCAGGAGCCTAATAAATACTGGATGATTGATTATCTCTAGCATATAGTCTATAGCAGAGTGTCCGACTCACAACCAAGGCTGCAAATGCCAGCAAAAAAAGGTTAGAATATAAGGTGTTTAACAACATAAATAAAAAGACACTACAATATAGATAATATTAATGGGTGGTCTTCTAAGTCAGTATGAGACCGGCAGGGATCTGTTTCTATATAAGTATTATACCACTATTCTATAATACACAGGCTCTATTTGCCCATCTATATGCTCTACATGTAAGACCTTGAAAATGACCGGAAGATTCTTAGGACTGAAAGGGTCCTTTGTGGCCGTCTCATTTAACTCATACAAGAGGAAACTCCCCCTTACCACCTAATCACTCTGTTGTAGTGTTCCAAGATGGAAGAAATAGAACAGCGTCCTTGAAAGGGACCTCTGTGGCCATCTCATCCAACTCCCCCATGCAAAGAACTCACACTATAATATATCTGTGGTTATATACATAATGTATGTATAGGTATGCATGTGTGTATATATCAACATACATATGTGTATACATACCTATATGTGTGTTATATAGATATATAATGTTGTGCACATGTATGTATGCATATATTATATGATTTGCCATGTGTGTATACATACACATGTGTATATTGTGTGACATGCATGTATATGTTATACACTATAACATGTGTATGCATGTGCATGTGTGTGTATATATTTATATTTATATATATCAAGTGGTTATAAAGCCTCTGCTTGAAGACTTTTAAGAAGGGGAACCCACCCCCTTGGAGGCAACCCATCTGGAAAACTAATTGTTGTGAAGTTTTTTCTAGTAACTAGTTTAATTCATCTCTTTGCACTTTGACTCTGGGCTCTTGATTGGGTGCTCTAAAGAAAACAACACCTGGAGAGACATTGGTAAATCCCCTTTCTCCAATGCAGCTCCTCTTTCCTCAATAAGAGTAGGTTTAAGATGCAGAATTTACCATCCCCAGGGTCAACAGCATCCTTTGGCAAGACTAAAAATCCAGCACTCTGGGATGGCTCCGGTACCTCTAGCCCAGGGACAGAGTAAGTGGTAATCAAGAGTTCCCCACCAGCAACACAAAATAGAAAGGGTCCCTGCAAGAGCACCATGGGAATTCCAGCAGGCCCTTAATTAAAGGAAGACCGAGCCTCCCCTCCCGGAGCATGGCTGGAGGGGGGCGGTCCCCAGCAGCTGGGAGCAGGCACAGGCGGCCTGGGAGCCCCAGCCCTGCCTTCTCCCTCCAGCTGGGCCGTGGCGTGTTCCGTGGTGGAAATTAGAAAGCAATGTAACCTCAGCTGACAGGTTTATTAAGACACAGAAGACATTACAAAGGGCCTTTTGACATTATAATCTCTAGCGCAGTCAGGGGTAGAAACCTACTTGCCATCATTATTGAAAGTAATTGGTCAAAAAAAAAAAAAAAAAGAGGGAGAGGGAGGGAGAATTTCCTATAAAACTGTCAAGTTAATTATTTGGGCTACAGGTGTGTGCAGTGTTCTTGACTCCCTGCCTGAAGGGCTGACTGTTGGGGCTCCAGGGGCCCCCTCCCAAAGTTCCCCATCTAAAAGACCAAGAGTAGATTAAATGAAATTATCAGTGCCCAGCTCTATTTGTTAGCTCAGTCATATATATAATGCCACCATCATTGAGGCAGACCAGGAATATACTGGATACAGTGCTAGTCAGAGCTGAATTCAAAGCCTGTGATTCAGGTAAGTGACTTAATTTCTGTCAGCCTCAGTTTCCACATCTGTAAATGAAGAATGATTTTGTCACCTACTTTACAGGGTTGTTGCAATGATTGATTGAGACAATATATGTAATGTGCCCTTTACATATGGTGCAGTGGATAAAGCATCAGCCCTGGAGTCAGAAGAACCTGAGTTCAAATCTGGCCTCAGACACTTCCTAGCTGTGTGATCCTGGGCAAATCACTTGACTCCAATTGCCTTACCAAATAACAACAAAAAACTACATGTTGGCTATTTGATATTAATATTATTATTTTTATTGTGACCATTGTAGTCCCAATTTTCAAAACTGTATAAAACTCAATAATAAAGCTTTAAGTTGAAATGCTACAGAGAAATTCTCTGGACAAAAGCCATTCCTTCTCCCTTCTTTGTTTTCCATCTGTTTGCTTTTAATTAAGCTATGTGTATATGTAAGAATCACAAAAATAGAATGTTAGTGCTGGCAGTGGCTTTATAAATCACCCAATCTAACTTCCCATAATAGGGTTGTCCCTACCACAGAGTAGGGCAAGAATCTGGCCTTTGCCTTCTCTGAGGGAACAAAGCATAATAAATTTCATATAAGAAGAAATCTTGGACTCTAATGTTCTGTATGTACAGATAAGGAAACTGAGGCACAGCACGGCTAATTGACTTTATATATTTGTCTGAAGTGGGATCTCTAGGGCAAAACCACTCTTCCCCACCTTCGCATTTCTTATCTATCATCTCTCTCTCCATCTATCCATCCATCCAGGTATGCATCCATCCATCTACACATACATACATACATCATACATACATCTATCTGTCTATCCATCCATCCACACACACATATATACATACATACATACATACATCATCCATCCATCTATCTATCTACCCATCCACCCATGTAGGCATCAATTCATCCATCATCCATCCATCCACCCATCCATCTATATCTATCCATCCATCCATCATCTATGTCTATCCACCCTTCCATTATCTAATCTATCTATCTATCCATCTATCCATCATCCATCCATCCATATATACATACATCATGCATGCATCCATCATCTATCCATCTATATCCACCCATCCATCCATCCATCTATCCATCTACCCACCCATCTATCCATCCACACATCCACCAACCCACCCAACTATCTGTCCATCATCCATCCATCCTTACATACATATATCATGCATACATCCATCATCCATCCATCCACCTATCTATCAATCTATATCCATCCATCCATCCATCCATGCTTCCATCCATCCACCCATCTATCTATAGCTGTCCATCCACCCATCCATCCGTCTGTATCTATCTATTCATCCATCCATCCATCCATCCATCCATCCATCCATCCATCATTTATGTCTATCCAACCTTACATCACTTAATGTATCTGTTTTTCTGTTTGTCTGTCTATGATCAGGAAGACAATTATCCTCTGTCTCATTTTCTCATTTTTTAAAAAGATAAAGTTGAATTACATGACCTCTAAGTCTTCTTCCAGCTCTAAATCTATAATCATGAATATAAAATGATTAAACTAAGCTTGGTCCCCCAGTGATGATACAGAGCCAAGTGGCTGGGGAAGTAGAAGGAGGTATCCAGAGATCATCTGGCAAACAGAAACAAAGAAGGTAATTAAGTCTAATTAGATAATTGAATTTCTGCTTGTGGGGCAGCATTTGCTGGTGGCAGAAATGTGCTAATTGCCCATTAAAGGTACCTAAACAGGTTGCTTCCTCCTATCTAGGAAAAAAAAAAAAAAAGAAATGCTAAAGTAATTAAGAAGAGCCTCAATCAGGACCCCCAGCTTCAAAATCCACACTTTAGCACAACAGTTCAAAGTGAGGGCTCTCCAAGAAAGCTACCTCAAAAAGAGACAGGTGTCTCTTTTTAATAAGAGAAATTTATACAATAATGACAAAAATTGTAAAGACAAACAGCTTTGACAGACTTGTGAACTGTAATCAATGAAATGATCAGCCATGATTTGGGGGGAATGACAATAAAGAAATGTTACCCACCTCCTGACAAAGGGGTGACAGGTGAAGAAAAAATATTGAAAGAGAGATGTATTTCTGGATGTGGACAGTGTAAAAAAAAAAATGTTTTTCTTTACGATGCATATGATTTGATACCTGAGTTTTCATTTCTTTGAAACTAGAGAGAGAAAATAAATGTTTGATTGAAAAATAAAAGAAAATTAAAGTTTCATTTTTGTTTTAAAAGACAAAAACTTAAAGATATTTCAAGGATAGAAGTCAAGGAGACTTTTGCAGACACCACTATAATTTGAGCAATATTTTTGTTTTGGCCAGGATGTGGTTTTGTTTGAAATTTTTTAGAATGTAAAGATAAAAGTTTGTGAAAAATAATATGAGGATGACTTAGTTCAGGGGCCTGGACCATGAATTACTAAAAACAACACTAATGAGGAATACTTTACTTCAGAGTTTATCACACATTGGCAAATATTGTTGAATTGAACTGAAAAGCTCTCACCAAAACTGTGTGCTAGTAAGAGAAGATGCCATTGTCTCATTTATGGGATCGGAGAGAGAAATCAAGATCCAGAAAGGAACATCATTGTCACTAACATTCTTGCCATGATCAAAAGGTTCAACAGAAGAAACTGATAGGATTTTATCAGTGGAAATGACTTTCAAAAAAAGCATTACCATGGGCTTTCCTACTGTACCCCAATGTGTATGGGATTTTTCAATTTCCCTTGCAGAAGTAATCTTCCACATGTACTGTCTCCCTCATTGAAATGTAAGCTCTTTGAGGACAGGAACTGTTTTCTGTTTCTATTCCCAGCACTTGGAACAGTGCTTTGCACATAGTAAGGGCTTAATAAATGCTTTCCTTCATTCCCCTGCATACACATACATAAAAGTACAAACATTCCACATACATATATTAACTGCCTTTCTTGTCTCACCCACTACAAAGTAAGCTCTCCATGAGCAAGATGATTTTTACTGCTTTTGTATCTATCCCCAGCACCAAGCACAATGCCTAGCACTTATTAGGTGCTTAATAAATGCTTGTTGATTTATTCATACTGATTTTTTGTCTGAGGGGATTGTCAAGTGGAATGTCAAGTTGCAAGTTAGTGCCTGGTAGTCCTTTTGCTAATTAAAATTAGATCCAAATAGGGAGGAAGGATGCTTATTTTCTGAAAACAAAGAAAGTTTCTGTCCTACTCCACTCTTTCCTGATTATACATTTGAGAGCAATCTTTAAAGAAAGGGTTTTTTACCTGAAGTCCATGAGCTTATTTTTTTTTAACTATAAATAGGTAGATAGATAAATAGATAGGATAGATAGATAAGATAGATAATAGGTAGGCAGATGATAGAAAGATAGGTGCTAGCTAGATAAGGTAGATAGATTAGATAAGATGGGTGATAGGTAGTTAGGTGGATAGACAGATAAGAGATAATAGATAGGTAGACAGATGATAGATAAGATAGATGGAAGATAGATAGATGGATAGATGGACAGATAGTCACATTTCAATATAATTGGTTTCTTTCATGATTCTTTTATTTTATGCATTGAAAAATCTTCTGCAAAGAAGGCCACAGACTTTACCAGTCTGCCAAAGCAGTCCATGACACATAAAAATATTTAAGAATGCCATCTTTAGAAAAAGCCGTGACTTGTCTCTGTGCTTGGCTGGTCTATTAGGTTATTTTGTTCCTTAGTACAGTCAACTCAAATACTCTCCAGAATTTAGGGGAAATTTGCCTAAGGTTTAAAAAAGGATCCAGGGCTCACTTTTGGCCCTTAGTGCATACAGAGGAAACCAGAGAAAATCTTTAGCAATCTGTCTCAGAAGGCTTTTTTATTCCCCAGGTTGGTGTATGTGGGCATTATTATTGGAAATAACCTGAGGGATTCTAACATTTATTGGCAAGGTTGGTAGTCATATCTCCAAAATGAACACTATCAATGTCAAACAGGATTACAGTGATCCTTATCTTAGCACAGAGAAGAGAACAAAGGCTTTTTCTCCATCTTTTCTCTCCAAAGAAATTCACTCTGAAATGCTGAAGTTCTTGCTTTTCTTTGCTGTCACCATAAAGGGTCACTTTCTATTTAATTTAGGCCCTTATTTTCCCAATATTATGATGTCTGCAATAAGCATTGAACTCAACAGGAGAATTGCAGATTGTTGATTCTTTCGCTAATAATTTGGATTTTGTGTGTGTGTGTTTGTGAATACTCATCAATTAGTCTGTACATTTTGAAGAGGGTTTGCAGAGGGACAATGAGCTGAGTCCAGAATTGAATGATTAGGGAATAGGCTAATTATTTTAGGAATTGCACAGAGTTTTCAATCATTCCAAGATGCGCTCTGCCACAAAAGCCCATGGGAATAGCAGGATTCTCTTGGTGATGTTATTTGTCTATTAATTATGGAACAGGAAAGGTTCAGATACTGGACACTCCAAGAGACCCAAAGGAGACCAAAGTGAAGATGGCTTATGTGCAGGAAGGAAACACAAAAGAAATCCACAAAGAAATATTGACCAGGAAAGAAGTCAGCCGGTAAAGTGCAAGACTTGGGGATGAAGTCTCAGGAGTGGCTGATATCCATGGTATCCATGAAGGGAAGAAGGGCCATTCAAGGACCATCCTGTACCACCCCTGACAGAGAATGACCTTAGAGGGAGAGAAAGGACTGCAAAGGGGAAGAGCAAAGTCCCCTTCCCCAAGGGAGCAGTTGCTTGGACTCTTGAAGGAAGCCAAGAGCAAGAGAGAGAGTGTAACATTCCAGGTAAGGAGAAATGGTCCATGGGGGTGGGATTTGGAGCATCATGAGGGACCAGAAAGTGGGACACAGCTACAGAACATATGGGGCAAGGCAGTTTTGGAGAAGATTGAAAGGGGGAGAGAAGCAAGGTTAATTGCTCTTTGACCCTGGAGGTATATAGGAAGCCATTTAGGTTTATTGAATGGGAGTGGTCAGCTCTCTGGACTAGGAAAATCACTTTGGCCATAAAGAGATAGACACCGGGGATTATGTAAAGGCTTGAAGTGAGGAGAGCAATTATCCTGGTAATTATCCAAGTGAAAAGGGGGTGGCTACCAGAATGACTAAAAAGGATTATGTTGCTCAAAAGAAAGGGAAAGTAAAGAAGACTTGAAAGTTTGGGGAGGAGACAGGAAAGAAAATAAGTTCTGAGTCCCTTGAAATAACTTTTCCCCTCCAACTTTCTAATTTATTTATTTACTTTTAAAATACTTTGCTTTATGGATCACATTGGGGGAGAAAACTCAGAACAAAAGGAAAAAAAAACATGTGTGAGAGAAAGAGAGGAAAAAAAACAGAAAAAAGAAATGAATGTAACATGTGTTGATTTACATTCAATCTTTATAGTTCTTCTGCTGGGTACGGGTGGTGTTTTCTATCTAAAATCTATTGGGATTGTTTTGGATCACTGAACCACTGAGAAGAACCAAGTCTTTCACAGTTTGTTACTGTGTACAATGTATTCCTGGTTCTGCTTGTTTCACTCAGCATCAGTTCCTGTAAATCTTTCCAGGCCTTTCTAAAATCAGCTTGTTCATCACTTTTTTACAGAACAATAATATTCCATTACTTGATTACTTATTCAGCCATTCCCTGATTAATGGGCATCTACTCATTTGAAATAACTTTTAATATTTATCTAGTCAATGTAAAATTGGCTCTAGAACTTTGCACATTATACCATTACTGCTCCCATAACCATTATGTAGGAGGTTCGGTTTTCTCCTTTACTCATCATTGTTGATAGATGTAAGAAGAAAGAAAGAGGGAAGGAAGGAAGGAAGGAAGGAAGGAAGGAAGGAAGGAAGGAAGGAAGGAAGGAAGGAAGGAAGGAAGGAAGGAAGGAAAGAAAAAGACCAATGGATTTTCAGGGCATATTTATGTCCCAAGAGTTCCAGC
>JAJPUD010000082.1:273936-286819 GCA_023553655.1 Myrmecobius fasciatus | reverse complement strand
AAGACCAATGGATTTTCAGGGCATATTTATGTCCCAAGAGTTCCAGCTCGCTCCAGGGGCACAAATATGGGTGTTGGGCTCGTGGCTGATTTGTTCAC
This sequence comes from Myrmecobius fasciatus, assembly GCA_023553655.1. Lineage (NCBI taxonomy): Eukaryota > Metazoa > Chordata > Mammalia > Dasyuromorphia > Myrmecobiidae > Myrmecobius > Myrmecobius fasciatus. Next base: position 286,721 of record JAJPUD010000082.1, on the reverse strand, counting down.
AGAGTTCTAGGTAATGTCCTTCTGGTCCCCATTCCAAGTCTCCTTCCTTTCAGTCTTCCTAAAACCCTGCAGTCCTTCCTACCTCTGATTTCTCCTCCTCCTGCACTAATGAGAGCCCTGTTCCCTTTTATTTTGCATCTTCTCTTAGGACAGAGTAGCTCATCACAATCTCTCCTTACCCCTTTCTAACAGCTCTTAAAATAATTGAAATCTGTTACTACTTGGCCAGTCACTCAGAGGTAAAAACTGATGGCTCATCCTTCCTTTGGGGCACAGACTTACAAATGTGATTGTATATCCCTAGTCACCCAAGTGCCCAAAATTACCCAGGCAAAAGCTGTTCGTCTAAAAGAGAGGGCCTGGCAATCACCACCTTTTTAAAAAATACAGAGGGAAACCCTGCTGTAAAGGCCTGGGGAATGAGTGATGCATTGGATCCCTCAGGAGAGATATCTTCTAGCCTCTCTCCAGCCGTTAGGCTGATTTAATTAATCTAACACACGGAGCAGATTTTGCTCTTCATTTTCAAGTGCATAGTCTATTAACAGTTTCCATAAGCACTCTGATTATGCAGGGCTCTTGTCAATGGATCCCTGCCAATACCAACCATGGAGCTAATGATCTGTGCTTGCCAGCTTCAAGGTGAAGGACCACTCTTGGGTCCACCTCCCTGCCACTCAAGAAGCATCCTCCCCTGAGAACCTTGGGAGAACAGGTGCCCGCCCTCCTAATGTGCAGAGCTGAGGTGGGCCCAGAGGATGGGGAGAAGGGAATAAGGAGGAATTCGTGCTTCCTGTGGTTACTGAGTTAGCCATCAGTGAAGAGAAGGAGGAGAAAGCTGCATCTGAAAGGAAAACATTCTGGACTCACTGACTCACAGGGATGTCGGTTTTGTCTTTTGTCCTTTGTTTTGCTTTGTTTTTGTTTTATGTGGGTGTGGGGGTGACGATATATCTCTGAGACTACATTAAAGAAAGCAGGTCAAAGATGATTTCCCTAACAATTGATACCAGCCCTGCAACAACACCCAAGTCTCAACAGATGTACTCTTCTTCTCTATATTCTTTTCTTTTTCTTCTGGTGAATCTTATTTTAAAGCTCTTGAGGGCAGGTACTACAAAAGTCCCTGCAGACGTCCAACTCCAAACACCATCTTGACATTTGGGGATTTGTGAGATTCTCCAAAGCTTCCAGTGTTTTCAGGAAACACTTAAACACAGTTCAAGGGCACTTTTGAGATGAGGGGGAAAACTCTCAAATGGCTGCCTTGTCACATACGCCTGGGGGGGGGCGGGGCTGGTGACCAAGACTTCCTGCACCGGGCTGGCAGACAGTCTTGGGCAAGATTATTATGGCCAAACCACTCTCGCATGTGTGGAGAAGCTAATCAAGATGGCCCCTTTGGCTTTGTTTTGTTTCTCCCCCAGTTAAGATTCAAATGCTGCCTTTGAAGCTGTGGATTTCACAGCATCATTATTCTCTCTCCACAGGTGACTCTCGGGTCTCTATATCCAGACACAGTCTCTCTCCTGAGTTCTAGTCCCAAATGACCAACAGTCTAATGGATCTTTCAAACTGAATGTTTTATAGAGATCACCATGTCCAAAACATCTCATTTTTATTCACCTTCAAAATCCACCTATTCTCCCAGTTTCTATCAATCCTACAAGTCATCCACACTTTCAACCTCAATGTATGTAGACACATGCACACACACACATATACATACATAGATCTAAATCTAGATCAGTCTATCTCTATCTCTATCTAAATCTAGATCAATATATCTCTTTCAATCTAGATCTATCTATATCTCTATCTAAATCTAGATCTATTTATATGATCTCTATCTAAATCTAGATTGATCAATTTATCTATATCACTATTTTTATCTATGTATATTTCTTTATATCTATCTATAAATATCTATATCTATCTCCATCTCTAGCTATCTATATCTAAATCTAGATTGATCAATTTATCTTTATATCCTGTATCTATCTACACACACACACACACACACACACACACACACACACACAAAAGCTTGTAGGCTCTATGTGGAATCCAGGTGCTGAAAATTAATGGTGGAGGAAGCTAATTATTTGCCACTGGGGATTCTTAATGTCTCTCAGATGAAGAGAATATATGGTTCGGAGGAAAAAGTGCTAGATTTGAAGTCAGAGGATTAGAGTTCATGTGCTATGACTATTTAGAAAAAATAACCTGTCAACCATAATTACAAATGAAATTTTTCATTTGTGTTGTTTTTAGTTAAAATAAGACCATCTTCACAAGTAGATGGGAAATGAGAAAAAAGGTCAAAACCTTTTAAAATAGTGTAAATAAATATACAAATATAAATGTAAACAGTTAAGCTGATTCCCAGGAAATTACACAAGCCAAAAGCAGGAAAACAAAAAACACAAAGTCTACAACTTTTTAAAGGTCAAGAACACTAATAATAAAAATTTAACCCTCTTACCGTAATGATCAAACTGTCTCAAAGAAGAAATGTTTGAGGTGGGGCACTATAGGGAGAGAACAGTGCATATCAGGCTTATGTGTTATGGTTAGTTCTGATTATTTCTTTTTCCTTTTCATTCTTTATTACAAAGCACATATCTGAGAGGGAGATGAAAGATATTTTTAAAATTTGAATGGAAAAAATTAAAAGATGATAATCATTGAATAATTCCCTGGAATAACCTCCAAAGGGGGTCAGAGTTAGAATGGTTGGGGCTACAGAAAACCAGAAAGGTTACTAGGAACATTTAAATATTTACTTCTCCAAGACTGAGGCACAAAACATTAAAGAATCCATTTACCAACTGACACTAGCAAAGACTCTCTTGTGGTTGCAAGTAACCAGATATTGGATAACCTCAACCTATATGTATACCAGACAGAAAATTAAGGGGGAACAGAGAGAGAAAGAGACAGAGACAGAGAGAAAAAGATGTGGGGGGGAGGGGAGAAAGAGACCCAGAGAGAAAGATACAGAGGAGAGAGAGAGAAAGCGACCCAGAGAGAAAGATACAGAGGAGAGAGAGAGAAAGATACAGAGGAGAGAGAGAGAGAGAGTAGGATGGGGGGGGAGGAAGACAGAGAGAGAAAGAGACAGAGAAGAGAGAGGGGGAGAGAAAGAGACAGAGACAGAAGAATGGGGGAGAGAGAGATACACAGAGAGAGACAGAGAGAGAGACAGAGACAGAAAAGGATGGAGGGGGGAGAGAGACAGAGACACAGAGAGAAAGAGATAGAGAAGAGAGAGGGAGAGAAAGAGACAGAGACAAAGAGAGAGTGAGAGAGGAGAGAGAAAGAGAGAGACAGAGAGGAGAGAGAGAGAAAAAGAGAGACAGAGACACGGAGAGACAGACAGGAGAGAGAGGGAGAAAGAGAGAGACAGAGAGAGGGAGTGAGAAAGAGATACAGAGAGAAAGATGGAGGGAGTGAGAAAGACAGAGAGAGTGAGAAATATTAGTGATCCTGTCCAAGTCACTTAACCTCTAAATACTATGGAGGAGTCTTTAAGACTAATCTTGGATGAATGATTGATCCAATAGATTGTGAGCTTGATCACAGTGGCTGTCTTTTCTTATTGTTTCTTATTTCTTATTGTTTCTCCAGTACATAATTCCTGGCATATAATAGGCATTTAATAAAGGTCTATTGATTGATTGGTTCGTCTTCATTAGTGGAGTAAGTTTTTATACGTGGAAATTTCTTCATAGATGAAATTACAAATATAGACTAAAGTTTAAAAAAATGGTAACTACATATTTTATGAACACATGTAACAATATAACAATACCAATGAAATCACAGACCAAACGAACTAGAGAAATGGCTCTACCTTTTTTGTCCCAGAAATACTAATAACTAGAATTTTTACAGTGGTTAAGGCTTACAAAATATTTTATATTTATATCTCATTTATCTGTCTTATTATGATGTATGAGCATCCTAATATGAGTTATAGTACAATTTTTATTCCCATCTTAGAGATGAAGAAACTGTGAGAAGGTAAGCGACTTTCCCAGAATCACACAGCTAGTATCTTCATGAGGCAAAAGATTTAAAGTCAGATCTTGAGTAATCCCAAATTCCAGAGTTAATCCATTGCAAAATTCACTCATCAGAGAGTGATGGGCAAAAGATGGGAAAGAAGAAGCTTTCTAAGTCTCTCCTCCATATTTGCTGAGCATTCTGTTAGGGAAACACATAGACTATTTAAGAATTATATAGAAAATATACAAGTTTTTCAAAGTGAAAAACAATAAGAACCAAAGTATACCCTTTCCTATTGCCTATACAAAGTTCTTATTATGGTGAAAACACATTTTGGACAGACACAGACTGGTCAGGACCCCTTTGGGGCCATAAATAAACCACTTTGTTGTCTACCATCTGTGGCTGGGCACACACATACACACACATAATATTTTTTTTTTTTGCCAACTGCTTACAATAGGTCAATCAGCACCCCATATTTCTAACAGGCAGGGCCAAACTGATTATCCGGACTCTGCAGACAGAATCTCTAAAACAAACTTTGAGTGACTATTCTGAGATATCTAAACAGTTGACACAATTTCCAATCCCTGATTTCTGGCAAGGTTAATTAGAGAAACACAAAACAAATGGCCAATTTCTCCTTTCCAGCTAATGAGCTTGTAAAAATGGAAGTGTTCCAAGGAATATACCAGACTGTAGCTTGGGGACCTGGCAAAATGAGATACCTTCCTCACACCAAGCATCTTCCCCTATCAATCATTTAAAAGGTTTCTGTTTCTTAATTTGCTCTTCCTGCTTTTATTTTTATAATTTCTCATGCTACTAAAGATTTTGGAGCAATGTTGCTTTTCTCTCTTTCCTTCAGTAATTTAAAACAAATATTTTTAGAGACAGGTGGATACTGTAGGTTAATGGTTCCCCCCTTTCAGAAAAAAAGATTATCTCTTTCTTTGTTAGGAACAGGAACAGGGATAAGTTCCTTTAGAGACAAACTTCTCATAGACTTGTCTCAGTCATCACTTTATTTGGTATGATATAACAAAGCTTTCAGAGAATTTTAGAAATGGAAAATAATAATAATAATAGCTAGCTTCAATATAGTGATTTAAAGTTTTCAAAGCATTTTACAAATATTATTTCATTTATTCCTCACACCAACCCAGTGGGTAGATGCTATTATTATATTCTGAAACACCAAAGATACTGGAGTGTTTTGCCATTTCCTTTTTTTATTGATGAGGAAAATTAGGGATTAAATGACTTGTTCAGGGTCCCACAGGCAGTAAGTATCTGAGGCTCATTTTGAACTCAGCTTTCTGACCACAAGACTGATGTTCTCTCCACTGTTCCAGCTGGCTGTCCCAACTAGGTTCATACAAGAAGACAGACACAAGAGTAAATGGGAGGCAATGCTTGATGGTGAGTTGTTGAATTTTTATTTCCTAGCCAGAATGAGTATGTAAGGGTTGTACATAGGGTCACTCAACCTAGACTAATGGTGCTGCTTTAACCCAGACCCTTAAGGGACCTGCTTCAATGAACCCACCTTAATGATCTGTCATTAGCATATGAATTGTTTATATGTAAATTGTTGCTTCTAAACGGGCTGAGCAGTTTGTTCCCTTAAGTTGTTTAAACATTACACTATTCACATGAACAGTCAAGCCTTGTTTAGATGGAGTAAAAACTGCAAGGCAATTCCTGTTCTAGTCATAACAACAACTCACGTATGAAGTACTTGCTAAGATTTTTGCTGTACAACTATTCTGTGAAGTGAGAAATGCAAGTATTATCTTCCCCAAACAGCTAAATAAGGAAATTGTGACTTAGCTATGATCATAGAGTTAATAAATGCCGGAGGCAGGATTTGAACTAAGTTCTTCTTGTAACTCCGGATCCAGCTCTTTTTCCACTATAACAAATCACATGAATTCTCAGTTAACAGATGAATGGGATCCAAACTTAGGACTCTGTAGTTTCTCCACTCTAAGAGATTTTCCAACTGCTCCACCGGAACTTAGTTTAACTGTAGATAAATTGTTTAAAAGATCCTGCTTTGATTCAATTAAACAAACACTGTTGAGGGCCCTCCATATGCAAAGGTCTGAGGGAGACAGAAAGTTGTCCATCCCCTCCAGAACTTTATGACCCAATAAAGAACTGTGGGACGCATAATTGCCCAGTTTACAATATAAGAAACTGAGGCAGGGCTCTAAGGGATGGCATTTTATTAAGGAGTCCCCAGTCCCAGCCCGTGAAGTAAATTTCAGATCTTCCTCGTGATCTGAGATGCTCCCTTCCTCCTTAGTTTTATAGTGTTTGACATTCGGAACACACAGGTGAAACAAACTAAAAATACAAAACCTCACTGATTTCTAGACTTTGCCCTTGACTCTCCAGGAGGTCTGCACACACAATACAGAATCCCATTGATTGAAAATGGCTAATGAACAGAACTTGACATTTCAGGAGATCCCACCCAGGAGGCCAGCAGACCCAGGGGCTGTGCTGATACTTATCTATAAGGATTAAGTAGACTTATCTATAAGGCCATATAGATAAGATAAGGCCATAAGAGGCCACAGTGAGCCTCACTTACTAGTCAAGTGCCATAGCCATCTCCCCATGTTGGGCGATAGAAGGATGGCTAAAATGGCTCCATGTAATTGAGTCACCTCGGCTACTCTGGGCTTGACCACCGTGACAGGGCAAAAACCAGGAGATCCTCTCCTTAGCTTATTTTGATTAAATAAATAAGCTTACAATTTGCAGTTCACAGTTCCAAGGCCAAAAACCAGAATTTATAATCACTAATTCAATGAAATCAGATCAAACTGATGAATATTGTTTGGAATAAAATAAAGTAATCACAGAAGACAAGGCAGAGTCACAAAAAACTATAACAACTTTGGGAAATAAGTATTATTATTATTCTCCCTATTTTACTCTTAAAGAAATTGAGGCAGGGAGTCACTTGATTAGTTTCTCTCAGGATTTGAATTCAGATCTTTCTGACTAGAGAAGAAAACTGAGAAAAAAAGCTAAGGATATCTAACTTTAAAAGTCAAGAAATAATAAAGATGCTGAATATCACTAGCAAAAGCCTGTTGGCTCCCTATTGATATCCTTAAATGAGAATGCTCTCAATAAATGGATGACTCCCATGAAGATTCTGTATGGAGCAGGGTAGGTATATAGGTCAGTAGTTGTTGATACTCTCTTGGCCATTTTTTTTTCCTTTAAATTTAGACATTTTCTCCCTATGGCTTAAGTAGCTTCTCCCTCTTTAGATTTCTTGTATAATGATTCCCTTAATACCCTCAAAATTGTTCTTCTGGCATGGATCTCTATATACTTGGTCCAATCTCGTTACTTTTTTCTTTTCATCTTGGTTCTCTTTAGCACCTTTTTAATCTCCTATACATAAGGGTATATAGTGATTTTTGATCCATTTGAACACTTAAATAAAGGTAAATAAGAAAAGAAATCTATGGAAGAAAGAATACAAATGGTTCAAGAGACAGGAAGAGAACCAGAAAAGTACAATGAAAAGAGAGGGCATCAAGAAGAAAAGTATGATCCAAAGTAGCAAATGTTGGGTGAAAGTGATGGTTTATGAGGGCTGAGGGAGCTGACTGACCTCTGAGAGAACAATTTTGCTGTTAGAGGGGTAGGGAGGAAAGATGGATTGCAAGAGACTGAGGAATGAGTTGGATGATAAGAAAGTTGATGTAATGACTGTTGATTACTCTTTTTCAAAGTTCAGCAGAGAATGAGAAGAGATGTAAGACTGAAACTCATCAAAGTATCAAGGTCAAGTGTTTTATACTGAATTTTAGCCCAGGAAAGATGTGTAACTATAAATAAAATGAAAGGTACTAATGGAAAGGGAAAGATTGAAAAGGCAAAAAAAATATGAATGACTCATTTATTCAACAAATACTATTCTTAGCACAATGCCTGATCCAGAGTAAATGCTTAAGAAAGGTTTATGGATTATAGGAGGTGAAAAAGTAATCAATGTATTAACAAATATTTGTTAAGATCCTAGTATTTCCAGGCACAGTGCCAAGCAAGAAGGATATAGTATATAGAATGCAATAATCCCTTTTATTAAAAGGCAGAGTTTCCGTTCTAATAATTACATTCTAATAATTCTAATTCCTCCAAAAGAGGGAGGAATGAAGATCCAGGTAGATAGGCTAGCCTTAGCCAAGGGAAGAGGAACCTCATCCCCTGAAGGAGGAAGAAATAAATGATAGATGTAAGGCTTTTGAGATAGAGACAAAAGGACATAAGGGAATTTAACTCTACCTTCTTAGCAAAGTAAGATACAAGGCAGATGAAAGTAGAAATGTTTTAAAATGTCTAGGGGAAATTCATGAGCAGTTCAAGTCATCTCCATGCAGCAAACAGAACCCACCTGGAATTAAATAACCTATTGTGTAGTAAACCAAATCAGAATAATTATATGACTTTTACTAGCAATTCTCAGCTACTGGGCAGTCAATTTTGAGCCACAGCTATCTCCCACCAACCACATGAGGGGGAGTTTTTGGATTGTGTCACCAGCCTTCCAAATTGCCTCCTGAGTGATCCAAGGAATGCTTTCTCTTATTTCTGAAATCACTGAAGATCCATTCCTGTGTGCTTTCCCAGAAGCCAGTCATGGAGATCTCTGATTATGATTGTCAAAGAGTAATCCAAATTAGGAATGGGGTTTGGGGAAAAAAAGGCAAAATTAATGAGATTCCTTCCTCCACAACTGGCTGGCTTCTGTCTACCAGCTGCCCAGAAGAGCATCGACTTTGAATAGAATTAAATCACTATCTACCACCTAGGTTGTCATCCAAACACTTACTTCCTAAGAGTTCCTTCAAATTTTATTTTCTGTAGCAATGGGACTTTACTTCCTGCCTGAACTTATGTTATATGTGTAAGTGTTATTTTATGTTATATATATATTATGTATTATATATGCCATATATTTAACATGCATTATATATGGTCTGTATTATATGTGTTATATATTCCATATGTTACACATTATGTTTTATATATTCTATATGTTGCATATTTTATATACATCATGTATGGTCAATATATATGTTATATATTCTGTACATGTTATATGCATTCTGTATACCATATGATTTTATATGTTATATATGGTCCATGTTATATGTGTTATCTATTCCACACATGTTGTCTATTATATGTTTTATGTATTCTGTATGGTGTATATTTTATATGGTCTATATTATATGATATACATTCCATATGTTATATGTTTTATGTATTCTGCATGTTGTATATTTTATATATGTTATATATGGTCTATATTATATGTGTTATGTATTCCATGTTATACATTGTTTTATGTATTCTGCATGTTGTATATTTTATGTTATATATGTCTATATCATATGTTATGTATTCCACATATGTTATACATTATAGGTTTTATGTATCTGTATGTTATATATTTTATATATGGTCTATATTATGATATATATCCAATATATGTCATACATTATGTTTTATGTGTTCTATATATCCCATACATGTTATATATCATATGTTTTATATTCTGCATGTTTTATATTTTATATATGGTCTATATTATAGGATATATATTCCACACATGTTACACATTATAGGTTTTATATATTCTATATGTTAGAGAGTAATGCCTTTGCTCAGAGGGCTAACTACTTGGAAAGATGAGGCCCTCAAATCCAAGATAACCACTGCCCATTGAATGTCTAAATTGCAAAACTGGGAAATACCAAACCTTGATACCGCCGCGGCTCTATAGCCGACAAAACTAATGTGACTTAAGTGCAGGAAGAGAAGTATTTGGGATTATTGGTTAGTTGAATCCCTGTCATTACACTGGAAGTAATGGCAGGGCGCATCAGGCTCAGAGATAATGGCATAATTGCAAAAGTGGATCTATTTTGGGTAACAATACCTTAGAATAGGGGAAGATGTGACAAATAAAGCCAAACAAAAGGAAGGGACTGCACTATTTCTCCTCGCGGTAATGGCACTGTGGAAGGCCTAAGTGGCTACATTAGTGAGATGATGACAGAGAAAGCTTTGGTCCTTGTCTTTCACAATTCCACAAATGATGACAACAATCACAGAAAAATGTAATTGTTGGGCAGGACCGCTGGGGGAAAGCACTCTGTTCTAGTCCCCCGAAAAGTCTGCAAGTCATCAACAAACCTTGCAGCAAGGTGGAGGCGGTGACTTTTCCAAACCTGGCAGAGACTAATGCATCAGAAGCACATGACGACTATTTTCAGAGACAAATGACCAGGCTTCCCAGAAGGCTCTGGCACAGAGGAAGAATGCTAATGGACACAGCCGTCTGACCATTGGCCAGGGGCCGGTAACAAGGACTCATGTTCTGGAATAAGGATTAGCATCCTAAAGGAGGCTTCCTCTACTTGTCTGTTCCAGCCCAACCCATTTGTACAGACAAGAAAACGGGCTGGAAGAGAACAAAGGCAATTTATTTATGGTCATAAGAAATCTAGGTTTCCTGACTCCAGATTCGGGTTCTTTCAGCTACATCATTGTGCTACAGTCCCTAGAGCAAATGGGCTGCAATAAATTAAATTAGCATAATTAATAACTTTAAAGAAGCAAAAAAAAAAAAATCAAAATATTCAAATTTTTGTTGCTTTCATTAGTTTGGAAGCTCCCATCAATGCAGATCCCAATCCACTCATACCTTCTCATCCTGATGGACTGATGAACATTTTTTAAAGCTCTTAGACAAACATAGGGCTAAATGCTGGGCCCCACAGGGAGTCTATCCAACACTGTAGAGGAGGCCCTCCCTTTCTCCTAACAGTTTGAGATTATTGAGGAATATTCTGGCTATCAACTCTCACTCTTACCTTGTTACTAACCCATCTGTTCTTCCTGGTATGCGTTTTTTGGACAATCTCTTTGCTCTTCCTTTAAAATAAAAAATCTGGCCACTGTTGACAAATTATCCGTGCATATGTTTTGAAAATAAAAAAGCTTTAAAAAAATAAAATAAAATAAAAAATCTAAAAATCCATTTTAGTGAAACTGTGGGGAAACAGACACGGACAAAGGGATGCCTTTTGTCTGAGTGATTCCATTGTGAGGACTTGGGGAGGAGGGAAGACCCACATACAAAAAATATTAAGAGGTGCTCTATTTGCAAATCACCATTTGGTGATGGATGAAGTGGGTCAAACATATAAATACTAGTGATAATTCTCTCTAGTTTTTGTAACTTGACATGTGATTTAATTTGTGTATTTGTAGGGTTCTCCAGTGAGGAAACTCCCTCTTGTCAATTCAGAGGAGATCTGCAATTTATAATGAAATTTCATTTTCTATAAATTCATTTCTTAATGAAACAATAATAGTGAATATTTGCAGAGGGTTGACTATGTGCTAAGCATGTTACAAATATTACGTTATTTTATGCTCAGAACAACTTTGGGACATAGCTGTTATTGTGATCTCCATTTTTAAAATCGGGAGACTTTAAAATACACAAAAATAATTTTTATATATGTATATATGTGTATGTATATACGTAAAATTCTCTTTCTAGAAATAATGATGCTATTGATTTGAGTAATTCTTCCAGATTCCTGGCCACATATCTCCATAATAACTACATCAGCCTAATGAAAAACTGAGGTTTGTTTTTTTTTTTTTTTCCCCTCATTGCCTCCTCTATTATTATAGTAAACCCATCAGATATCATAGTTATTTTCCTTCTCCTTCATGCTTGGGAAAAGGTCACCTTCTTGTGAAAAAAAAAATCATTTAGTGATGATCAGCTTTCTGGAATGCCTTCTCCTTGATTCTATGTGTTACACCAGATTGTCCAAATATAAGACGTACTTTCCCCTCAAACCAAATTTACCCAAACCAATGCAACCTATAACCACCTTCCTATTAGTATTTATCTTTTTTGATTCTAGCTTCTCAAAGGGAAAGTGAGGCTAGAAACATGAAGTTAGGAATGTTTCGATCAATGAAAAAGCATTTATTAAATATTTACTATATGCCAGGCACTGAGTCAGGAGCTAGGGAAAATAAAGACCTAATTATGAAAAAAATCTGTCAAGAAACTTTTATATTATGGCGGGAGACATTTAAATCTATATAAAATACATAAAAATAATTGTTTTATACATGTATGTATAGTGTGTGTATATGTTATATGTGTATATACATAAAATACTCTTTCTAGAAATGATGACGCTATTGATTTGAATAACGTGCCCCCAGCCGGAGGTAAAGGTGTGCATGTATGTGTGTGTGTATTTGCACACTCACACTTGTGTGTGTCTGAGTGTGCATGTGTGCAAGTTTGCATGTGTGGATATGGGCAAATGTGAGTGATGGCCTGGCTCATTTACTGGCTGGCCACCCGGTGGATGGGGAGGGTCTGATGCCCCCCGCTGCTGGCCTCCTGACCAGGGCTGCCATCTGTATTATGGCCATGGGCTACAACTGGCTTCTCTCATTCAAAGCTCATCTGTTGGGAAGAGATTCTCTATTTTCAAGATTACCTAAAAAACACCCCAAAACTGAGCAGCAGCAATCTATTCCGGGCCCTGTTTCTGGTCTGTTTCTTTGTTTTTTCTATCGGATGTCAAAACGTTTCCCCATAATTGTATTGCCTACAATCTCTCGCACGTGTGGAATGACATTTTTAATTCCATTTTATCTAGGTAGGAACACACACACACACACACACACAC
>JAJPUD010000082.1:256845-273926 GCA_023553655.1 Myrmecobius fasciatus | reverse complement strand
TCTCTCTCTCTCTCTCTCTCTCTCTCTCTCTCTCTCTCTCTCTCACCGATGGGCTTCATTCCCACCCAAAATGAGAGTTGGGTAAAGGGATTCACCAGCCTATTCCACCAAGGAGGAACCCCTTGTCTGTATTTAGTTATGAAATATCACCTGTTGTTGTCTAAAAAAAAAAACCAAACAAAACAAACCACCACCAACAACAACCAAACCACACTGGATTTTGAATTCAGTCTTCTCCCTAAATCTCTAAGTTAAATAGCAGTTTCCCACTTAGGGAAGCAGTAAGTCTAGAATTCAGAAAACAAAGGCCTGGGTAGCCTCCTATCATGGACCTGTTGCTGTTCTAACCCTGTCAGCTTGCCAGACAACAAATGGCTGACTTTAGAACACAGGGCCCACGTCTGCCCAAACCTCGGATAGATGGAACCATTAAAAATAATACTTTCTGTGAACAGAGACGGACCCTGGAGTCAGGAGGACCTGAGTTCAAATCCAGCCTCAGACACTTCCTAGCTGTGTGATCCTGGGCAAGTCACTTAACCCCAATTGCCTCAGCAAAAAGAAACAAAACCAACAAAAAAAGATCACAGAATTCCACCACCACCACCACCCCCGCAATTGGGGTTAAGTGACATAGGGTTAGAGTCACACAGCTAGGAAGTGTGAGACCTGATTTGAACTCAGGTCCTCCTGACTTCAGGGCTGGTGCTCTACCCACTGCACCACCTAGCTGCCTCAAGATCATAGATTTTTAAAATAATAATGCTTTCTTTCTGAAGGGTCCCACTGCCTGGCCAAAGAGCTGGGGGCAGGTTTGGTCCTAGCTTTATTCCTATGAAAAGCAAGCAAAAGGAGCTAATAAGTTCCTAATCGAAGCCCTTAGTCTGATTTCTAGTCTTTTTATTTTTTTCTTTTATTGCTTTGTTGTAAAATTCTAATTGCTAGGAAAGGATCTCAATGGAAGGCTTTTTTTTTTTTTTTTTGCTATGATCTAAATTTTAAATTCTGTTTTTACTAAACTAGAAGTTCCATTCAGATAATCACTAGCATTCTCAGAATTGAACTGATTTTCTGTTGTTAGGAAGAGATTTTAACAGAAAAGAGACAAAGCCCCCAAAATCCAAGAGTCCAGAAGTCGGTGGTGCGCTAGTTTAACTGTCACTATATTCACAGTTAGAAGACCTATGGAGTCCTAGGGCCTAGGTCCTGTGGGACTCTGGGCAAGCAGGGTTCAAATCCTGTGTGAGGTGGGCAAGTCCCTCAGCCTCTCTGGTCTCAGTGCCCTCATCTGGAAAGATGAAAGGACCTGGTTTTAAAGAGATGCCCTACAACTTCTCAGCCTCCCCATTTGGTGGGATGAACCAGAGGATGTCCCAGGTACCTGCACACCATGAATCCAGGACCCTTTGAGAGCTCAGAATTGTGCAGGTCATCACCAAGACTACTATGAGGTATTTGTATTGCTTGTGCCTTCTTAAACAAACTACTCCCTATGCTGAAAGATGTCAGGGACACTCATGAAAAGTGTATTAAGGAAGGAAAAGACGAAGAAGGGGAAAGGAAGTGAAAGAGGAAGAAAACGGGAGAGGGAGAAAGCTAAGAAGGGGAAGGAGGGAGAGGAAGGGGAAAGAGATGAAACAAAGGAGAGAAAGAATAGAAAAAAGCAAGAAAGAAAGGAAAGAAGGAAGGACGAGAGGGAGAGAGGGAGGAAGGAAGGAAAGGAGGGAGAAAGGAAGTGAAAGAGGAATAAAAGGGGAGAGGGAGAAATCTAAGAAGGGGAAGGAAGGAGGAGAGGAAGGGGAAGAAATGAAACAAAGGAGGGAAAGAAGAGAAAAAAGAAAAGAAGAAAAGAAGGAAGGGAGGGAGGGAGGGAGGGAGAAAAGGAGGGAGGGAAGAAGAAAGGAAGGAATAAAATTTTCCAAGATTATTATTATCTAGATTTTTCTAATATAAAGCAACACTAGTAGAATGTTAGTATTAAAAAGAGGGTTCTTTGTTTCCAGAAGAATCTTGAAGCAATCTTTTCAATATAATTAAACTCACTCCTGTCCTCCTGTTCCCCTACAGGATCAATTCATGGTCCATTTGAACTCTTTGCTCCAGATATACATGCTGATAGACACATTGTAAAGACCATCCATCTAAATTTGTAATTTGAAGAAAAGACATTTTTCATCTACTCAATTTTTCCTTTGTAAATGGTTCCTGCCTAAGGATTTCCTGCTAAAACCTTGGGAAGAATTAAAACTCTTCCCAAGTTTTTGACCAGCATGATGTCATCTTCTAACAGGTTCTTGGGGAAGAATCCATCTCTCTACTACCTGGATTCTTCCTGGAGTCTTCTTCTTCCCAATGGGAGCACAGTGGGGAGAGTGGACATTTCCTTGCTTCATGCAAGGATGTTTATGATCAAGAAGCCATTGAATGGAGATACTTCTGTTGGGTCTTTCAAGCAATCTGGGATGATTTTAATCGATAGAAGCGGGTCTTGGAAGGGAAGCTTTAAGATGGGACTTTGCAATATATCAGATACCTTTTTCATAAGCAGCAAAGTGATATCAATGCTTAAATCACAACATAATTGTAAAAAAGGTGTAATAGCAATAATAGTTGACATGCATATAGCACTTTAAGATTAACCAATTAAAATTATGTCTCACTTGATCCTCACAACACCCTTTTGTAAAGTAGTCACCTTAGGCATTAAGATTCCCACTTTACAGATGAGATAATTTAAATTCAGAAAGTAGATTTCATATATATATATATATATATATATGTGTGTGTGTGTGTGTGTATACACACACACATATTAGAGTAATAGAATGATCAGGAAAAGCTTTATATTGGAAGGACACTTGAATTAAGGCTGACTCTTGCATAGGACCAAGTCCATAGTGGACATAAAATAAATGGTTGTTAGTTGATAGATTGATTGATTGATTGGGTTCTGAAAGGATTCCAGAGGTTTCAAAAAATAGAGAGAAGGAGGGAATGGGAATGAGAAGAGCCCAATAAATCACTCAAGGAGCATTTTCTAAGTCCTTATTCTAAACTAGGTTAGAATGTAAATTCTGGGAGGAGACTAAGCCTTCTCTCCCCCCTCCCCCCCCAAGTGGGTGCTGATAGGATTATTCTCTGCTTGTATAGTATTAACTCTTGGAATCCAGGAAGATGCTATAGGTAGGACTAGAGCAAGAAATCTGACCTTTTCACAGGCCCCTTGGCCAGGCAGATGAAGTCTGTGGATCCCTTAAGTGCATAGGACAAAAGCCATAAGATTACAAAGGAATTATATTGAAATAAAGATGCAATTTTCTCTCCATTCCAGTTCACTTTTCTTGGACTCTATCCTTGGTTTTTAGACCCAAGATTAAAATCTCCTGTACTAGAATAACCCATTAATGGCTCCTTGTTTACTAGACTCATGGAGATGATTGGGAACAAGGGAAGGGGGAGAGAACCTGCATTTATTAAGCACCTCCTCAACCAGTTACTGCGCTAAGAACTCACAGATATTATTTCATCTGTCCGTCAGCCTTAGGGGCAGATACTCCCCCGGGGGTGACTATGGTAGGAGCAGGGCCCTTGTGGTCAACTCTAACCCTCTGTCCACAAAAAATATGGACTTGAACTCAAAATCAAAAAAGGGAAAGAATTACTGAAGGCAAAGGAGAATGGACTCAGCCTGAGCCCAGCACAGACAAGTACAGCCAGGTGTCTTTTCTGTTAATCAGAACCCATGGGTGGGAAGACAGAATTAGCAAATTCGGCCCAAATCCACAGATCCAGGTCTCTCCTGAGTCCGTCCACACTCCTGGGACCTTTAGGAGCAGCTGAAAAAGTTCCTTACTCTCATAAATTTTATAGTTAAACATAAAGGAGAGTGATACATTAATAAAACTCCTGCATATTGTGTCACTAAAAAAACCTCACAATTCAGTCATATGCGGGGTGAAAGTGCAATGCAAGATCCCAGGGGAAGGCTAAACACGTGGCTGAGAGGGGCTCCGGCCATCTCATCTGTCAAGCCTCAGCCCTCCCAGGTGGTCGAAGTCTCCGGTTCTGATAGCGCCTGTCTGGTTAAGGGCACACCAGCCCATTCCTTTGTTCCTCTTGAGTTGTAAGCATTCACAGTATGGAAGATTTAAGTCAATGCATGTTTTCCTTCTCTTCTCAAAAGCATCATTTGATTCTCTTTCTCATTAATGTCTATTAATGCCAGGGTTCAGAAATAGAAAGTTAAAATAGCATGAAAGATTTGATAGCTTTTTTGGGGTTGTTGTTTTGCTCGTTTTCTAAAGGATATCTTTAAATCATGTAATTTCTGTCGGTTTATTTGAGGACTCTTATCCCCTTGACTTTTTCTAGCATCTCCACTGAATCGATGGAATAAAAAGTGAAACGTTTAGATTTTGTATGTTGTTGGGTTTTTTAATTTACTTTTTTTGGGGGGGGGTTGTCCTGCAGTTTGGGGGGAAAAGGAAAAGAATCTCAAAGTGGAAATTCCTTCCATTTACTTATTTCCCCAAGGCAAATAAGTAGCTTATTTACAATTCAGAGTCTTTAGAAAGTTATTGGGGCAATTCAGGATAAAGTGGCTCCCCCAAACTAATGTGCCGTTAATTAGAACAGGCTCCAGCAAGATTGTGAAAACATGGGAGGGCTGGGAAGGTACAAGCTTGACAACTGGACTTTCTGACTCCAGAAACAGCCCTCCACATCCCAAAAGCTGCTACAACTTTTGTTGTGAAAAGCACTAAGCAACCAACTTACTTCTTTTTTCACCCGTTTTACCAGTGACTTTTTATCCCATTCCCTCCATCCCTTTCCTTTCTCAGGCCCCTCACTCCATCATCCTGCTCTATCTATCACTTTTCTTAGTAAATGATCTCACCACCTACTTTATTTAATCAATATCACCCATCTCATGTCCCCTTCTCGAAACACATCAATGGGTTAGCCAATCTCTTTCCCATCCTCCTCAAAGGATGAAGTAGTCCTCATCAATATTAGAATTGTTATTTGAACAGCCAGAAGGATCTAAGGTCCTTCAGATCCTAAATCTAATCTCCCTTCAGCAACAAATACTTTCTAACAGGTGTTATTTATATCCCCCAAGTAGAATATAAACTCCCTGAGGGCCGGCCAATTTTGTATTTGTCTTTTTATTCTGAGTAACTAACATCGAATCTATAAGTAGCAGGAATTTGAGATATATAAATATCTGTGATTTGATTAAATGCACAAAGACTCCAGTCCTCCCAGTAGATGACTTCTCCCTCACCTTCAAGCTCTCCACTGGCTCTTTCTTAGCACCCCATAAACATTCTCACTTTCCTGCTTTTCTAAACAAACAAGATCAATGGCCCCTTTGCTCGGCTCTTATCCCTTCAAGCTATCTTCCCATTCCTTTCTCTTTTACCTCCTAACTTTTAGAAAGTATAGCCTAAGTTCTTTGCCTCTAATTCCTTCCCCCAACACACACATTCTTAGGAATAGTTTAGCATCACTGTAATTATTAATTGATACAGAAAGGAATAAAAGAAAACGCTCTGGATGTGGAAACAGAACCAAATTCAAGGGACACTTGTTTTCCATCTGATTAAATCACTTAATCCTCTCTGGATTCCAGGTTTCTTATCTGCAAAACAAAGTTTTGAGCATCTCCTAGTTCTAAGAATTTGAAAGACCGAGTGACCTCTTCTAAGGTCCTAAATTCTAAGATAGCACCCCACAGACTGTGGCTACCTCCAAATAATAATAGTAATAATAATGAAGAGGAAGAGGAGGAGAAGAAGGAAGAACAAGAACAAAAACAACAACAGCAACACGACAACAAAACAAGAGGCAGCAAGTAATGGTCAATTCACTGAGTAAAAGAAGTGTCTTAAGTGACTTCTCTTAAGTCTTCAGAAGGAAGTAAGGCAAAAGGTCTAGGCATTTTAGGGAGAAAGGAAAATGACAAGACTAAAAGGAGAAGTTTATAGGAAAGAGAGATTTACAAAGAGTAAATCTTTTTCTTCTTTGTTCTTCCTTTACTAGTGGACTGGGGGAAGACATATACCGGAGATTCCTTCCTTAACTTTTTTCTCTCTTCTCTGCTTGGCCAAGGAAAGAGCTGCAATTATCCACCAACCCATCCACATCCATGGTTTTTGTTGCTGTGGTTGTTTGTTTTTACTTGGGAACAGAGCTTTACTTCAGAAGTTCTAGCTTTCTTTTTTAACTCTCCTGGGAAGAATAATAATCATTCCCAGGAGTAGGAATCAACTTTAAGTTTGTTTTATAAGAATTATAGTCTCCATTCATTAACTTGGTTTTTGATGGATTCACATGTTTAGAAATTCTTTTAAGCCTAAAAAAGTCCATTAAAAACCTATTAAGAGTCCTCATTAAGTGTTTCTCCTTGTATTTCTCCCTCTGTCCTTCTCCCCTTTGTCTTTCTCTCTCTTACCCACTCCCTACCTGAGCAATACATCACACTCAGCCAATCATTCTCCTAGCCAGGTGCTAAAAGAACCTAAGAGGAGTCAAGCATCCCCCCCAAATCCCTATGCCACTGTCCACACTCAGACATGCTACAACAAGGCATATGTCCCAGCCAAGAGCGGACTAATGAGCATTTAGCATCTGTCTCTCAGGAGGGGAAATGCTGGCACAAATTTGCAGTTCAGTATGTACAATTAACATCTTGTACATCATTTTCTTAAGTCTAGACAATCAACAAAACTATATAAATCAAGCCTTAATTCATAGTATTTGGCTATGTAATCTCCCACACTGAAAATTTAACTAAAATGGTTTGGATATACAACTGGCCCCAAGAAAGTCAAAGACAGAAAGACAGGAAGGGGGAAACAAGTGTTCTTCCTCCTTCCTCCCTCCATCCCTCCCTCTGTTTCTCTCTTCTTTCTCTCCTCTGTCTCTGTCTCTCTTCTTTCTGTTTCTCTGTTTTTCTCTCTTCTCTCCTTTCTCATTTTTCTTCTTTCCCTGTTTGTTTCTCTCTCCTTTCTTTTCTGTCAGTTTCTTTCTTTGTTTCTCTCTTCTTTCTCCCCTCTTATCTTTCCTCTCTCTGTTTCTCTTTCCTTTGTTTTTTTCTCTGTTTCTCATCTCTCTCTCGCTTTCTCTATACATACATATATAGAGATTTATCTCTATGTATGTCATGGCAGCTTTTCCTATGGTAGCAAAGCATTGGAAACAAAATGAGGGCCCTGTGATTGAGGAGTGGTTGATAAAACTATAACATGAACATCATAGAATATCACTGTTGTGTGTGACAAATAGTGAACGTGAGATGAAGAATTCGAGGTATATAAGGAAAGGAACTTTCCTTCCTATGAACTGATGCCAAAAAAATTAACAATGAAAATAAGAGGATCTCTAAAAAGAATTCAAATTGACGTTCAGTGTACCTGATTCTCACTAGATCCCAAGCTGCAAATTGCAAGAGCGTGAGCCAAACCAGCTAAAAGAAACCCAGAGAAAGCAGTTAAAAGGGAAACTACCCAAATCATTTCCCCCACCCCCCATCCCCGGAGGTTCGCACTCCTTAGCCTCCCCAGCCCACTCCAAGGACTTTCTGTTGTTATGCGAAGCAACTTATGTAACAATTTCGGGAAGCTAGGGGGTGGGAACTGCCTCCGGAGAATTCTGCTCAGAACTGTATTTAATCCTGCTCCCCTCCCCCCTTCTTGGGCGATTGCAATTCTCGTGCCTCAGTTAATTAAAAGATCTAGTTTGGGCTGTTTCGTCGAACCTTATTTATTTCAGGTCCTAAAGAAGAGGACGTAAGATATGCTTCCTCCCTGACAGCGAGATCCAGGACCATCCTGTCGGACGTGGCGGGTCAGTCAATCAGCACTTATTAAGCGCTTGGCGGATACAAAGAACGATCCGACACGATTCTTCCACTCCAGAGCTCCCAGTGTAATAGACAACACTATAAATAATCAGTTGCAAACAGTGCGCGCGCACAGACTCCCAAAAGGAAGACTGATTAAGAACCGCAAAGGTTGTTCCTGGTTTGTTTTGATACCTTTTTAGCTTCAGATTTTAGCTGAGATTTACTTGAAAGAAAGCTTGGAGACAGATAAGATATAACCTACAGAAGTAAGACAACTTGGAGAAATGAAGAGCTACATTTGCCTAATTCTGCATCAACTGGTCAGTTTTAAGATAAAAATCTTATCTGCATCCTCAAGGTTTGAATTCAGACTTTGTCAATTCCATCTCTGTCACTCTCCCACACTAGAAAGTCAGAAAAAATAAAATATACCCAGAGACAAGGGGTTAAAAAGAAAGAGAGCAGCCCCAAATGTTTGCAGACTCTGCCTTCTTGCATTTTAAAACGAAGAGAAAGGAGGAAAGTGAATGTGGGAAATTACAGTATATAAATAAAATTATTGATATTATTAATCATTATACAGCCTTAGAGATTTTTGTCTTACGTACATTTCAGAGGCCTACTGAGGCATTCAATTTTCCATACTTATTCATTAAGTAGGGCTATTAGTATGTGCTAGGCCTTGATGTGCAAAAATAACAAATACAAAATTTAAATAAATAGCATTTGATACAGAAATGGGCAATGAAAAGGTTTTTTGTGGTCCTCTTTGCAGAACTTACTTTGCAAAAAAGTTCAATTTCTGTGAGTGACTATAATAGTCCATCAAGGGAGAAATGACTGCAGAGTAGGTTGATGAGGGAGAGGAGAGGAAGAAGACAAAACTGGATTTCATCCCTTGTACCTTTCACGGGGATTATGGCGGGAGTCTCCAACTTAAGTCTCCTTGCTTCAAATTTCAACCCTCTTCAGTTTATCCTGCAAAAGCTGCCAAGTGACTTCCTTAAAGCACAAGTCTAGCCACATCAGGTCCCTGTTCCAAAAACTCCAGTGGCTTTGTGTTGCTTAAAGGATGAAATGGAAATATCTCTGGCACTAAAAGGCCTTTACAACTTGAAGCTAACCTTTCTTGCCAGGCTTATATACAGG
The DNA here is from genome assembly GCA_023553655.1 of Myrmecobius fasciatus. Taxonomy (NCBI): domain Eukaryota; kingdom Metazoa; phylum Chordata; class Mammalia; order Dasyuromorphia; family Myrmecobiidae; genus Myrmecobius; species Myrmecobius fasciatus. The sequence goes on along the minus strand of JAJPUD010000082.1, from coordinate 264,928 downwards.
ACACCTCTGCATCCCACCTCATCATAGTGTATGATTTTTGTCATATAGTGTTATAATCTCCTTGCTAATATTTTATTTAAATTTTTTGCATTGATATTAAGGAAATCAGTTTCTTTCTCTGTTTTTACTATCCCTAGTTTAAGTATTAAAACCATATTTATGTCAAAAAAGGAATTTGGTAAGACCCCTTCCTTACCTATCATTTTTCCAAATTATTTAGCATTTGGATTAAATGGTAGAATAAACATGTAAATCCATCTGGACCTGGATTTTTTTTTTCTTAGTAAGCTCATTGTTGGCTAATTCAATTTATTTTTCTAAGATATGGTTATTTAAGTATTCTATTTCCTCCTTTGTTAATTGGGGCACTTTATAGTTTTTGTAAATATTCATCCATTTCACTTAGCTTGTCACTTTTACTGAATATAATTGTATAAAATAACTTCTAATAATTGCTTTAATTTCATCTTCACTGGTAATGTATTCATCCTTTTCAATTTTGATAGCCATAATTTGGCTTTCTTCTTTAATAAAATTAAGCAATGGGTTATGTGTTTTATTGTTTTTTCCTCCATAAAATCAGCTCCTAGTTTTCTTTATTGCTTCATTTTAGAAAAATTTCTATTTTTTTAATCTCTCTTGATTTTCAAGTTTTCCATTTTGGTGTTTAATTGGAGATTTTTTCATTTGTTCTTTTCTAGGCTTTTAAAATTTTTTTAAATTAGGCTTTTTAAAAATTAATCTGCTTTCTTGCTTTTATTGATGTATGATTATATATGACATATTGATGTACAGAGATATAAAATTTTCCCTAAATACTAACTTGGCTGTCTTACTCAAATTTTGTCATGTTGTCTAATTGTTATCAGTATTTTTTTTTTCTGTATAAACATAGTTACACAATTTTCTTGCTGCACAAAAAAAAATCAGAAAAAAAAGTAAACGAGTAAGAAAACAAAATGCAAGCAAACAACAGAGTGAAAATGTTATGTTGTGATCCACACTCAGTTTCCACAGTCCTCTCTCTGGGTGTAGATGGCTCTCATCATCACAAGATCATTGGAATTGGCCTGAATTATCTCATTGTTGAAGAGAGCCATGTCCATCAGAATTGATCATTGTATAGTCTTATTGTTGCCATGTACAATGATCAACTGCTTCTGCTCATTTCACTCAGCATCAGTTCATGCAAGTCTCTCTGAAATTATCCTGCTGGTCGTTTCTCACAGAACAATAATATTCCATGACATTCATATGCCATAATTTATTCAGCCATTCTCCAATTGATGGGCATCCATTCAGCTTCCAGTTTCTAGCCACTACAAAAAGGGCTGCCACAAACACTATTTGCACATGTGGGTCCCTTTCCTTCCTTTAAGATCTTCTTTGGAATATAGGCCCAATAGAAACACTGCTGATCAAAGAGTATACACAGTTTGTGTTATTTTTTAAAAAGTTATTGCTTCAAAAATGATAAGTGTAGAAATATGTATACATATATTTGATTTGTCAAGTATTTTAACATAATTAACAAGTAGTGGATATCCTGCCATCTAGGGGAGGGGTAGGGAGTGGGGGGGGAGAATTTGTAATAGAAAGCTTTGTAAGGGTTAATGTTGAAGAATTACCCATACATATGTTTTGCAAATAAAAAGTTTTAATAAATTAATAATAATAATAATAAAGTTATTGCTTGCTTCTATGACTGTTGTTTGTGACTCACTCAATCTTTAGAGTTGGATTATTTATTTCCAATTAATTTTTAATCTACATGTCTATGGCCTTTTATTGAATATCAGTTTTTACTGTTGTAGGGATCTGGAAAGGGTGCATTTAATATTTCTGCTTTTCTGAATTCATTTGTAAAATTTCATACCCAATACATGGTCAATTGTTAAGTGCCATGTATAACTGAGAAAAAGGTGTACTCCTTTCTAGTTCTATTTTTCTCAAGAGGTCTAACATATCTAAATTTTCTAAAATTGTATTACTTTCCTTAACTTTTTAATTTATTTTATAATTAAATTGATCTAATATTGAAAAGGGAAAAGAGGGTTTTACTGTCTATTTTCTCTTATTATTATTATTTGCTGAGGCAATTGGGGTTAAGTGACTTGCCCAGGGTCAAATAGCTAGGAAGTGTTAAATGTCTGAGGTCACATTCAAACTCAGGTCCTCCTGCCATCAGGGTTGGTGCTCTATCCACTTCATCACCTAGCTGCCCCCAATTCTGTTTTTTATTTTTTTTTTTGTATTATTATTATTATTATTATTTTTTGCTGAGGCAGTTGGGGTTAAGTGACTTGCCCAGGGTCACACAGCTGTTACGTGTCTGAGACCAGATTTGAACTCAGGTCCTCCTGACTTCAGGGTTGGTGCTCTATCCACTGCGCCACCTAGCTGCCCCGCAATTCTGTTTTTTCAAGAGTTATTTCCATTAGTGAATTTTTTAAAAAATTATTTTTTTGGGCAAATTCTATTTTTTAAGGTTTTTTTCTTCAGTATTTCTTTCAGTATTCAAATTTTTCAGTATGTTACCAAGCTGTTAATTTCCTCTTCATAATTTTCTCCTTTTGCTCTCATTTCTGTATTTTTTTCTCTACCACTTAGTCAATTTTTTATTTTTTAATATTTTTTAAATTTCTAGCAATTCTTGCTAGATTTATATTTGACTCACCTTTTTCCCCCCTCATGCTTTATTTGCAGCTGTTTGACTTAATTATCTTCTGCTTTGATCTTCTCCATCACCACAGTATCTTTTCATGGTCAGTTTCTTTTGTTGTTGCTGTTTCCTATTTTTCCATCCTGTTTCCTGACTTTGAACTACTAAGCTTGCAGTTTAACTGTGTATTAAAGACTGTTTTTAGACAGAATTAGTTCTGGAGGTTTGATGTTTTCAGTCCTGGGGAGAGGGGCTGCTCTCCTCATCCACACTTTGGTCCTTACCCAGGGAGGGCCCTGCCCCTCAGGATCACAATTGATACTGTTGCCCAGGGCCTCTGTTCCTTGGGACCACAAGTGATCCTGTTTGTCCACATCCTGATTCTTTGTCACTGAAGGGCTTCTTAGAGCTTTTGATGATGAGTACTCCTTTCTGCCCTTAAAATATGAGCCAAAAGTAAAGGAATCTGGTCCCTGAAATATCCTTCTAACCAGCCTCCAGGTCCCCTAACCATCTCTGCCATGAGAACTCCCAGAGCTTCAGTCTCCTACCACTGGAGTTTCATCCATGTTGGCTCTTGGGGTACAAACTCTCTTTCTGACCTCCTAAGTTATCCTCAGCTGGAACAATGTCTCACCCTGAATTTCTGTAGGCTTTGCCCCTTCAGAATTTGACTCCAGTCATTAAAGTTATTTGGAGGGAAATGTTGGGAGAGCCCTACTGTGTGCTTCCTTTGCCATTTTGGCTTCTCCTCTCTATCTGAACTCAAACTATTGAAAAGAGAGCATATGCGTCCCAGCACCCAATCATAAGTCTATGTCCTAATGAGAATAATTCGGCTGCTTTATCTTTGATTCTATAAGTTAGCATTATATTGTTAAAATAAAAAAGATCTTGTACAATGTACTGAACATTTGCTGTAAGACTTATACCCTCTAATTAATCCTTCTCCAGTTTATTAATTTGGACAACAGGAAAAGAAGGTGCTGAGTTGGATTAGTTAAAGCAGAGATAAAGAATAAGAAACAAAATGCAAAAAAAAAAAAAAAAAAAAAAAAAGCAAAATTAGTCAGCCATGACTAGTATCAAAGACAAATCTGGAATAATAATAATAATAATAATAAAATTATTCCCCCTCTTCCCCATTTCCCTACTGTACTTTTAATTCACACAAATGACATTCTAATGGGAGCTTTTAAAAATTCCCTTCTCAAGTGTAATTTTTTTTTTTTTTTTTGTATTAAGGCCATGTGATCCTTTTTACATTTCACTAGTTTGCAACGGTGTGAGAGTTCAGGTATAATTTATGAAAAATGAAAGGGATCGTAATTAGTGCCTGCTGTAGAAAAAATTAAAACGTGCCCAGCAATACAATGATACCAGGTCAAAGCAACCTCTTTTGTCTCCGGAGGGTCTCTGGAACAGAACAGTAAATTGTTTGACAGCCAGTCTTTCCGTGTTCCTGTTTACACATGGCAACAATGGTTCTCAGGGAAAACAAAATCCAACCCTGGCTGGAATCAGGCCCTGACTTCGAAGCCCCCTAACACTGTACTCCAGTCAACACAGCCTAAGCCTGTCATTAGGGTGGCTTTGTAAAATAAAATAAAAGAAACATGGATGAAAATACGGCAGATATTACAAAATCCAAGCCGGCAAGGATGGGCAAGTTCAGAGAAAAGGTGGTCCTCCGAGAACAAAAGTCTGTCTGAAACTTTATAATGAGACTTTGCCAACGAGGGCTCCTAGATTATTCACTGCTGCTGCCGTCAGAGGCCCCATGAGATGGCCCGGGCATCAGAGCTACACACAGTAATGATCGCTAAATTTGATCATATTTCCACATTAATTGGTCTTCGGTCTGTGGGGAGTGTACTATCAGTTTCCAGAACGGCAGCCTATGAGATATGGACAGCCAACTCTGGCTGCAACATTTACTCTGAGACCATAACAAACAGGGCAATCAAACAGCCCACGGCAAAGGAGTATCAATATACAGATTTATCATCTTATTTCAATACAAATCGCTGGATATCAAGAATAATGGACTTTGGGCTTCCCACTGACAGTGGAAAACCCAGATTTAAGAAGAGAATTGCCTTTTCTAATTTGATGCATTCATTTGCATCCCTCCCCTCTAAATAGGATATAATTCAGCCTTTCTTAGCATAACCAATAATAATTACTCAGTTGTATTGATCAAATCCTATTTTCTAATCACAATTACTTTGGTTGCTTTGGGAGGTTTATATTATAGCTGTAGATACAAAGGTTATTAGGATGTAACAATGAAAATGGAGGGTGGAGAGAAAAGGTAAATTACTGGATGGGATTTTCCTCTACTTGCTCCTTATAAATACATCCATACCACACCTACCATGCAATTGAAGCTCATTTTGTATGATTAAGATAATAATGTGAGCTGGTTTATCTACATGAAGCATTATGCCTACTTAATTGTTAGATTTCTAAAATAATGTTGAGTAATAACTCAGAAGTATTAGAGGTCAGTAACTCTATACAGACAGACAAATAAAGGTGTCCCTGAAGGAGGTGATTTAATTCTGGTTAAATATATATTAAGTGTCTACTCTATGCAAGATCCTGAGCAGCTAGGAACACAAAGCTATGTGGGTTATAGACTTTTAAAGGGATTGGAACTGTGATTTCAAGGGTAGAGGAAATCCTCTTCATTGATGAAGATCAGCACCTAAGATCTGCAACATAAATTATCAGAGTTGCCAAGAGCATTAAGGAATTTAGGGATAAATACATGTAAGGGGCAGCATTTGAACTCAGGTCTTCCAGTTTCAAGACCAGCCTTTTCTTCATATACTAACTTTTTTTTTCTTTCTTTCTCAGTTTAGGAACTCCATATTTGGTCTACAAGAATGATACTTAAAAATGATAAAATTTGGCCACCACTAATTTGAATGTTTATCATTTTAACTGCCGTACTTGAAAATCTGACTACAAAATAAATACCCAAGTAATTCAGTAGGTTATTCAAACAACACAACTCATAAGACATGGTCTGCTCCAGCCTTCTCATTTGGCAGATATGTAGAACCAAGTCTAAAAAGTGAATAAGTAGCTAGTGTCTGAGATGGCATTCAAACCTAATTCTTTCTGACTCTGAACCTAAAACTTACGTTCATCCTTAGGCCATCCTGTTTCCCTAGAACAGAATGGATTCACTCCAAAGGATAAATTCTGGATTTAAAGTAGGTATACTTTGTTCTGAACATTTTCCATTGAAATCTCCATTACCAATTCTACGTCCTCATTATCTGTTTATAATAATAAATGACATTTAACAGCACCTTCTTTCATAGGGTTCTCCTTCTCAATGGGTGAGCACTATGCAAACAGCTACATATGAACAAGATAAAGATAAGATAACCTCAGATAACTTCAGAGGGAAGGCAAGAGCATTGAGGGGTACAGACAAATGCTCAGATTTACTTGTAATTCAGAAGTCAAAGGAGCCCAGGAGATAGTGATGAGAGGGAAAGAATTCTAGGTATGAGGGACATTGAGAGAAAAAGGCCAGAGTCTGGGGATTTGGTGTCTTATTCAAGGAACAGTAAAGTGGACAGTGTCCTTAGATCATAGGATATGGTGTGGGGAGATAGGGATAAGACATAAGAAATCTGCTGTTGGATTTTTGTTCTCGAAAAGGACCATGATATTAGAGAGGTGACTCCATGACGTGCAAGTGAATTGGATCTAAGTGCCTCAGTTTCCCCTCCAGAGTCATCTGGTCCAATGGCCAGAGAGAGATCAGTTGGATTGGAGATGGCTCTGGATGCAGTGGGAGACCTTAAATTAAGGTCTTCAACAGGTCTCAGGGCTATAAAGGTGGGAAGGGGACAGGTTATGAAGAGATTTACATACAAAATAGAGAATTTTATATCTGATTCTGAAACTAATATGGAATTTGTTGGATAACGACATGTGTTTTATGAAGATGGATTTGACATCAGAGGGGAGACTGGAGTAAGGGAGAAATGAAGCAGAGATAAATCAGAAAGCTACTGCAGGTGTGAGATAATACGGTTTTGTACCAGGGAAGTGGAAGGATTGGAGGAAACAGATATCTTGTGTGAAAGGTGTCATAGAGGAGAAATGCTTGGACTTGGTGCAAAATGGGGGTGAGAGAGAGTGAGGAACCTGGGATGTCATTAGGGATTAAAAACCTAAAAAAAGGAGGCCTTGAGGGTGCTCTGGATAACAATAAGAATGGGGGGGAAAGAGTTTTTTCCCCCAGGGGAGAGGATTAGATAATGAGTTCAGTTTTGAATGTATTGGGTTTAAGATGTCTGAGACATCCAATTCAAGATAACCGGTTAGAGATGCAAGGGTTTAGGGCTGGATTTGAGAACTGCTGGCACAGAAATTAAAATTGAATACACGGGAGCTAATGAAATCACAATGCAAAATAGTATGGAGGGAAAAAGGGCTAAGGATGGAGCCTTCTGGGGGGATATTCATGGGAGGTGAGTAAGAATTAGCTGAAGATCCAATGAAGAAGACTGAGGAGGGCTGAGGGGGATCAGCAGAGGTCCAAGTTATGAAAATAGAGAGAGAGAACCAGAATGTAAGAGGATGGAAATCTGCAGAGGGATCAAGAAGGATGAGGACTGAGAAAAAGGCCTGAGGTGGTCCAAGGACAAGTGTGAGAGACAGAACCAAACTCAGCCTGGTTCTGTGGCTCCACATTCTAACTCCTTCTCATCCCTCAGTTGGTCACACACTGCCTTATTGTGGAGTTTCAAATTTACTATTTGCAGCACTTTGCATGCTCTCTTTGGCTTCTCTCACATTTTGATGGAAATGAATTTTTAAAATCAAATAAACAATTTCAAAAATTCATCTCCACATTTTTAGAGAGTTAGGCTGGTAGAGTGGAAAACATTCAAATTTGGAAATTAAGCTCAAACCTTGATTCTTAAATATACAATGTGTGACCTCAAGAAAACAAATTTAACTCCTTCAGTCTTCACTTCTTCTAGTAAAAGAAGCAATCAGACTAAGTAATGTCTTTAACTGGGTTCCCCCAAGTCCCAGCTAAAATTCATTTCCCAATTCCCCTTAATATCAGTGCCTTCTGCCTGCTAATTATCCAATTTATCTTTTCAATATCTTGTTTGTACCTAATTGTTTTCCTGTTGTATTCCTCATTAAATGTAAACTTGAAGTCAGGGACTGTTTTTGTTTTGTTTTGGTTTGGTTTGGTTTTGGTATCAATAGGGATTAATACAATTCCTGACACATAGTAGGAAGCTTGCTAACTGACCATCAACCTTCCTTCCAGTACTAAATCTTTGATTAGATATTCTTTTAAAATCCCTAATATGTACAGTACATGATATTAGGGCATAAAGGGAATTATAAAGCTTAGAGAAGTCAGGGTCCCTG